>JAFMSR010000004.1:15702107-15761809 GCA_022818135.1 Saxidomus purpurata
TTCTGACTGTAATGCATTTTACTCATGCAATTAACTCCGATCCACTCAACACTTTTCAATTTCGAGAACATGTCAAGGGTTCTTGCTGAAGGATTATTTCGCGGATATTTTATCATCTAGTCTTTTGCATGCAATAATAAAGTATATTCATGTTGTGCACGTTAGTATCGGGAATGCTTTAGAGCGAAATGAATGCCTAGAAAGTCTCGAGATATATTTTGAGAGATTTTTATGTGCACAAATATACAGATTTTTGACTGTTAGTATACCCATGCACGTATTTGAGAGAGAAATGATGGCTATAGTTTATGTTTGTCTGAGAGTACGCAACGAACATATACATGTAGAGCCTGAATCTGCGTTAAGAAATCACAAGTACTCGACGAGAAAAAGGAATGTTAAAAATAGAAAAATCTTTGATAATATTCTACTCTTAAACCGCAAGGCTCAGAGCTTAGATATTTGGTATGTAGCTTTTACATGGGCTTATAGGAAACACTTATAATAAATCGTGGGTCCACTCAGCCATGGCTGTTGCATTTTTTCTCCCTCGTGATTGTTTTTTGATCAGATACATCCACCAAACGATGGAATTAATAAAGTTATAGCGAGATACTAGTAGTTACAGCGGTCCTTTTACAAAGTCGGATTCCATAACGTTAATCAGAAGTTCCGTTCTTGAGCTTATTTATCTTTGTATTAAAACCGACTTGACTTTATATTATAGGAGCAAAATTCGTGTTGAGCATGAAATTGTGCTCAAGAAACTTTTATAAACACGGGGCCAGGTCTATACCATCTGTAAAAAGAGGATAATCTAAACCTATGAGACAATTTGGCGAGAATCCGGTCACCAGAGACACCTAGCGGCAGATTTTTTGCGCGAACACTTTACACAAAGTAGTGCGGATTGTCTCAATCCTGTATATATGATTGTTGACGATCGCAGTATATAAGTTCTTTGTTTTATATCAAATAATTTTATTCTTTAATATTGTTTAATTAAATGTCATAAACAATCATTTTTTAATAAATCATGAAATAAACGTATCGTAAGCAGTTATATCACTGTTACATACTTTATACTTACAACTATAGCTAAAAATCAGTATATCAAGACAATGTATTACCGCCCTCTAAAAGCACGCGTATCAAAAAAAACAGGCATTGCTTAACCGGAATAGCCGAATTACGCTAGAAGCTATTTTTTGCGAAAGTTGAATTTCATTTATACAAAAATATTTGTTTTGGTTAAAATTTGTGTTAAACTGGTAAAACAGTCAACCCATTATGTAAACAAGAGCTGTTTGTAAAACACGTATGCCCCCTTTGATGAAATCAGTATTGTGGAAAAAGTCGAACTATCCAAGGACCCGTTTTTTTAAAGTAAAAGTCACTGTGAAAAAATAATCGTTTTTGAGCTCAACATATAATTTTTTGCGTTCTCGAGTTATCGTCCGGAAACTTTTTTACTATTCCGGGTCACTGTGACATTGACCTTTGACCTCAAAATCAATAGGGGTCATTTGCTGGTCATGAACAACCACCACATCATATTTCAAGATGCTAGTCCCAAGCCTTCTCGAGTTATCGTGCGGACACCGTTTTATAATTCTGGGTCACTGTGAACTTGACCTCAAAATCAATAGGGCTATTATGTTGATCTTGACCAACCACCACATTAAGTTTCAACATCCTAGGTCCAAGCCTTCTCGAGTTATCGTCCGGAAACGGTTTTACTATTCTGGGTCACTGTGACCTGACCTTTGACATCCTGACCTTAAATCGACAGGGGTATTTTGCTGGTCATGACCAACCACCACAACAAATTCAACATCCTAGGCCCAAGCCTTCTCGAGTTATCGTCCGGAAACCTTTTTACTAGTCCGGGTCACTGTGACCTTGACCTTTGACCTACTGACCTAAAAATCAATAGGGATCTTTTGCTGGTCATGACCAACCACCATATTGAGTTTCTTAGGCCCAAGCGTTCTCGAGTTATCGTCCGGAAACCACTTGGTAGACGGACGGACGGACAGACGGACATACCGACCGACCGACCGGCATCTGCAAACCAATATACCACTCTTTTTCGAAGGGGGTATAATAATTTAATTTGAAGATTATTGGCCAAAATGACTGGATTAAAATGTGCCTCTTTAGTACCTAAGCACTTTGATTGTTAATTAGTATTAAAAAAGGAGAGTTTGTGTCACACAATCCATACATTTAAGGATACACAATTATGTAAACTCCACACAAAGAGGAATATGAACGTACCTAACGCCCCAGTTTTGGCCTTGTACAATGTAGCAATAAAAGAAACATCGTTAAACGTGTCGCAGGAAATTGTTTCTTGTACAAAACCTGATAAAACGGAAATATTTTCAACAATCCTTGTGCATTTCAATAAAATATAAGGCTAATCAACTTAATGTCAAGTTTTAAATGGCAAATAATGATAGCTGCTGTTAATATCTTTTGTGATTGCACTGTTGTATATACTGTCACTACAATAATAGCTCATAGTCTCTAGAAACAAGTGCTGCAATTAAATCAATTAACTTTGCATGAATATAATGGCTGATTAATTGTAAACAATTATTAATCGATCTATTTTAGAACTAAAAAGCCTTTTAGAACAGTTCAATACTGGTCAGAAATATAAATCATATACTCGGGTGACGCAATAATGTATATTTATGACGTCATCTTGTTGTTCACAACTTTGACTATATATCCTATCTCGATTTTACTGGTAGGTGCCTGTTATTATCTTTTAATGACCACCGAATGTCACGATACGTTAGATAACTGCTAATTTATTATCTTCGAAACGAATTGAACAAGAATTATCGTAAAGATGTAACCCTGTTTAATTCTGAGTAATCCGAAGGTAGAAGCTCCATCCGTCGAAGTTCTAACTGTTTATTTACTGTTTGTTTCATAATGGGTTAAAATATTTAGGCTGTTCCAGACGTATTCATCAATCGATAATCTTAAATGTAAATATAATGTCACAATTTTCCGTTTATACAAATGTAACTCGTAGGAGAAGACACATCTTTGGTTTTGATTGTATACTATGACACGAGAAAGGTTGCAATATTCTATTTAAAATATTTTCCCTTTTTAGTTGATAAATGTGTCTATTGAATAAAATATACTCTTTTACACTTATGTATTACACTTATAGAACAAATATTTCCTTTTAAGTCGATAAATGTTTTTATTGAATAAAATATACTCTTTTACATCAGAGAAATATTGTTGCTTTAGAATGTCTTACCCGAAGCGAAAAAACAACAACAATAATTAGTACATAATGGATTGGACTGAAATTTTGCGTATTATTCACATACACTCAACAGGTTTAGAAACGCAAAAGTGGCAAAATATTTATTTTAACAGTGTTATCGTGTTTCAAATTTATTCAAATTTCATACACAACAAAAACAATATAAAATTGAATTCTTGTAAAAGTTTCAATAATTCATGCAAAAGTTGACTTAAATATGATTAAAAACAATAGCGTCATTCAAATAAAAATGTTCAACAGGGGAAATCTTTGCGTTTCTCATATCGGTTAAGTGTATAGACAAAATAGTTCTTTAATCGTAGGTTGTGATATCGTAGTTATTACAGAACTCCTAAAATAATTTTAACGTAAAAACAACATATGTTTTATTCGTCTGAGCAGTCAGTGTAGTAACCTTCAGGTAGTTTAAGCCAAAATGTAGAAAATCGTTTTTGTTTTTTCTGCCGCAATTTTCATTTTACAATTGAACAGTTTTAGTACCTCTTCCTACCATACGCATTTTCCAAACCAATATGAAACAGAAGCGGCAACTAATCAGTAACAGTCTCAAAAAAATGCAACGCAGTCTGTTTGCAGAAAAATTACTTAGAACATGTTATTTTTACATGTATTCGTATAATTCGTTGTGTTTCCCGTATCTATCTTGACTATTATTGTGCATCATCGTCATTTTTAATTATGATATCTTTAAAGCCGCTCGCCAATAGATGTTGCGGAAACACTTTCTTCAAAAACGTCTTTAAAATCCCAGGATCACATACCAAGTAGCTCTTATTTTACCTTGAAAGATATCTTACCGGCGGAAATGAAATTTATTTGTACTAAAAACATTCATAACTTGCTTTTAAAATTAATGTACATGTTAGACATATAGCACAGTATTTTTTTCAATGATATGCAAACAATAAGAAAGACTTTCTGGCAACTCTGTTTTGTGAAGAAACAACTTGAATACGAAAGAAATGATTTAGAGTGAACAGAACATGGTTGTATCATTATCCTATCAGTAAATTTATTTTACTATATCAGTAAATTCAAAGTGATCCCGGGACTTTAATGTCGATACACTAGAATGTATCACAGTTCTATCATAATCCTATCAGTATATTTAGTTTTCTGAATCGGTAAAATTCAAAGTGCTACTTGGACTTATTGTAAATTATTAACAGCCGAATCACTCACGCGTGTAAACCACTTTTAGACTAGTATGAAATAGTGTCTTAAGTTGATTAGGTGATAAGTAAGTTCACGCTATTTCATATTTTATGAGGTAACAAGTTTCATTGAAATAAATTCTTAACGGCTGAAACACATAAATTCTCAATCTGTTTAAATAGTTAAGAGTATTTCAAACGTTCTTTTTATCAAGATCGTTAAAGACCTCTGACCTGATATACAAATGCGATTAGTTGCACTAGGGACATATGTTGTCAGGAGTTCAAAGTTTCTCACACATTTGTTAGATCGCACAAAACTTGCTAACGACAGTCGCCGGTATTTTAATGTCCTTTTGATCATTGAAATCTGAAATTTGTTTAAAGGGCATACATCAATTTTTCTATTGGAAATTTAACGGCTTTTCCTTAAAGCAACGTATTACTTTCACGCATTCAAATGTGTTGATGTTGTAGGAGTAATACGCCCGTTTCAACTGTATTTTCAAATTGGTCTTTTTTGCGCGCGGGCAGTTTTTCTTACCATTTTGTTCTGTATAGAACCAGTACTAGCCTTCTATCCTCTGTAAGAAACTGCAAACTTTTTCACATAAGACATATTGTCGGTAACAGGGCTCGTTCCCATGTCCTTAAATCTGTGAGAGGTTTATAGTGATTTCAAGTCAGCGACAATGGAGGCGGTGACTTCATATTTATAAGCCATAAAATGTACGTGTACAGAACAACTGTATTCGTGCTCCTTTCATTATTTAATTATCATTAAAAAAGAAATACGCTTTCACAAATTGTGAAAAAAAACACATATGCAAAATCACACTTCGTATGGCCTGTAAGTCTGAACTATGGGGGATTTTGGTAAAATTATTTCAGACATTTACTATTATAACGATAGCGTGTGTGAAGTCAAATATGAACTAGTTATTTCAAACTGTCTTACCACATACGTACACACATTGTTTTATAAGCATAGGCCGTTGTTTTAATTCACTTAAATTTGACAGTGTCTTAAAGCTGCTAGTTCACAGTTCCCGATGTCAATTTTAAATTATTCCAAAATGATATAATATAGCATAAAATGTTAAAGTAATGGCTAGAATCAACAAGATAAGTACAAATCTAGGTATCAGTGTTTGAGAAAATATATTAAAATGTTGGTGAGCTTGGTTTGACAGCGCTACACTATTTGTTTAGCTTTAAAGCTGCTCGCCCTCAGATTTTGGTAAAAAAAATAAGGTTCTTTTAACTGTCTAAAATTAATACATTTTAGAAGGAATCATCATCTACAAATGTTCCAATGTAAAATTCTGAAAAGTGTTCTGTATTTTTGAAATCATACGCTATCATACGCTTTTGAAATCCTATTATAACCATAAGCTAGAGAAGCATTGTAGTCAAACCGAGCCCTACAACTTTTTAAAATGATTTTCTCAAATTGCTGTTTTGATTTTAAAGCTCCTCGCTCTCAGATTTTGGTAAAAAAATAAACTTCTTCAAAACTGTAATGTAAATAAGGTATTTTAGAACATGTAGTCATATAAAAGGGCTCCAGTATAAATTCATGTCACGTGTATCTCTAAATTTCAAAAGCGTTGCAAACGCTATTGAAATTTCAATATAAATATATAGTGTAGCGGTGCCGTGTAACCGACATTTTCAATCGATTTCTGCAGATTCCTACCTAGAATTTTGCTTATATTTTGATTCTAGCCTTTAATTTTATATCTTTGTTTAAGTATGTCAATTTAAAAAAAAATGATAAAGCGTTTTCACTCCGTAGAGTTACTTTAACTAAACAGAAAGTATATATGTGCATCTTATCTAAACGAAGATTCTTTTTTACGTTCAGGTGTACTTCGTCTTCAGCGCCATTTTGATAACAGTATCGCTGTTTGCGTTGATAGCCGGGACCCATCCAACGTTCCAGCGTCCACTTAATACAGAAGAGTGGAAGCAATACTTTGGAGATGAATGGCACCTATATAAACACCGTTTCGTCAGTGAAGTGGAGCCAGAGGCTGAAGCAGAATCGGAACCGACATCTGAACCGGAAGTTACGTCAGAGCCAGAGACTGAGGACGACCCATTACCAATCCCCGAGAACGCCTTTGCCAGATATCTTTTTCTTGATATTATAGAGTTTACCTGCATAGCCCTGTTTACGCTAGACCTTCTGACCCGTCTCATCGTATGTCCTTTCCGTTTCCAGCTTCTGTTCTCGTTTTTAAACTGGGTTGATGTATTTGCTTTACTTGTAATGTATTTAAAATATACATTCGAAACAATTTATCCAAAGGAAAAGTACGAAGCCTCAGTACTAGACATGTTGCACTGTCTGCAGATTATTCGAGTTTTCAGACTTTTCAGGTTGGTAAAAAATTCCATAGGTTTTCGTGTCCTTCTGTACGCGTTTAAAGCAAGCTTTAAAGAGATGATGCTGATGTCCCTTTTCCTATTTGTTGCAATGTTGCTATTTTCAACATTTGCGTTTTTCTCTGGCGACGACAGTTTTCCAAATATTCCCGATGCATTTTGGTGGGCAATCATTACCATGACAACGGTCGGTTATGGTGATGTATATCCAAAAAAGCCTTTGTCAAAGACAATTGGTGTGTTTTGTGCTATATCCGGCGTGTGTTTGATTGCAGTGATCATTCCAATTTTTGTTAACAATTTTGTGATTTTTTATAACTATTCTAAAGTATGGGGAAAGAAAGCAGAAAATCAAAATGCAAACAAGCACGTAAAAGTCACTCAAGTTCTAGCGATAAGTGACATGAAAACTTAGAAACTTTGCAAAAAGGGTTGTGAGTGGTAACCTCGCTTGAATCACAAAAGCTTTGATCTGTACTTATAAAACTTTCTTTGCTCAACTTAGTTTCATTCTCAGACTCTGGAGCAAGAAAATAGTGTGGCCTTTCAAAAATTCCTTATAAAAAGTTTCTTCGAATTGTCTGAAGTAAAAAAGAAACAACGAATACAAAATATTCCAGTATAAAGTCCGGTAAAGTTTTTCTGTATTTTTTTAAATTTAAATGACTTACAAATGCTTTTGAATTCAAGCATAAACATAAAGTGCAGCTGTGCTGTCAAACGGATGTTCTCAAATTGCTACAATGTACCTAGATGTTTACTTGTGTTGTTATTTTACATTAAATGTGTTTGTATGTTTATTTTTTACCGTTGGATTTGTACGTGCAGAATGTCAATATGAATTTGATTATTATCAAAAGTTATGTTATAAAAAAAGATTTGAGCAGTAATATCGACGTTGTAAAACACTTCTTTTATCATAATAATGACAATTGCGATGAAGCAAGTCATCAAGACAAATTACAATATCCTTTATCCGTAGCGCATGCACGTACGTGTCGTTTGTGGTAGAAACGTATTAAATTTAGTCTCTCATCCACATTTCAAACTTTTCTATATACATTTGTAACATTACGCATGACCACTTATACGTAAATACATACATAGAAGTTTATTTTTTCTTTTAATAGTTTTTATGAAAAAATGCTCGATTTGATTTTAAATAAAATTGTTATAATTCAATGTAAACTGTTTAACGTCCACTGAAAAAAAACCCGCTGAAACACGCAAGTTTTTTTTTGCCGGTAACAACTTTGCAGCAAAGCCATACCAGCCTAGCACCCAAAGTGATTTGATAAATGAGTACTTTTATATTGCTATTTAAAGACATGCACGTGGAGTTCTTTTTTAGGCATAATGTACAATGCTATTTTAAATTTAGCTATTTATAGATATTACACTTTGCTTACTTCACATTGTTAGTGAACTGTTATAATTCACGGTATGTTATTTTCTTTTTACTGAATAACTTAATGTCAAGATTTTGTATATTTCAAGATATTACTTTTTAACTGTTGTTTTATATTTTTGAAAGAAATATTAACTGTGATCTAAATGTCTGATTGGAGCGTATAACTTTATATTTTGATAAAGATATATTGAAAGAAGTGAGTTTGTATTGCCGAAGAATATAGATGTAACTGCATGCTGTGTCACTGCTGTTAGAACTTTTGAGATGTCTTCTTCAGAACATGAAAGAGACACTCCCTAAAACTGGTGTATAAATATAAAACTTAACCTCAAAGTTCAAACTATACATTCCAGTCATTATCGGTAACATCTATATAAAAAAACGTTAATAAATCAATAATAACATAGATTATGGAAAGCTTTACGGTTTTAAAACGCTGACTGGAATGTACAGCTTAAACTTTAAGGTGTTGAACTAATACTTGCAAATATACTGTTATACATGATTTTGAAGTAAATT
The DNA here is from genome assembly GCA_022818135.1 of Saxidomus purpurata. Lineage (NCBI taxonomy): Eukaryota > Metazoa > Mollusca > Bivalvia > Venerida > Veneridae > Saxidomus > Saxidomus purpurata. The sequence goes on from JAFMSR010000004.1 coordinate 15,710,902, forward strand.
AATTTAGAATCAGTATTCGGGAGTGTCTCTTGAAAAGCTTTTACTTCATTTGATATATTATCAATATTTAATAACTTTATAATGATATTGTTACTGATAAGAAAATTTTACAGCCATTGCATTCTTTAGAGACGTAAGGTACATTTATCTGTGCAATTTAAACATCGTTTCGCTCATGTTTTCTAAGCGAACACAGTATATTTAGGTATTTGACCCATAATAAGCAATATTTCAAACGCCTCAAGAGTTGTTATTTCATTAGTTTTATCCTTTCACTGATCCAAATACAATTTTTGAAGGTAATGTATCGTTGAATAAAAGAGATAAATAGAATTTTACGGTCTTCTCCGTTCTGAAAGTTCATATATCCGTACATGTCATAAATTATCAATTTAAAAACAAATTGTGATGATATTTTCAAAATACATTCAATTTAGGTAGTAGAATTGTAAAAAAAGAGAAAAATGTGGATCTGGTGGGAGTCGAACCTACACCGAAAAGTCGCATAAACCCGAAAAACCGCATAAAACCGAAAAAGTGACAAAAAACAAAAAGTGGTATAAACTTACAAATGAATGTGCGTGACCACTTCGCCAGGGATACTGTTATCATTGTCTGGTACTTGTTGTATTATATAAAACTTCCTTGCAACTGTAAGTACTCAGGTGGCGAATGCTTATTATGACTCTGATACCTTAATAGGTGTAAAAAAAATTAGTAATGGATTATAATGGTATAGCCGCCTTGTGTTATAATAAAGTTAATTGCACTCTAAATTATGCCCCGCGAAAACAGCAATATATCTAGCTTGATTAGTTTTGAAGTTACTTTTATTTGTGCGGAACCGAACTCCAAAAGTATTGAAAGGAATCAATTGATACTTCATATTTTGAAAGAAACCAATAAGAAAATTTGCAGTTCACAAGAGTCTTAAATCTACTTAAAAATTTATTATGTAGGAGTTACTACCCTTTACCATTTTAGTATGCGGAGCATAACACAAAACGTGTTGAAGAGAATGAATTCATATTTTATTGATCGATGACAGTACGAAAAACAGCAGTGCCCTAGAAATATACTTCCAGCTTCTTTCTTTTAGAGTTACTTAGGTTTAGAGTTAATTACTTTTAGAGTTAATAACTTTAAGAGTTAATTACTTTTAGAGTTAATTTCTTTTAGAGTAACTTAATTTGTTTTTCATGTGGGTAGTATGACTCGGAACAGTACTGAACTAAATTAGTTGATACTACATATATTGACAAAGGACAAAGACTTGAAGTGCAGAGCACAAAATTGCCATAACTCTAGGTTTATCATATTCAGAGTTTTTGACCACACTTACGTTTCCGTTATTTTAGAAGATACTCTTTCAGTGTTTGAAATAGTACAGGACAAAATTCAATACATTGAAATAGTAATTGCTATTTTCAATCAAAGCTGTCATTAGCGGACGTATGTCACTTCAAAGTGACTGCCAGCCTATTACTCTGTGCAAAACGCGAGTTGACTTTTCACCTACCAAATCTAATTGTCCCCCTTTGATAGTGCATACCCGATATTCAAAAATATAGTTATTGTTCCTATACAGAAAAGTATACTGACTGATTTATTTTTTATCTTTACAAAACGTAACTATTTTACTTAGTATTTCAATCTTTATTATTATATTTTTATTTCCTTAAAATGCTCAAATTAAACTGTTTACTCTGTTGTGTTTAAACTGTGATATAACTTTACGATATGTAATATGTGTACATGTACATATTAAATGTAACATTTGTATTGACTTTGAAATGACAATTTGTTAAACTTAAACTCTTTTGATTTTCAAACCCGTCTGATGTTTTCTGTACACATGTATGATGTAATGATAATTTAGACTGATATTTTTTTATATCAAATACTTGTCACAAATACTTAATCCTGATTGGCCGATAGCTCTCACGTGTCGGGTCTGCAAAAGTATGTGTAGACCTGGAAAATAATGTGTAGACCTGCACGGATTTCAAGACGTCATTTCTGTTATATTTTCATGTAATTACTTTTTATGAGGTATACGATATGATAATTTTAGACTAATGTTTCGGTCAATATATAGTTTTGCGGACCTGTAAAAATGATATTGGCCTCGGACTTCGTCCTCGTCAATATCACTTTTAACAGGTCGGCAAAACTATATATTGACCTCAAAATTAGTCTATAATTGTATAGTGTACACTGGTCAATATAATAAAAGATTTACTTATTTACTTCTTATTTTTATTTATTCATTCACTTTCTTAGATGGTTTATTTACTACATTTGATGACTGACCACTCGTAACCGGCTGTTATATTTATGAAAGACTTCACAACCAGAAGATTTCTGACGGGTTAAAGGTGGCTTGTTGACAATGAGAGTTTATGGGTTTTCCGCTGTAGTGTTGCAGACAGTCCGGCATGCAGTGGTCTCTTGCATTCTAGGTAGGTTTATCACAAAAAAAAGTATATTAAATCACTGAGATTCGAACTAACTACGATAAGGCAAGTGATTTTGAGCCGGCAATTCTTACTTCCCTTTGATGTTTCACCAATATTGCAACGATCGCAGCATGACCTCAGTAACAACAGGTCACCCAAACACCAACAGTTGCTTTATTAACAGTAGAAGTTTTGACTATGCGTCGTCAACTTTTTGTTTCAAACAACATTTCCTCCTAAATCACTGTTTCTATATAGGCATATAGTAAAAATTACTGTAACATATTTTAAACAAACTTGAGTACATAGCAATGTATGAGTTCATATTTGGATGTATGCGTGGTGTGTTGGACGTTGTCACCTAGGCGTTAAAGGCAACAATGAACCAGGACAAAGTGAATCTACCATGTTCATGGGTTGTGGATAACGAAATTCACCATAGGGCTGAGATACATTCCAAAATACTCGGCGATAATATTTTGGGATGTATCTAAACCCGAGGGTGGGATTTCCGTATGCACAACTCAACTCTACAGAAATGGTAGAATTATAGGTTTTAGTTGCATTGTCATCGCAGGGGCAAGAGTGATTCTTTATCGTTACCTCATTCTGTTCTAACCCGTGTTATACTTACTTGAGGTACAGCACTCTTTTTCCGCTACACAAAACAATTCAAACATATTTCCTTGTTAAAATCTGCAAAACAGCAAACACTATGAATCAATATTATACAAGAAACAACAGTTTACTGTTATCACATAACCTTGTTTTAAATCATTTCTTTTACATTGGAACCTTACATTCGATCCAATTGGCCTGAGTAATTGTTCGTGTATTTAAATGTCAATGTAAATGTTTGGACTTACTTTTGAATTGATGATACCACCACTAATAGTGACTGCCTTGAACGTATAGTATTGAATACATATCATATCACACAAGTAACAAACAGAAGTGTGGTGAAAATATGACTCTTGTTTTCACCGATTCAGGCGTCTAATATCATATGTTATACAAGTTTGAGTGAAGATCGTTTCACTAGACCATAGAATTTTACGTTAAAGAATACAAATTCCATTTTAAGTCGGAGTTATGTACAACAATCAACGTTAGCGATGAATCGCTATTGACCGACAAAAAAGAATCAATTATACATGAAATATGAACAAGTAAATAGCACATTTAATAAAACAGTCAAAGTTAAACATATATAATTATCACATGCCGCTTACGAAATTATCACTTATTCAGTTAATAAAAAGGGGTTCTGAATTTAGATTAAACATAAGAATGGGTATAAAAGTAGGTTATGCGCTTAAAATCAATGGTCACTTACTCAACTAATACTTTCAAAAGATATCAGTTATTCCTATGTAAATAAAGTCTAAAAATAGTTAAAGGTATTTAATGATGAATGAACATTTTTATGTTATGCTGTTATTTATCTTGTCTTTAGTTAGGTCTCATTTGTGTACACCATCACAACATATCAATAAAACCATGGCAAATAATAATTAGTACATGACCATTCAGTTCTAAAAGACTACCACAGTGACACCATTCAATTACATGACAATCATTCAACGAATATTTACAAGTTAAAAATCAAGATTCAGTCGCTAATTAACGTTTCAAGTATAGTTAAAAAAAGATAGCTAAAAAATAAAAATATGATATATTGCTAAATAATTATAATAAAGCCAATGTATTGTTTCTAGAAACTGCAAAACTGTACTCAAATATATATTATTTTACAAAGAGGGTTGGTAATAGTTAAAATCTGTGAGAAATTTGCTTAAATTGACCTAGGTCTAAAAACTGCCTTTAACAAAGCAGGAAAATGAATTTGAATAAGCCCAAACAAGAAAAATCAACGTTAGCTTTAAAATGAAGGCAGGGCAGACTCGCTAAGAACTATCTACCTAATAAACGTTTGAAATACGCCAAATACGCATGCCATTGTCAGCTTTTTCGAGTTGATCATTATTGACATAAACTTAACATTTAAATTTCGCAAACACCCTTAAAAGTAGTGTAATCCGTTTAAACGTTTATGTCGGGGAATTCCCTTAAAATTTTGCAAAATGATATCGTCATGTCAAATATCGGGGGCGGTGAACTGTAACAGGTAGCGCTCGTTTGCAAAACGCAATCATTTTGTGCACAATTTGTTTCTGAAATTTCAAGGTGTCAAGATGAAACAATTTGCAATTATAGTAGGAATTATTTTTTTATATATTTGGCTCATGTAAGTACCATATGATTATGCTTACACTATTTTTATATTTAAATAGTTTAATAGTAATCACTCCTGCCTATTCGCCTATCAAATCATATACTTCATGAAAATTGATTTTACATTACTTAACGTTTCACCTTAATCCTTTTTGTTAAATAATAAAAAGATCATTATCGGCATGGTTTTACTGCTGATAGGGAAATCATCTTTATACTCTGACGGGTGTCCTGTTTTGCTACTACATGTTTGCTTCATTTACATATCTGTAATAAGGAATAAAAAAAAAAAGCTTTTTTGCACAACATGTTTCGACTTTATTGTACGTCTTATTCAACATGTCTATACGCAAATACTTGTTGTAGCATTTAATCGCGCAAAGAATCTAAAAGATTATCTTCTTACAACAAAGTGTTCGTCTACTAATAATAAATGAGCCGCTACAAGTATTTGCGGTAGACAAAGATGCAGTCATTGTACTAAAAATGTTGAGTCGCAAATATTTCAAATCTCCCAAAATGCTAAATTATTCTCTGTAAAAACCAGTATGAATTGTTTATCTAAAGAGGTTATTTACCTTATGACATGTTAGAAATGTGAAACATAGTATGTTGGACGGACACGACAAAAAGTATCTCAACGTATGAAAAACATAGGTTTGATTTTTCAAATAGACAAACTTTAACAATTTAACTCTAAGGTTACTCGACACTGCAAACCAATGTAGAGATACAAATAAAGATTTATTGTTGAGCCTTTAGACAAAGATATAGGCGATATGAATAGGTTGATAAAGAAAACGTTCTGAATTCGAAATCCTAATACTTTATCTCCGAAGGATCTCAGGTCGACCTCATTTTCAAAGTTGTATAGACAATAATATTTAGTTCCGTATGCAATGCATAGATCTTAAGTATTATTAACTATAAAACATCTTCTGCTACATTATGTTTTCTTTTTAAATGTACTTATCTTTACAGAACGTGTTATGAATTTTACCTTAAATCGAATGATTGTTATACACAATGTGCGTCCATGTTTGATAAACAATATAAAATCGTTTATAGTACTTTCGTAGTAGACAGGTTTATTACCATCTGTTTCGCCAAGTGGGTGGCTAAATGTTTACACAGATAGTGAAACTTTTTAAACACATGCCTTTATACACATATATATGCAACTTGTACAATAAAATAATATTCAATCTAAAAACTTTTGAATATTATGTGACGGCAAACTTATTATTAAACATTGAACTAACGAATTGTACAATTGAATGGTCATTCGCTAAAAGCCGCAGAACATGGCACTGACAGCATTGAATGGCATGAGGTACAGCATTGAATGGCATGAGGTGATTATTAAACATATCCTAGTCAGATTAATAATTAACTGACAATATCACTTGAATATTTGAAACCAAAGAGGTCTGTAACATCGTCTCGATGGAAAAGGTATGACGTTTTGACATGTAATAAAAAAACGCTTGCTTTTGACCGGAAGATGGTAGGCTTTTAACCGCCAATGAAATGACAAGTAGAATATATAACAGTTTTTGGATTGAAAACAATCAATGGAAAAGGTCAGTCAATTACCCTTGCGTTTACACCCTTTCATAAATGTTAGTATGATTACCTCCAAACTAATGCTAATTATGAGTGTATAGTAATTATACTTTCTCGACCAGTGAATAACGTTCAATATTCGAGTAACATATGTGATAAAAAAAAACTTGAAGGATTTTGTTTTCATGATGTACATGTTACGATACGGACTTAATCATAATTGGGGAGATTGTTAGCGAAGGGTTAGCTCAGTCGGGATAGCATTCGCCATGAAAGCGAAGGGGTCCCACGTTCACATATACACATTTTACTCACACTTTGACTTGTGATTCCTTCTTACTGCATAAAGATTAAACATGACAGGAATATTTACTAGGAAATCTAGCTACCCATCTCTTTCATATTCACAAACTCCCGCCGAACATTTTCTTTTAAAGATAGTTCTTGTTTATATGGTTAATATTTTTCTTGAACCATGCCAAATACTACTTTCCTATAAAATCCTGGAACATACTCTTGTATTTTTGAAATTATACGCTATCAAATGATAAAGGGTTGTAGAGGTGCCGTCAAATCTTTCAACCTTTTTACCCAACATACTATCCAGCTTTCTGCTTGTGTTGTTATCCCCCGTCAAAGGCGAAGGGATATTGTTTTGGCGTTGTCTGTCCGTCCGTCCGGAGTCATAACTCGAGAACCAATTGATAGAATTTCATGAAACTTAACAGAAGTGTACAATAGCATAATGGCGCGGGGCACAGACAACTTTCCTTAAGACTGGATTAGTTTCTCTAAAGTTATTGCCCTTTAATTATTTTTTTCATCCATATTCAATATAAAAATATTAAAATCATATTTCTCTGAAACCAGTTATCAAGATTAAATTGTAATTGGCTCAAATTATTAAGTGATCATTCTTTATAATATCTACCCCCTACATTCTGATTTTTTTAGAAATGAGGCCCTTTAAGGGGGTAAGAGCTTTTCTTAATTATTATATTTAGAAATTGTTGTTTTCTGAAACTAATAATACTGATTTTAAGTTACAACATCTGAGTTCTGTATCACTGTAAGATACAGAAAAAAAGAATTACTCTCAGAGATGAGGCCCCAAGAGGGTGATGAAATTTTAAGAATTTGTCAGAATTTAATTTTGTTTGACACAAATGATCAACTTTACATTCTCTAACAACACAAAATTTAGACTAGATTTCTACAGAAATGAACATAGTGTTTTTCTTACGTAATAATTCTATAAAGAAACTTGAGAGTTCTTGTTGTTTGAAAGTTCTAGTACCGATATAATCTAACTAAAAACAATTAAGTTAATTTGGAGAAAGAAAATATCACCTCGGAGATGAGGACGCAGTGGGATGGTGAATTTCAAAAATGCTTTTTTTTATCTGAAGCAGACAGACCAATACACTTTCCAGTTGTTTTTGTCAGCTATTTGCTTCATTTGGCGGGGATATTAATTCACTGAATTTGCTTGTTGATTCTAACCCTTACTATTAGACTTTGGAGAAAATGGAAACTTTGAGCACGTAACTTTAAAATGGCTATTGTCTTGGGTGTGTATCGTTTGAATTTGAGAAAGACGAATCGGTCTCGACTATAAATGAAAATAGTGGTGGATAGAAAATCTAACCGAGAGATTGGATGGTGTCCTGCAATAAATAAGAGTCCCTTCCGGAGAGGGAAAGCACTTAAATGAGCACTCCCTACATATTGCCGATTATATTCTCGAAACATTATTGTTTTCAATTAAAGCTATAATACTGTTCAAATGATCTGAAAAATTATGGTCAATAAAAGTTCTTAAATTGTTTCACCTGAAACTGCGAGCGAGCAGCTGTAATTGAATGAACTTCTTTTATCTTGGAAGAAGTAAAGGTAAATAACACTTGTTGTTTTTATCATTTCAGGTCATGCGTTCATGTAAGTATCACCAGAATACATGAAGAGGCGGTGGCTCATGTTTACTGGAAACTCATTATTAGTCATAGGGCATGACATTTCGTGGGTTTAAGGATTTGTTTAAGCTCAAATTAAAATCAATTAAAAAAGGCTAAACCTTGTATGTAAAATAATTAGTAAAAATACGCAAACAAAGATGTTCGAGTACCTTAGTGCTTATGTCATGATAAACTACAGTGAAACACTGTTACAGTGCGGAAATAATTATGGTTGCGGACCTTGTTTAATTTATGATTGTTATAGAAACATATGCAGTTGTGCGCCGCATCGGTTATTGTTAACACTTAGAACAGTCTGAAGTGTTATAGTTTTTCGCTTATACATATAAATGTCGTGGTGGTTTGTCCGTCGTCCGTCCGTCTGTCTGTAAACTATTCATTGTCAACACACTACATGTCTTAATTTTCATTTGACTTTCATGATTCGTGCGCTCAGAAGGTTGTACGCGGCCTGTAAATAATCCCGAAATGTTTTTAGGGTCAAAAGATCAAATACAAAGGTCACAGTAACCCGAAATTTGAAAAACATTTCCGCTCAATATCCGGAAATCAATGTTACTGACAGTCTTCAAACTTCATTGTATTGTTGTTCTTACTGAGTATTTTGGGGCTTTAAGGTTAAGGCCACAGTGGCCCATGTTAGCCTTTCATTGATACCAATCTACAGGTCAAACTTTTCAATTGACTTTCATGAAACTTGCTAATAAAGTTGCATGCAACCTATAGATGATCCCTATCATTTTGAGAATCAGTTGATAAAGGTGACCCGAATTTTGAAAATCGTTTCCGCTCAATAGCTTGAGAACTGTGCCACCAACAGTCATCAAATGTTCTAAAATGATTGGTCTTGCTAAGTAGGCACGCTCAACTGATGTAGGGGTCAGTGGGTCAAAGATTAAGGTCAAAGTGACCTCCAATAGCTTTTCATTGACAACACTCGGAACAGTCAATTAGGTTCAATAGAGCGATACTGTCCCTTATAGTCCTTAGTGAATCACTCTATCATTTTATAGCCATCCGGTCTAAAAAACATTCTCTATCTAATGGTACGTGTAGAACGCATGACGACATTTTACAGCAGCTTTTAAATCCAAAGTAAATGTAATTGGCACACCCAACTTTGCAGATTTTTGTAAAAGTAATACATTTCTCAGATTTTAACTAGATAAACTCGAAAGAAATACCACAAATAATAAGATCATATATTTCCGTATTGACGCTTTCATAGCATTTAAGTGATTTGTTATCAGTAATAAAAGCAGTACGCATAATTTATGACAATGAACTTAAACAGCTGATTCGCATTATCAGTTATACATGTTAGTTACATGTATCAAATATTCTAAATTAACAAATTCGTGCATTGTACGGACATATATGAAACAGTATGAATTGAAGCTTATATAAAATGCCAAATATAAATCAAGGAAATAAAACTAGTAAAGTCTCAAAGAACGTTTAGAATTTTCTTTTAGAGGTTAAACTACTATAAACCCAGCAAATGGAAATGTCGTAAGCAATTAGCATCGACATTACAATGGACACATGTTCGTTAGAGTGCATGATCTGTGTAATTTTAAAGAGGCACAGTACGATGCCGCTATAAAAGGGACATACCCTACATCTAGGCGATTACATGTATATTCTCGAAACATAGATAATGTATTTAATGAACGTAAAATGATATTAAAAAACAACATATAACGAAAAAATGCCCCATTTTTCCACAATTAATCAATACAGGGACCTTCCGTAATAAATCGTCCATTAAGGTAGTAGACTCCTAATAAAAGCCTCCAATTGAAACTGTTCAATTGTAATGCTCTAGCCTAGGTTGTTAAGCATTGGACTGAAGATCTTTTGAGTTTTTTGGGAGCGTAGGTTCGAATCCAGCCGGAGCCAAATACTTTTTTTTTACTTTTTCTTCTTTGTTTTCATTATTTTGCACTTCATATGTTTATATTGTTTAAAGACTAAATAGAAATTAAATATTTTTTACACATAAGTATTAGCTTATTTGAAGATTTTGTTACTTGCAAACACGTCTAAAATCGCCGATGGAGATTTAAACTCTAATTATTTTACATAGAGACAATCTTTGTGATTTTTTTGCATGCTGTTCCCAAAAACTCATGCCTTATTTCTAGAAAATGTTGTTTTTTCTTAAAAACTTTGATGTTCAAAATTGAACATGGTCAAAAAAGTACATGAAAATTTTAATACTCTCTGATAATTTCATAAACAAATTATAAATCTTGATGATAATATAGTAAATGGTGTATAATTTCTGAAAGAAAATATAGATCTTGTTACTCTGATACCTAATCTGTACCAAATTATTGAATAATAAATTAAACACATGTATTTTCTTATATCTCGTGTGATGTCATTTTATAGATAATTCCAAAATGGGGGTAGGGTTATTCAAATTCCGATGACTAAGTTTTTTCACGGTAAATTTGTTTTGAAATTTGTTTTTAAATCCTGGAAATGATACAGTTTAAGAAAATAGTAAGCCTATAATGATTTGAATTGGTGCCCATTAGGGGTCAACTACCTTAATTGTACACCAACTCTACATAGAATTTTGAACTGCAGCCTAAAACGCTTATTCTATCGATAATGACTGGAATGCATAGTTATAATAGTTCAAATGATTTATGTTTTTGAGATTTTTAGTTTGAGATCAGTTATAGGGTATGTACACGAATTTTAATTTAAGAAACTGCAAGTTCATTCAGGCTAATGTGACTGTGACGTAATTGATATATATAAGATTTAATCCTTACATTCTCCAATTAAATTTACACAATAATAACTGACTTCTGCTACATCATTGTCATATTATGCTAAATGAACATCTATATAATGTTTAACATCAACTATGGACTCGAGAAATTGCAAAATCTATCTAGTAACGTGTGCATGGAATTTTGAAGACCTCTATAAAGTTCCGAGCCTATAAGTGTGTTGCAATAAATGCAGGTTTGTCTTGTGACAAATTGGTATAACTGTTTGTTTGTTTTTGTGGTGCGGTTGTCGATAAATTAATTGTATTTAAACACATAACTTTGATTGTATATAGTAGATAATACGAGTGCACGTATCAGGATGGCAGAATCTTACGCTGTGAAAGCTGTTGCGTGGATGACTGTTGTGAACCTGCCTCGTGATTGTAAGTAAACAAAATCTTAACCAATTAGTGTCTAGTGTATATTAAAACTACACATTTTTAACAGCTTCGCCCCGAATCTGCTTTGAATTTAAGTTGAAAGCCGGTTAGATCACAATTCTGCAAATCAACCATATTTGAGGTAATAGACTTGATGTATAGAAGTCAGAAGATCCAATTGTAAAATCTAGATATAAATTAGTAAACTCAATGCCTTTGTCTTTTTAACTATAATGATCGCTCACCGTCTGTCCAACATTTCATTTAAATGACATTTACTCTGAAACCACTAAGCCAATGGTTGTGAAACTTTGCAGAAATGTTTCTTGTACAAAGCTCTAACAAAGTTGTTAAAAGAATCCATGCAGAACTTTGGTAACCATAGTAACGGAAAGGAAAAATCTTCTAAACATCTGCAATGCCAAGAGCTTAGATATTTGGCTTATTGCATTGTTTAGAAGACTTCTACAAGGTTGTTCAAATTATGATCCCTGGTCAAAATTGACCCCATCCGGGGGTCACTTGATTTTAAATAGGCTTATAGATAAATAACTTTAAGAATCGTTGATCATGTAGCATTGCTTATTAGACCTCTACCAAGATTAACAGGGTCAAAATTGACACTGCACAGGGGTCACTTGAATTTACATATGCTTCTAAAGGGAAAACTTTAAAAATCTTCTATAAAACCACACGGTCTAGCGCTAAGATATTTAGCATGTAGCATTGCCTATCGGACCATTGCTTAAATTGTTCAAATCGGACAAAACTGACCCCTTCCGTAGGATCGCTTGATTTTACATAGTTTTCTATAGGAAATCTTAAAAAGTGTTCTCTGAATGAAAAAGGCCTCGGCCTTAGAGGTACATTGGTTTTATTACCTTTTGACCTCCTTTTTCAATTTAATGTTTGGACTGTGAACAGTTTGGCATGTAACATTACCTAGTGGACCTCGACCAAGATTTGTCAAATCATGACCTCCGAGTAAACATGGAACCTGCCCGGAAGTTTACTTGGTTATCATCGATTTATATAGGGAAAACTTCAAAACTCTTCTTGTCTAGAACCACAATACCCAGAGAGCTTAGATATTTGGAATGTAGCATTTCTGTAATGGACCTCTACGAAGAATGTTCAAAGTAGGACCTCTGGTAAAAATGAACATTTTTAGCTATTTTTCACTTTATTTAATAGCCAGTCGGTACCAGGTGAGCTATATAGGACCATTTGGGCCCTCTTCTTCGTTTATAACGGCGAAATACTATCAAGTGTATATATTTTCTAAACAAAACTGTCTTTTTTCCTTAATTTCATTATCAACCCTTCCAATATTTGCCAGCTTATTTTAGCTATCAATGCACGAAAGTTTTCATTTCTTGCATTTATGAATGCATTTCGTAAATACTTTCATTATATGAATTTCAAAATCGAGCGATACAAATTATTAGGAAGATAATATTAAAGCTGCTCGGTCACAGTTTTCGGTGAAAAAAATCTTTAAAGTGATATACTTGTTTTAAAACATAAAATGTAAAACTACTTGATCAACACAAGTAGAAATCTACGAATCAATTTGAGAATGTATGTTGAAAATGTTGGTGAGGTTGGTTTATGTCACCGCTATGTTATATGTTTACATTGGAATTTCAAAACCGTTTGTAACGCTTTATACTTTGGTGGAGTATAATTTTCAGATAAATAGATATACTTTACAGGAATTTATACTGGAACCTTTTTATTCGACTATTTGTTCTAAAATTTGTTATTTTTAGACAGTTTGAAGACCTTTATTTTTTCACCAAAATTTCTGAGCAACTAACATGAGTTATTGCCTTGATTCCTTTTCGTTGGGAAACCCACTCTTTAAAATGCTTTGCAATATGAATTTGTACCACTCGATCATTCTGAAAAAACATGTAACACAAGTACATTGTATATGTGAAGCTTTAGCAATATTTACGCCTTCTTCGACAGAAATAAAATTCTGATAGAACGGATTCACAATTTAGTTAAAGCAAGTGAAAATTCACTTCTTCTACAAGTATAAATCATTTCTAAATGTTTTACTATACTGTGAAATTCTATGTCATTTTAAAGGGTTAATGGGTAATTATCACTCTCATATATAATACGTTGTTGTCTAGGTCTGGAGGTGCGATTGCTGCCATTATCTTTGTTGTGATAGTTGCCCTTGCCTTGAAAGTATGGTTTTTCTGCTGCTTCCTGCGCCAGAGATACATGTATCGTCGTTGCACCATAACGAGGGTAGTCACTACTGTCCCAAGTAAGATATATGGTCTAAAGAATTGTATCTATTTACCATTTTACGTTCACTGAACGCGTTATTTATGTCTGCTAGATGTAGAAAGTGTTTCGTTAAAGTATTATACACTATTTGAATTGAGTTGAAATTGTTTCGTTCAAGTATGTACTGTGTTTTAAAGCACATTGATAAGGCTAATTTAAAGGGTAACATATACATTATGTTTTCAGTTTGCAATATGTACTTATTTTTGCTTAATAATTACAGTGTTCTATCGGTGAGATAAAGAGTGATGATGTAATAATCAGCCACAGTGTGGGCTATATAGGTTTCCAGGAATTATTTGTTTTTCAAAAGTGGATATACATAATTTAGCTTTTTCTATAAAATGTTTAATTTGAGTGAATATCGTATTCATGAAGATATTCAAATTGTATCACTTTTTGTTCAGATATTCGCACGTATGATAATATTAAAATTGTATCACTTTTTGTTCAGATATTCGCGCGTATGATAATATTAAAATTGTATCACTTTTTGTTCAGATATTCGCGCGTATGATAATATTAAAATTGTATCACTTTTTGTTCAGATATATTCGACATCCACTCAAAACAAACAAATATCCTCTATGTAGCAGACGTGGTTGAGTTAAGGATATGCTAATTCATTTAAGTTCGATTGTAAAGAGAGCGTGTAGCTTATCGAGTCACCCTCGAATCCGCGTCTTGGAAAAACCAGTACTGGTGTCGCATGAGGAGGTATGGACGTGACCCCAGTGGGGCTCGAACCCGCAACATCTACGATGAACGGCTAATACCTTAATTTCTTCATCACCGCAGATATGGTTTAATTCTTGTTTTCGACAGAAAAGGAAAAACATAATGTCAATGAGAGATTAAGTACACAACGAGTGCTTATGATTATTACAGCAAGTTAACCTAATGTGTCTTGACCATACATCAACTCTATTTACAGGAACAGTTGGGGTCACAAACTCTCATCATGCCGGGTACGACCAAGATAGCATCCCAACAATCCATCCGCCTAACCCCAGATCACCGACAAACAACCAGCAGCAAGTGTTCACAGGCCAACAAACGAACCCTAACCCCCGTGGCTATGATCAGCAGAAACCGAATTTCGACCCGATTCCCCCATCTCCGTATGACAGCCTGATTAAAGATTCGCAAAAGTGAGACTGAATACAAGTAAAAATGGAAAAGAAAGACATATCTAAAATTGGAATGAATATTAGTATAACCATTATGTTAAAAGGAACATATGGGGAAAAACCAGAAGAATTATTGATTTGAAAATGACACAACGTAACAGCAAAAGCACAGCGTTTTTTTCTTTGGCATAGTGTTTCTTTATACATGTGAAAGCACAATAGTTTGGTCCTAAATGAATAAATAGTTGACTCAGTCTTGGCATTATGTACGGTATATATAAAATATTAAAGCTAACCATAGCACTAAGTGCTTCGGTCGTTTGTCCACACATCGTCTGGTTAAATCTTTGTATGTCACATATGACCCACACTCATCGTAGAAATTGGTAAGAATGTGTGTCTCAATAAGCTCTAGGCCATTTTTGAAACAGGGTTACATTTGGTCGTTAACACTCCAGAAGTCATCTGTTCGGAATTGTTTTCTTGCTGCTCTCTATGCAAAGTTAGAAATTTGGGTCAAAACAAGGTAACAGGGTTGAATCAAAGAAAACCTACTAACACTTTAGAGGCAATACATGATACAAAATCTGCATGAAAATTGGTTAAAATATTTGTCTTACTTGGTCACCTGGTAGGTGAATAGAAAACCCCTGTGAACAATCTAGAAGCCACATTTTTGCCCCACATTATCCGGAAAATTCGGTCAGAAAAGTTGTCTTGATAAAGTCTAAGTATATTATATCTAGGTTACGTGGGATCAAAACTTATGTCACCCTGTCAAATCGTTGATAACTATGCGAGGATTCCCTTAACCATATTTTGTAACCAGTTATCTTCAAAATTGGCCAGAATGTGTTTTGATGATATTTAGATCGAAACTTTGTAACGTTGGGTCAAAAATTAGGCAACCAGGTTCATTGATTATATTACTTTTCGACCTCCTTCAATTTTATGTATGGACTGTGTACAGTTTGGCAAGGCCGATTTCAAAATTTTCTCTGCTGGCCTTGATCATGACCTTCTGACCTACTTTCTTGTATTTTGAAGCAATGATAATCGGATAAGCGATATGGAAACATCATGGCCCCCTTGTCTTTGTATAGTTTTTTGTATTCTTCATGTTGACGATTGAATTAATCAGTGTGTCGTTTATGTAGTGTTTTTGTGTATCTTTAAAACAATACCTATCCCGTTAATATCCTGATTTTACCAAATGAAGAATAAACTGTTCTTTGCAACAACTTGTTGTTATTGACAACCGAACACACTTGTTTTCGTATCGATGACTCTGATTCATGAATAAGACCAAATTATATTTGTGCTTCAGGGGTCATATTCTAGTAGCATCTTAAGTCAAATCTTAAGATTTTCCTCAAACTTAACAATTTCCTTAAGAAGATAATTAAAAAAGGAGAATGTGCATTGTAGCATGTTGAAAATTTATTAAATCTTCCATGACCATTTTCTATAGTGATGATGACATAACATACAATTATTAACTTTCAAAACGTTTTGACTTAAGTTAAAATAGTTAAAGCTGCTCGCTCTCAGATTTCTCTGAAAAAAAAATTATCCAAACTCTGAAAATATCATATTTTAGAGCGAATGGTCCAATAAAAAGGTTTCAGTACAAATTTCTGTCGAGTATATCTGTATATTTGAAATTATACGTCACCAAATAATAAAGCGTTACAAACGCTTTTAAACATCTCAAAATGACCATATATATTTTTAGTAAACACAAAACTTAAACTACCGACTGACCATAAAGCTTATGAAGGAGGCCAGATCTCATCCGGGCGGTTGCGTGATCGAGCCCCACCAGGGTTACGACCGTACTTCCTCGTATGACACCAGTACTGGTTCTGCCAGGAATTGAACTCGAGAGTGACTCGATAAGCTGCAAGCTTTCTTCACAATCGAGCTAAAATAATTAGTATAAACTATAAACTAAATTTCTATAATGTTTTACTTAACCCGTCTCTTAAATTTCTCATACTGTAAAAGTACCGCTTCTCGCTTCTTTCAAAGGGATACAGAGTTGTCACCGGAAATATAAAAATATCGGATACTGAATGCTATTTTATTTTAACGTAAATATATTGGAAAAAAGTGAATTGACACTGATGTTTTTAGTGACAGGAGATTGCTTTGTATACTTTGGAGACCTAAGTCGATAACAAAAATATTCATACACGTGTATGTAAAAGTGTAGAACCATACACTACTGTAATCGTGCATTAACGAATTGCAAACTCTGCCAACATTGAGTCGACTTTAAATAACTGGAATAAAATTTTACCTTGATTAAATAATTACACCCGATATAGACCATAACGCCGAAACTGATAGCTGATAGCTCTGAGGTTCACATCCGGTACGATAGGTCCAAAGTTCGAATCCAGACTCATGCCTTAGTCCACCCAACGGAAATTAAATAATTACACCCGATATAAACCCTAACGCCGAAACTTATAGGTGATAGCTTTGAGGTTCACATCCGATTCGATAGGCCCGGGGTTCTAATCCCGACTCATGCCATAGTCCACCCAACGGAAATGGGTAGCAGTGACGGTAAAAGTAAGTTAATCTCTCCACGAAGGTGACAAAATCTTGACTGACCGTTCAAAAGACATTCACTAACGTACGGATAGTATCTTCTGTAAACCTGTTAAATTTCTCCCATATTCATAGTTGGCTGCAAGGCTTAAACCGTTTTGAACAAAAAGGCAGTCATGGAGGTAATATGAAAATAGGCAATACCTATATTGCGGGAAAGGGTAAAGTGTCAAACCCCTCACAACGATTCCGCTCTATTACTGTTTACTGTAACGGGAAGTAACCGCTGCGGGAAGTTTGCAGAATTTCTAGCGCGTGATATGTTACGTCATTTGATCGACATTTTTTCAGAAATGGTTTTCATTAACATTGGTTGTAAGATTGATTCAGAAGGGAAAAATGTGTTATAAAATAGATAAATTTAAAATGAATGTTTTAGAATTAAAAAATCAAAGCGCTGAAGGCACTGAATTTGTGTGTGTCTCAAATGAAAGTGGGTTTGATGAGCTCTCACCTACGTAAAGCGGAAAATAAAACAAGTATGTTGCAGACTAAACTGCAGACTGAACTGCAAATTGCTTTGCAAGTAAATGTCACGGATAACATAATTATTAACAAAATTTAGAAAAAAATCTTGTTTCAAAAGCTGAAGCAATTATTGTTTTACATTATTTAGCAGGTACTTTTTTCATTTGATCGTTAACAGTCCCCGGGTAGCTTGTTTGCAGTCCCGGCAGTCTCACTAGTTTGACTCCGAAGGCAAAATGCTGATATTTCAAAGTTTTTCACCTTCTCATATTTCAACAGTAAAATATGGGTTAAATCTTTCAGCCGAATTCATTAGACTATACAATCATAAATGTCCCTGGGATATCACCATGACAGACGCAGGTTGCAGAAAGACAGATGCAGATACAAAGGAATCAAGGTACCAGACCCTAGCCTTTTACAATTAGAACCCTTGGTTCTTTTACCATATAATTATATTATGACTCAAAATGTGCACCTCTTCACAACCATATTCATATGTAACCTCTTCATAGTCTTCGGTAACATTTGGTTACTCTAGGTTATGGTAACCATCATCTATAATCTATTGCTTTCCACTGTCACATTATGGTACTGTACTCGAGAGGCTTCTGTTTTCATCCATTTTAAACGAGTTACAAGTTACAGCCCGTACACAAACAAAATGAAAGAACGGCCACACGGACGGACGTTCTAGCAAAGTGATACTCATGTGGCTATGCTATTGTTAGATCCATTGTTCTCTTAGCCACGTTAAAGAAAATTTTAGCCTCATATCAGACTGAATGAACAGAATTTACAGTTACGTATTGTCCTCCTAGCCACTTAAGTATTAATACGTTAGCTCAGGCAGACAGACAGACGGTGCGATCATTAAGGCAAACAACACACAAAAGCGAACACTAATCAATGAATGAACATACTTGCTTTTATCCTGTTTTTAACTCTGCTAATATCGTCCTTTCTACACAACAGATTATATATGTACATATTTGCAGGATAGGGTTTTTAGGTTTGGCACCTTTTTTTCTCACACTCTGTCAGGAAGTACCGGGTGGATTGAATAGCTCTGGAAACCTGACAATTCTTTCTTCTTTTTTTTAATAACTCTGATGGGGCTATAAATTATATAATGTTTCAGTATTGAACGTTCGCCATTAAAGTGAGGGGCCGAAGCATTTGGCTTCGGATCAAAACAAACCCATCTCAAAATTTGTTCAAGACCTACTTAAGATTCATGTAATGTGTTTGAAATAGTCCCCAACATGAATTTTAGATCCCCAACATGACTTTGGGCTATATTTGTATACTTTACTAGCAAAATAGCCATATATGCACCAAATTGTTCGGGAAAATTAGTATAGGCACTCATCCACTTTTCTAAGTATACACCTAATAGAAATTTTGTATTTTCTTCCATTTTCAAGATATTTTGATGAGTATATCAAAGTCATAAGATCAAAGATTGCTATTTTACATTCCATCAGAGTTATAAAGAAAGGTACTAAACTCATTGGTCCGCAGCACTGTTAACACAATAACCCCAATATTCAAAAGTTACAAAAACGTTAAAATTAGCAGACTGTCATCAATCTGCGTGTAACACATACGATCATTTATGATTCACTGAAATAAAATTAGCAGACATGTTTAATGTTTAATTATTCAAATTCTTTACGAGGATGTTCTTGGGCAGATGTAAAGTGTAAAAAGGAAATTTTAGACTTTTGCCAGATTATTATGCCCCATATCATTTCGATCGGATGAAGATTTGATGGAAAATGTGCACTTTTATGTTTATTTCAACTCATTTGTGGCTTGGAACTACTCATCTTCAAGAATTAGTGTTTAGTACTTTTCATAAATCGCTAATGGTCAGTTTGTGGTGTGAAAACGTCACGTTGGAGAAAAAACAGCACTTTGAGTACCAATGGACAATCAATATGTAGAAAACCAAAACATTTTATTTCAAATATCATTTCTCAAAATTGATTAATGGGAGTAGTGGTTTAGAGGTTAAGGTGTTTGCCGTTCATCTCGAAGGTTGCGGGTTGGAGCTCCACCGGTACAGATTCTTCTAGGAAGTGGACTTGAGAGCGACTCGATAAGCTTCAAGCTTTTTTCACAGTCGAGCGAAAATACATTAGTACAAACGAAAACTCACATTACTATCATGTTAACTACAATACTGGTACAAAGATGAATGAAAAAAATAAGTTATTATGATAGTTCATTGCAAAATACAAGCAATTCAGTTTTGTTTAGGTTTTTGACAGTTCTACTTTTACTTTCATTTTTAGTTTTTCCTCATATTTTATTTCTAAAAAATGCATTGCTTGCTTCAATTTCACGACGATCTGAGACAGTTATTTTGTATACAGTACTAGTGTTACTATTTCGATATTGATACAAACCGATTTTACAGGCTGATATTTTTTGTTGTTTTGATAGTAAAAAAAATCAGATCCATAAAATTGGTCAAATCGTTCAGCCGAATGAATTAGCTTAATTTAGGCCACAGTTCACGATAAGTCAGAATTTAAACTACTTCCTCTCAAAATCACCTGATACATTGACCGGTCAACTAATATAGTGGGCGCCGTATAGTGTATATATCGGATACGTTGCATATTTCTTATTTTCTGTCAGCCTATTTCTGTAAAATTATTTTGAAACACAGAAGTGGGTCACCGTAAGTCACGACAAACATATACAGTATTTCCACAACTCAGGTTTAATACAATATCACAACAATTTATAAAATATTACAGGGTGCAATGCTCCGCACTACAGCTATACAAATGTACTATACTTACGATATTTTGGAATATGTTATGAACAGACCTGGGGATGATTACATTGATCAGTAATTGATTTAATTACAATTACTTTCAGATTTTATTGTAATTGATTACAATTGATTACTCAGACTTGCCTCTGTAATCAATTAAATTACAATTACTTTAAGAAAGTAATTGATTAATAATTGATTACATTCAATGTATAACTATAAACAAAAGTTTCTTAATGCTATTTAATATATACATTATATACATTATATACACAAAGGATTTCCAGCTCATCAACAGTCATCAATTTAACACACTTTTAGTTACTGTCACATCACTTTATCATATTTTAGCATTGCACTTTAGCATCATAAGTTCATGAAACCGTCTGTCAGTCAGACTGCATCTATCAGGACGGAAAATTTTACCCGCAACACCAAACAAACGCTCTACAGGGGTTGATGATGCAGGTATGGCTAAGAAATGTTTTGCCATTTTGCCATTGCCCGAGTATGGGGTAATCACTTTCACTATTCTTCCAATAATCTAAAGTATTTACAGGTAAATGCTCATTGTCCTCATTTAAATATGCTTTCACTTCTAGAGAAATTGGATCTGCCCCTGATCTATGCCGTCTCTTGGTTGGGGTTAGAAAACTGAAAAGACTGTCTTCCTCTAGTTTGAGAACCTTGGAAGGAGGTGATTGTACTTCATCTGAAAACAGACATTCTACCAAATAAAAATATTGTCATGGCATGGGATATATTATTGATGTACATTTCATTTATAAGTGTTTGGCAATTGCATATCTGAACTAGAGAAGTGTATAAAGAATTTGATAGTACCAGAATTCCACTGACCGTTTTTATTTGTATGTGACGTCAGTAACATCGCAAATATAACAGTCGTATTTCAAGACACCCATCCTCTACTTTTAAAACCGCAGCACCAAAACATTTTCGAACGGTTTGAACACAGCTCTACAACATAGGTATGCTTCATCTTCATTATATCTTTTGTTTGATTACGTGGTCACCTTTCCCATGCGGACGAATATAGTCAATCGGAACACCTCGGTGATGGATGCTTCATGAACGGAATTACCGGAGGAGTTCCGATTGGAATATAGTTTGTTTTGATCGTATGCCGAAACACGCCATCTTGATTGCATCCTACGTTTTCATAAGTTATTATTTCATAAGTTATACTTACGATATTTTGGAATATGTTATGAATCATAACATATTCCAAAATATCGTAAGTATAGTATAGCTGTAGTGCGGAGCATTGCACCCTGTAATATTTTATAAATTGTTGTGATATTGTATTAAACCTGAGTTGTGGAAATACTGTATATGTTTGTCGTGACTTACGGTGACCCACTTCTGTGTGTCAAAATAATTTTACAGAAATAGGCTGACAGAAAATAAGAAATATGCAACGTATCCGATATATACACTATACGGCGCCCACTATATTAGTTGACCGGTCAATGTATCAGGTGATTTTGAGAGAGAAGTAGTTTAAATTCTGACTTATCGTGAACTGTGGCCTAAATTAAGCTAATTCATTCGGCTGAACGATTTGACCAATTTTATGGATCTGATTTTTTTTTACTATCAAAACAACAAAAAATATCAGCCTGTAAAATCGGTTTGTATCAATATCGAAATAGTAACACTAGTACTGTATACAAAATAACTGTCTCAGATCGTCGTGAAATTGAAGCAAGCAATGCATTTTTTAGAAATAAAATATGAGGAAAAACTAAAAATGAAAGTGAAAGTAGAACTGTCAAAAACCTAAACAAAACTGAATTGCTTGTATTTTGCAATGAACTATCATAATAACTTATTTTTTTCATTCATCTTTGTACCAGTATTGTAGTTAACATGATAGTAATGTGAGTTTTCGTTTGTACTAATGTATTTTCGCTCGACTGTGAAAAAAGCTTGAAGCTTATCGAGTCGCTCTCAAGTCCACTTCCTAGAAGAATCTGTACCGGTGGTGCTCCAACCCGCAACCTTCGAGATGAACGGCAAACACCTTAACCTCTAAACCACCACTCCCATTAATCAATTTTGAGAAATGATATTTGAAATAAAATGTTTTGGTTTTCTACATATTGATTGTCCATTGGTACTCAAAGTGCTGTTTTTTCTCCAACGTAACGTTTTCACACCACAAACTGACCATTAGCGATTTATGAAAAGTACTAAACACTAATTCTTGAAGATGAGTAGTTCCAAGCCACAAATGAGTTGAAATAAACATAAAAGTGCACATTTTCCATCAAATCTTCATCCGATCGAAATGATATGGGGCATAATAATCTGGCAAAAGTCTAAAATTTCCTTTTTACACTTTACATCTGCCCAAGAACATCCTCGTAAAGAATTTGAATAATTAAACATTAAACATGTCTGCTAATTTTATTTCAGTGAATCATAAATGGTCGTATGTGTTACACGCAGATTGATGACAGTCTGCTAATTTTAACGTTTTTGTAACTTTTGAATATTGGGGTTATTGTGTTAACAGTGCTGCGGACCAATGAGTTTAGTACCTTTCTTTATAACTCTGATGGAATGTAAAATAGCAATCTTTGATCTTATGACTTTGATATACTCATCAAAATATCTTGAAAATGGAAGAAAATACAAAATTTCTATTAGGTGTATACTTAGAAAAGTGGATGAGTGCCTATACTAATTTTCCCGAACAATTTGGTGCATATATGGCTATTTTGCTAGTAAAGTATACAAATATAGCCCAAAGTCATGTTGGGGATCTAAAATTCATGTTGGGGACTATTTCAAACACATTACATGAATCTTAAGTAGGTCTTGAACAAATTTTGAGATGGGTTTGTTTTGATCCGAAGCCAAATGTTTCGGCCCCTCACTTTAATGGCGAACGTTCAATACTGAAACATTATATAATTTATAGCCCCATCAGAGTTATTAAAAAAAAGAAGAAAGAATTGTCAGGTTTCCAGAGCTATTCAATCCACCCGGTACTTCCTGACAGAGTGTGAGAAAAAAAGGTGCCAAACCTAAAAACCCTATCCTGCAAATATGTACATATATAATCTGTTGTGTAGAAAGGACGATATTAGCAGAGTTAAAAACAGGATAAAAGCAAGTATGTTCATTCATTGATTAGTGTTCGCTTTTGTGTGTTGTTTGCTTTAATGATCGCACCGTCTGTCTGTCTGCCTGAGCTAACGTATTAATACTTAAGTGGCTAGGAGGACAATACGTAACTGTAAATTCTGTTCATTCAGTCTGATATGAGGCTAAAATTTTCTTTAACGTGGCTAAGAGAACAATGGATCTAACAATAGCATAGCCACATGAGTATCACTTTGCTAGAACGTCCGTCCGTGTGGCCGTTCTTTCATTTTGTTTGTGTACGGGCTGTAACTTGTAACTCGTTTAAAATGGATGAAAACAGAAGCCTCTCGAGTAAAGAAATTTGATACCTACATAGGAAAAAATAGTGTCTGTGGCGACATACCATTATAACCCACGCATATACAAACCCCTGGTGATTACAAAAACAAACATACAACTAATAAATGTCCAAAATAATCACCAGGACAATGACTGGAAAAAGTAGAAAATAGAAATAATCACAATTAATGACTGCTTAAACAAGAAAATGCATACTTAATGCCCATATAAAAAGTCATAACTAACCAAAAACAGTGATTGATCCTATAACTAGATACCCCAGACATTGCAGAAAATGCATAAAACACTACTTATTTCCTAAATGGAAGCAGTAATCTACTGTCAAAAAATAGCCGGATCCAAAAAAGCCAAACGCGCACCTGTTATAACTCCATCCGGTTCGTGTGCACTAAAAGTCGCAGTAGGTCACCCAAAACCAACAAGTAGGTCAGGTCAAGTAGTACGAACAGCAATGTTAATCTTAAAAAGCATATCTAACTTTCGCAATTATATTTTCGAGCCAATAAAGATGTGTAATATAAGATCAAAACTACATTAAGAACAATCTTACTCAGGCACGAAAAACCCAATCACTCACAACAAAGAAGATGTGAAAAGTACTGGTTAGTCAACCAGGATCAGGAATAGTAGTTCACCAGCATCCGTCCGAGGACCGAATCGCCGATCATGCAAATCATGATCTACACTTACTTCTATTATTATTTATAAGTAAAAAATAAAACAGATCAACAGATTAAAATTAAAATTTCCTTCTGAAACAATTTAAAAAAATTTCTCACCAAAATTCCACAAAATTTTAATAAAATTTCTATTTTACGAACTCATGATCTACAGCAACATTCATATATTTAAAGAAAAATTTTGGCATTTTATCTAATTTATGATACAAATGATTCAAATAATTACATTAATGACTGTGCTTTTTCAACAGTAGTAGACCGAACTGGCGGCCATTAGCACCCTGCTGATTGGTTAATCATTTTTGTCTCTCCTGGCTCCATGGGTTAATTCGCTATCCGATTTTTGCTTCTAGCTCCGGTAGTAAACAACCAACTAGTACAAGTCTCTTTATAATTTTCTATTGTACACCATTATAATTAAAGAAGTAAAGTTAACAAGTAGCCTGTGCGGTAGCTGGCTTATTTGGCTTTTAAGGGGTTTTTATATTTTCAAAATTTCAGAGTAGGAACATAAGTCAAACTTTCATGCATACTTTTTAGCTTGTTCAAATAAGTAAAACCATTTTTTCGGACAACATTTTATTCTATCATTCAGGACAATTAAAATTTTTATCATCACAAAAAGCTAAGCAAAATAAAAATAGGACAACACTTTATTAAAGGGGATTATTACTTTACAAAACAAACACATATAACATCTAGTATCAAAATATTCTAAAAACTGTTAGGCTACCACGATCCAGACATACAAACTAGGTCAATCACACTTAGATCTCATTGGTCGCCGTGATTGGCCTACTATTTGGTAACCAATCAAATACAACCTTTGGCTATACTGGCTGGAAATTGCAGTCAGGTAAATTTCTCCTATTTCTGGCTTCAAAATTTTATTTTTTAGGCATGACGGGAGTCATGCCGGGGTCTCATCCAAATATTAAGCTAACATAAGTGCTCTTTTGGACGGACCTTGATAAAATTCTCATCAAATCAAATCAAATCAAAAATTCTGGTACTAGACGGTGTATCGTAACATTTATGTTAGCATGATGAAACGAAGTCGACACTTTCTAGTTTCTCATGGGTATATGTCAAATCGATTATTTTATTGATGCTAGATTCAATTAAATACTCCTACAAACGTTTACCTATGGTAGGGTTTCGCCCGTATAATCTATGCTTACAATGATTGTTCATGTCAGAACTATTTGACTAAAATAATTTAATCTTCTTTTTGTAAAAACACGTAAAATTCAAATTTGGAACAAGGATATCTTATTGATACAATCACTTGTTTCTGCAAAAAAGAAGAATATGGCACATTGAAGACGAAGTGGTTATCAACATTATTCTGGATATGAATGGCAAAAAAATATTTTCTTGCAATTTGTGCTATCGCCTACACCACCTTCCTAAAATATCTAAACTCATCCATTCATAACTGATGCATCACATCTCTTGGAATATCTTTAATTTCATCTATGCGTGTTTGTTTTAAAGTAATATTGAATTAGAGGCACTTCCTAAAATTTATGTCAAATTTAACAACTTCAAAAGCTTAAATAATATAACATTCGCAATTATCATTACTTAACTTAAACGTTTACACTATACATACCGTCATCATCGGTAAAATCAAAATATTCTGCAGTACTGTGAAAAATACGCTAATCTTTTACGTTTACATTGGCCTGTACTTTCTCTCTCCAAGTTGAATTATACTTTACACAATTGCTG
Organism: Saxidomus purpurata; assembly: GCA_022818135.1. Lineage (NCBI taxonomy): Eukaryota > Metazoa > Mollusca > Bivalvia > Venerida > Veneridae > Saxidomus > Saxidomus purpurata. The sequence goes on from JAFMSR010000004.1 coordinate 15,737,513, forward strand.
ATATTGGTTTTATGAAAGCGGATTTTTTGTGGGTATGAGTTCAACTTCAAAGACATCTTTTAAGAATCAGCTATGAGCATTCATGACGCGGCAATCGATAACGCCGTGTAACACAAAAATCATTATGAATAATGATTCTTTTTACTTAAAAAAAGTATACAGTTGTAAAAGTTTTAACGCATGCATATCCCAGATGTTCTGCAAAAAATAATATATGTACTATCAATAAAAAACTTTCACCGTGCGGATAACGCGCTATGGTGCTAAATCCGAAAATTTTGACGTATCAAATTTTGACAAATAAAAGCTGCTGCCAAATAATGAGCAACAGTGGAATCTCTCAATTATTATTTAAATTATGATAGAAAAACGATCTTTTTTTTTAGAAAAACAGGTGCCGCCAGGTGACGCTTTTAACAAGATAGCTTAATCTTAAAGGGGCATTCCCTACATCTAGTGGATTTTATTCTCTAAACATATACAATGTGTTCAATGAACGTAAAATGATAAACAAATAAAATTTCAAAGAAGAACCTATGGCGAAAAAAATGCCTCATTTTACCCCACTTAATCAAAATAGAGGCTTTCTGTAATAAATCGCATCAACACAGTAATTGTACAACAACAACTCTACATAAATTATGAATGGTTTACGGTACTGCAGTATATTCCAAACCGCTGATGTTATCGACAATGACTGGGAATGCATAGTTGAAACCTTTAGGTTAAGTACTTCTAAAGATTCTATTATTTATGTTTTGGAGGCTATTTAGTTTGGCATCAGTTATTGGGTACATGTATATCCCTTTGATAGATAAAAAGAAGATAATTTTTCGAAAATATAGATGTGGATCTTTACCTTGGCCAAATTTCACACTTTTCCGTCTACTTTTTGAATACTCGTCCTAAGGTCCACAGCTATCTTAAATACGTTGATAACGCTTCATCATCTAAAGTCTGTTCCATTCCACTCTGGACCCCCAACTTTGACCTGAACTGAAAAATCCTGAGCGGTTTTCGTATAAATTTTACCTGTTTTGTGATCTACAAAAAAGTCACCCTCGAGAATTTTAAGCGTTTTTGAAACAATCACGTCATTTTGTAAAGATGCCGATTTTTATTTTTCTATGGAGACTCGCCATTGTTTACATTGGACGCCATTGACGTTTACTCTTCCGTAACAGAGAAGTTACGCCAAAGTTCACGTGTTTTTCAATAAAATGTTCGGGGGACATTTCAATATTGCAATCAGATGCATGGTTATTAATAAAGAGGTATATAAGCACAAAAGTAACGCTAAAATGTAAAAAAAAATTGTTGAATATCTAATAAGATCTACAATTATAAAAGATTTACCTAATACTTCCTGCTTTCAAATGATTCCTAGCCTACTGCATTAGGCTAATGTCGTACTGACAGTCCGTCACACATTTCAGAGCACTAGAGCTTAGATATTTGGTATGTAGCATTGTCTATTGGACCTCCTCAAAGTTACAAAGTTTGTTTAAATCATTTCTCTGGATCAAAATTGACCACGCCCACTAGGTGGTTCCCTTGTCTGTATATAGAGTGATAAGAAAAACCTAGCTTTCAGTGAGTTGATATCAACCAGCGTTTTACAAAGCAACCAGTGACTTTTTCAGTAACATTTTAGTTCCCTAGCAACTAGTGACTTCCCCTAGCAACCAGTGACTTCCGAAGTAACCAGTGACTTCCCCTTGCAACCACAGACTTCCTTAGCAACAATTTAGACCCCTGGCAACCAATGACTTTCCCTAGCTACAAGAGAATGTAGCATCTATAGTATCATCTTGCCAATTCTTTAGCAACCAATGACTTCCTAACGTTAGTGCACTGGTACTAAGGTGAGCAATATAGGGCCATTATGGCTCTCTTGTTTTGTGGTCTAAGTAAATAATCAAAACATAGTTTTCAGGTAGCTCATAGTATGGTTTAATAATAATGTTGTAAGTAGAACATTTCTAAGAGTTACTGATTTAAAGATCTTTGTTTCTTTAATTTTGAGCAAAGGCGCAAACAACTGCCACTAAATCATGTCCATCAGATATTATTAACAAATGTCCTCAACATGTCCAACAGGTTAATGTCCAAGGTTAACATTAATTTTACTAAATTAGAAAAAAATATTTACTAATAGGATAATGATATAATCAAATACTGGATTCCTACCAGTTCTCGGGCGGAAAATGGACATTTTTGTATTTAGTGTAGCAACAAATACTAGTAAACCCATAAAATTTTCACAGGATAAACTTAGGTTCTCTGATGACATTATAAACTTGTCAGTTTATCGACTGCGTCCATAGCTTGTTTATAATGAGGCCAGAAAAGGGGTACAATTTTTCTCTTTAAAGCCATATCAGGCAACCAATTATCGGGCACTCAACTTTGTGCAAAGCACTATTCTCAACAAAAATGTTTAGTGCTTGTTTTACTGTTTTAAATACATGTACAAAATAGAAAACAATACATAAAAGTATATTCCATTCAAGATACACATCATTTAACTTGCATTATTTACATTTATAGTTTATATGTTCACAAGGATAAAATATGAACAGTAATAATGTTTCTAGCTCATGCTGATCCTTAAAAAAGAAAAAAGGGGAAAGCCAAAAAAAATGTTAAAGCGTAGTGTGAGCCTTGAACCCTGTCCGCGTGGGTGGTAATCTGTAAAGGTAACCACTCGACTATTTCTGATAACTGATACTACTGTATCTAAAACTACTTATGTCATATCGATTTTATATTACGCCTCATCCGTTACACGGTCTATTTATGTTTAAATTGTACTTCTTGAATATACACAATTTTATTCAAATAATTATATATCTGACATAGTTTCGTTCACATTTTCTGCAATATCGATACTCAGTATACCTTTACAAACTGAACCCCTGCTTTTATCCCAGCGCATGCGCAATAAAATCGGAAAACCCCAAGCTGCTGGCAGCTTAGGTTATAAATAGTTACACAATAGAGAAGTGATTTAAGCGGGATATTTAACAAATATGAGAAGTTTGAGTTACCTATTTAGTCGCTTACACCGAAAAAACAATCGCCCCAGTGACACGGTTGCGTAATCTAGGACCTTGAGTACGGTATAAAGCCTGTGCGGTACGAAACATAAAAACGCCCGAAGATCTGGTAGCGCCCGACAACTGGTAGGAATCCAGTACTTATCACTTTTAAACAATGATTACATATGCCTTTCTTTCGTATTTAGGTCATTTCTTCATGAAAATAGTTGCAAGAAAGCCTTTCTTATTTGTTGCAATATGTTGTAAATAAAGATTACGCTATATTTCTTACACGTACATCGATTTCAAAAGTAAAGGTAGTAATGATTTTGGTACAAATACCCAGCTTTCACATTATACAAAATATATGTAATATTTGATGCTTTACTTAAAGGACGTGCATACCTTAGGAATAAATTCTTACCAGGAGTTTTGGAGATTAAGAGCGCAAAAGATTTGATTATGACGAGTCCCTGTGTCTTGACCTAGTGACCCGAAACACTGACCATGCACTACTAGGCATGGTACTTCTCGCTTCTGTAAAAAAATCATTTAATAGTGACGAAGGGTTTTAGAGATTAAAAGCGCAAAAATGTTACTTTCTCGAGCAAATATGATTTTTGACATTATGACTTGCTTTAAAGTATCATTAAATTCTAACCAACGGTTTTGGAGATTAAGCGTCAATAAAATTTTACTATTTTGAGCCCCTGTGACCTTGACCTTTGACCTAGGGATCCAAAATATAGACAATGCATAACTACGCATGGTACTTATCTGTTCTGTGAAATATAATTAAATTCTGAACAGGGATTTGGAGATTTCGGGCCCACAAGATTTTACTTTCCCGAACACTTGTGATCTTGACCTTTAACCTAGTGACCTGAAACATAGTCCAAGCACAATAAGCAACTGTACTTATCACTTCTGTGAAATGACAGAATAGGTTGGCTTTCGCAGTTAGAATATAACTTACATCAGGAAAATTATGTGATTGTCCAATGTAATATACATGTAGCTGTCTTACTACATTGTTCATCTTGAGTATATGTTAATTTTCTAATTTAACATATTTGGGTGACGTTTTAGTACTGGTTAATTGCTGTCTTTCATCAGAAAATTAAACACATTAATAGACAAGCAGTAAAATGATTTCGTGTACAAACTTTATTAAATTCAATAAAGTACACGGATCTCGTTGTTGAATCTTAACTGTACTAAAAACAGAAAATAGCGATATATCAACATATTAAGTAAACGTATAAACTGCAATGTACACGTCCTCATACCTTCAAGCAACGTTTGCCGTCCATAGATTATGAAAACAGTACATTTTGTAATATGTTGAAACGAAAATTTCTGCTACATTGCATTCAGTTACGATAAAAATCTTACAACACTTTCCATAGAATGCCGTTTTTATTACCTTTAAAATAAACAAGTAACCAATTACTGCTAAAGCAGCACAAGTATACGGCATACAAAGGAAAGGGGCTGTTTGCTTTTAAGTATTGTGTGTGTGGAAGTGTTATTACTAGGTTGTACAAAAAATGTAGCAAATACCCTAAACCTGTTATTATTCTGTCTGGTTTCCAGAGATCAGAGTCATCACGCTAAAATGACCCGAAGCCATTCCAGAGATTAAAAAAATCACGTGTATACAATCAGTCAAATATAATATTTAACTCGGAATAACTTATACCGTATTTGTTAGAGTTTAGTAAAAAGTCTTAACATGTACATACTAAGAGGTCCGTTTTAAATCAAATTCGTAATATGCCTTTAATATTCGATTTGTTCCTTTATTATTTCCAAATCCTGCCGCATGCAAAACGTTTCAGCCAAAAAAGAAAGGTATATTCTCTGTGCATACATTATCCGGGTTTCAAGTAAAAATAATACAAACGGTAACAGCGATTGGTTATAACAATCCCGAGTTTATACCATATAGAAAAAACAAAAGGGCTCTACATAACTTTTCTGAACATGCATAAACACCCTGGACCCGAGTTTAAATTTACTTAAGAGTTACTGTTTGATTTCAAGTGATGCATACGTGTCATAAACATATAAATCCATCTCATTTGGACCTATGGTGTTACTATAAAACTTGCCTTATGGCATTTTTAAATGTAACTAATTTATCAAGCAATAGACCTTATGATTGCCTGATCATGTAGTCAAGTTTTAGACCGATCTAGATATACAATATTGCAAACAATTTTTGGAACGAATGTCGACAGATAGCCGACACAGAGTGAACAAACGAGCAATTAGTATAAACGCATTACGGAGATACGAGGTTCCTAAAAACACACACAACTCTGCCGAAACAAGTAGTCCGAAACCGAACAAATAGTTCAAAGCGGAGTAATTGCTTTGCCAAATTGATCATGTGATGTATGTATATCATATGATGAAACTATTTTTGGACGGCTATGTATACGAACTTTGAGCACTGTATTGAACATGTACTGCGCGCACATTTACTGCTGTAATACAGCTATATGTAGAAATGAGCTTTGTATTTGTCTGTTTTGGTGTTCGTTGTTTTGTTCGTGCTTTTTTCCGACAAATGTTTTCTTAATGGAACCAAAAGACAATCGTTGCGTATCTTCAATAGCGTATTCTCCAGTAGAAGAATGTTTCCAGGCGAAATCTGAATTTAAAATATACAACTATGTTTTTATCCGTATTTGGTCCATGTTTGTTCTACACATATTCATGATAGTCGCAGCAGATGTAAAAACAGTATGGCCAGTCATACAGGGTGACACAATTTTAAATGATTACTAGCAAGTTTTAGTGAATAAACAAGTAAATATAAAAACGAAATAAGTGAAACAAATTTACTCTAAGTTGACGTGTGTATAGGTAGTTACAAGTATGTTCTTCTATTTGACATGTGATACACCAAAAGTGCGTAACTGCAACACTGTATGGAGTTTAAGTTTACATAATTAGTTACATTCGACAGAGGAGCAGTTCGTACACAGGTTTAAATTTTGCTTTGAGAAGTGTTTTTGGAAATATGCTGACAACTTGTTTTTCCTAAAACGAGAGCTCTGCGCTGTGCTGAGTGCAGGGTAAGATTTTCATATAAGTCGTAAAAAAATTGTTATTCTAAAGGCTTGAAACTAGTCTTTATGCGTACATCAACCCAAGCAATAACAATTATTGGTTGCTAGTCAGTACCAGATGAAACAGAGTCCAAAAGTATGACATTCTTACATGTTCCTGTCTGAGCCAAAGAAGTGGGGGTTAAGTGGCTACTTCAAAATTCTCTTTGATGTCATTCATTCCGTATGTCTTATGTGGCTATGTTTGGGCTTATGTGGGTTAAACGCACGAAAGAGAGAACAACAATAAGCCACAAAACTGCTAATTTTTAGTATGTCCGCACAATTCTATTAACCGAACGAAAGTCAGTTTTTGTATACACAAACCTTTTCTGGCTTGCAATAAACGTCAGCAAAGGTCAAATTTTCATTACCCGAACTGAAATCACTTTTAGTATGCACTAAGCACTTTCGGTTTGAAATAAACATCGGTACAGGTAAATATAGAAACTTTCAAGATTTTACTTATTATGATTTAACATACTCATTGAGTGTTTGTGTTATATCTTTGCCCGTGGGTTGGACGGCTGATTTAACTTTAATTAAAATCTGTGTCTATAACATGTTTTTTTGTTATCACATATCATTGTTATCAAGATTAAATTAAGCAGTGTATTAAGTTTCCCATTCATATGTAAATCTTACACGTTTTCATATACAAATGTACAGTTTATATTGTCTGCAAAAACAATTATCCTTCTTCGTGTATATTGTCTGCAAAATCCTTCTTTGTTTATTCGACGCCGCCAGCAGTATTGAAGTATAAGCTTTCGAGTATTAAGAATGCAAAATAAATTTGATCCATGTACTCGAGTTAAGCACGTAATTCTTCTACATTCGAGGCCTACAGGACATGAACTTTGATGTGTACACACACTTCAAGAAAAGATACGTAAATCAAATCCATGTCCGCAACACATACAATGAAATAAAGAAAATGAAATGACAGGATGAAAATAGATTTTTCAAAGAGTCAAACTGTAAATTAGTGCTTACAACTGTATAAGGTCAATAAAAATAACCCTAGGGGTTATAGTAGGCTGACTTTCGGGCTTTAAACAATTAGAACCTGGACCCCCTGTATAACAAGCTGAGTCATATACCAAAATGTTTGTAATTGATTGTAGCTTAACAAACTGCCGGCATAAATTGGGATAAATGGTGGCGTTCAGAAAAATCCAAGATAGCGTCCAAGATGGCCGCCAAAACCGAAACATCCAATTTTTGTAGTACTGTTGGTCCAGATTTTTTTTTAAAGATTGTGCTTTGGTTTAAAACATTAAAATGTATAAATACACACCAAATATATGATTTTATGATGTTTTTATTCACAAATTTAGGGATATTGATTAAAAGATTGACAATTTTACCCGTAAATGTGATCAATTTTTCGGTTTTGAGAGGTTTTTTTTAACAGCAGTTCATTTTTTACCAATTTGATACACTTACGTGACAAGAAATAAAATATGACTTAAAGCTTATCAAAATAATTAAATCACAGCAGTAAAATGAGAACAAAATTTGAATGCACATGCATTTAAAAGTGGGTGGGGTAATTTCACATGTATTTTAGCTCTAATTATACATTGTTTATTTGAACATTTTATTTATTCTACCTTCGATATTTTGTACTTCAAATGGATGGTTGCAAGCTTATGTGTACTATTTACCAAATTTTAAATTTGCAGATCATTTAATAGAATCCAAAATGGCTCCCAAAATGGCCGCCATTTAGACTAAGATATGGTCACATGTAAGGGTACTGGGCACATTGAGTGTACTTTTCTTATATTGATATATTCTTTACCAGCTTATATGTACAACTTTAAGAAGACACAGTCATTCACTTGACCTGATAAATGACTGAAAACTACAGTTTTTAAAAACACAGTCGGGTTTTGGAAAGCAAACACCGTTATGACTTTGTTACACAATGAATAGCTCAGCAGTCGAAACAGTGAAAACTGTTACTTATTTCAGCTTCATTTTTCATACTGTTTCATCATATAATTGTTTTAGTAACATTTTCTGATTGCTTTATAAAATGTGGAAATGAATAAAAATATAGATAGGAGAAAATTGATGAGTAACATTAAGCAAGTGAAATTTATGAAAAGAAAAATTGACAATACCCTTTAGAGTTGACAATTTTCGGTGTTGGAAAGATATTTTTGTAACAGCACTTGTTTTTACAAATTTGATACATTTATGTGACAAGAAATAAAATTTGACTCATAGCTACTCAAAATAGTTAAATAACAACAGAAAGAAAAATAAAAAAATATTTGCACATGCATGTAAAAGTGGGTGGGGTAATTTCACACCCATTTTTCTCCAACTGCATTATCCTCTTCAACAACCAGAAATGTGAGAATAAAGCAGTTCTTATCTTCAGTAGTGACCTAAGTCTGAAATGAAACTCAAATACATGAGTTACCTGATATTACACGTGTTTTCCACTTCCAAACGGTATGTGTATAACTTCGTATGTTGCTTATTCTTTACAGACAAAAAGTCTCATTAACATAATGCATCACATTATCATTATCAACATGTAGAACTCATCACATAATCATATAGCATGTAACAAATAACCCAAGGCAGCAATTTATTGAAATTTTCAGCTAATTGTTAGTTACAGCAAAACTCATTCAGAGACTGAAAAATCTGCAATAGCGGCATTATGATCTGTACTTTTGTACAGTAAAGTATATTCATTTAATTCAGTAAATTTTATTAAAATGCAAACAGGGACAACTGCAAGGAAATTTACGACATAAGTCTAGCAGTCTTCGATTCAAGTTATTGCGCACATTGTAAACACTTTTTAACTAATACCTGTGTTTTCATACAGCCTTCACACACACAGACTTGGGTACAAGGTTGTTGATTTGTTGTGCAGATGCATTCATCACAGCACAACAAAGACAAACCAGGTCACTTAAAAGTTCTTATGTTGCGACAGGTTGTGACATCATCTTTATGATAAAGCCAAATGTATCTTCGTCAACCAAATAACGAAAACCTAATGGGTTAGTCAGAGACAGTTTTGGTTTTGTCAAATTTCTCAAATTACTAAGTTATCAGTACAACAAAGTAAATGCAACAAAAAACTGTCATCAGTTGGAGGAAGCTGTTTTGGTTTTCCCGTTTCTCTTCAAGAACAATACTTCTACGCAAAGACTTAAGGGAATCACAGTTTCCTGACCCATAAAGGCACCCACCAAAAGCAGTGGCAGCAGACCTAGACACAGAAGACAAACAGGGATTACAGCCAAAGCCGGATAGTTCACAAAGTTTGACTGCATATTTCAAAAGTACCTGGACTGCTTTCTTTTTACCTATTAGTATGCCATACATGGATGAAACATGTATCATCCCTTGGTAGATAATAATCAGACAACAAGCTTGGCAGGAAACAAATTTGCAACTTTCATATTGAGTTGGTATATACGTGTACATGTGTACCTTTTAAGGTCAGTATGTATAGATATCCGATCAGGTTTGAGAAAGAGTGTGTCAATACCAAGACTATCGTAGTGATGAACCAACCGAACCAAACAATCTTTGTCTGGACTAACAGCAATGTCGTTTTGATTCCACATAGAATGTCATTATGCCAAATGCATAATATTCTACCATCAGCTTCTTTCTTACTGGACTATATTTTGTAATTAAAAAGAAACAGCAGTACAGCGAATATAAAGCGGTTTTCAACCATATCACCAAAGACAAAAACGATTTCTTCCCTATCAAGTAGACCCATGCAATTTTCAATTTTGCTTCTACTACTGACCAAGAATATCTCCAAGTCTGGTATCAGCATGTTAATTTTCATATATTACAGCAGTGGCAGTGGAAGTAATATCAATTACCACGTTTCTGGCGTGTTTGGAGTTTTAAACCTTTTGTAAAATACTAGTCAAAGATAACATGTACTTGTGTACTTTGTACACTGTTTTTTATAACGTAATTCCAGAATTATGACAGCAGTCATCTGTACGTAAGTTTTTGATCATAAGAAGGTTGCAACATCTAAATAACTACCATAGCATCATAAATAATACAGTGGGGGTCAGACATACTTTAGAGAGTAAAAATCATGATTTACAATTTTCTCCAATTTCTCGCCTAAGTAAGTTGGTGTTTTTTCATAATTATCTCCAGTACATAATTATTTTATCTGAAAATAAACTTAATGGAACTGGTGCATTTTTAAAGGAAAGTATACGTTCGAAAGGAACCTCTTTGAAGGCACTAATAGCCAATAATTTCAAATACATTTCTTCATCATTTAAACTGACCACCTTTGAATTTACATCAACAACACGATTTGAACTTTTGATTGTCTTCAGTCAGTTTTGTCATTGGTATCAGTTCAAAAATTCTTTTGAAGGTTTGTTGTTTTCAAATTGAATCAGTTGCTCATTAAAAAGTCATACAACATCTTTCTGTGATAATCACGGCATGACAAAAGGACTGCTTTCAACATCTTGCAAAATTTTCATTCAAGTTGCAAAGTTAAGCAGTTTTGTCTAAAAAGGGGTCTAAAAATTCTCATCAAACATCTTAAGCACTTTATGTACTGCCTCCTTGTATGTTTTTTTACGGAAAGGCGTATTAGTGCGATGCTTGTTGTACAAACATTGAGGCCAGTATCAAAACTACAAGAGTATGAAGAAGAATCTTTTGATATCAGAGGTCGAGACAGAAATTTTTCTCAAATACATCTACATATTCATTTGGAAGTTCTTCCTTTGTAACAAGCTTTTAAACAATCTCGCCTTGTGTCATCCAAATATTACGCAACCGACGCTCGTAGACATTGATTTGATAAATATTTCCATAAGCTTCCCAGTTTTAATACGATCCGTTAATACAGTATTCATTTTATTCCGTTGATATATTTTGTAAACATATACATGCAGCGATACTGATAATGGGAAAAACTAGTTTCCATACCGCATCGATCGGCCAGGTCTTACCAAGTCTAGGTTACACATCACTAATACATGTCTATGGAATACTAGCTCAAGTAGCGGTGTTGTGCCGTTCTTGTGTATGTCCACAGTGACGGTTGCGCATTGGAAAATAGACGTACCCGAAATGTGTGAGATTTATTCGAGTTGGCGAAAAATGGTCAAAATTTGTCTAAAACTATCGGTCACTGTTACAAAACGGTTTGTATTTGGACCTTGAAGTAAACGTTTACGGAAAATATCATTACGTAGGCTATATATGCAATAGGTTTTGATAAAAAATGCACCATTCTGTATGAAGTAATTGAAGCTGAAACTTGGTCTATGTGCGAACTGTGTTGTTTACCTTCTTATTGATATATAGTCATTAGGCTATTTTTATCTAACATTCACTGTTTGGGTCCCTGGTACGCTACACTCACCTGTGATTGTCACCCTACTATTATATTTTGTATTATTTATATAATTCATATAGGTAATATGGATAAAGAATATCATTTACCGTTTGAATAAAGAGAAATATAAATTTCGTTAACAGAAATCTATTCTCAGACTGTCGGAAAATAAACTATTGTAGCAGGGATGCCTTTTTTCTTTACTTTACACAACTAGTCCAGTTACTCTGGTACATGGTGATCTCTTGCTTTATATCTTTACACGGTATAACCAGTTCTTTGCTTTCCCTATTTACACAGTAAATGTTCATGCACAGTCACTCAGGTATATCTTTTTCTGTTAAAGGCCTCTTGTCCCTATTTTGGTTCTTTTTGCGATGTATAACTGGAACTCTAGACTTACTTTTTGAACTATAATTTTGGAATTAAGAATGTTATTCATCTTGTTTCACAGTATAATGCATTGTTCACAGTATTTATCATATTCTGCGTTTTATGTGATAGATATAACTCTGTAGAATTTGTTTCATATCGGATGGTAAAAACTAGTATACATAGGCCTTTAATTTAGCAGACGTAAAGTACTTTTCTCTTTTCTTGCTTTTCATGCCTTTTTGAATTTTAGTGACAGTTATATTGAAACAGGGTTGTTCAATGGTTTCATACGGTTTTATCCCTGTGTCATTACAAGGTAAATCTAATACAATAAATTGTATTATGCGTGTTTTTTGTGAACAACCCTTCTACAACACATATTTTGAGCGGGAAGTTTTGGCTATAAAAGCTGAGCACTCCTTGTACAAAGGGGGGGCCAGTCTGCAGACGTCTAAGGTAACGTTTACCTTCTGTCAATGGCTGGTCCTTTACCCATTCTCTCACCTACTTTATTTTTTTTGTCTACTTGTATTTGTTACTTTTAGTCACATAAATCAAATAATGACTAGAGTTGTGATATTAAATAAAACTCATCTGAACTCTGAACTTGTTTGTGTTATGGACAGTATAAAATAATTGTCAATGATCCTGGGTTAATATAAAACAGGAAATTGAGACCAATTTCATCCGTCTGTTCATTCTATGAATTATGACCAAAATGTTGTCTATCGGTCAGTCCTGTTACACTATCAATAGAATTTTGCATTCTATTACGCATTCTATTAATATATCGGTTGCGAAACAACACCTGTGTCGGACGTGTTTAAAATGCGACTCACATTGCGGTCTTATTGCGGTCCTATAAATAGTGCAGCCAAGCGGAAATGTTTTGATTTTTGTTAATAGATTGTTTATATAACTTGAAGTTACTTCTAAAGTATTGTATGTTATTGTGATATTAAGTTAGATTTTATGAATAAATGTAGTTTAAACAGACAACAGGCCGCTTCACTGTATTGGCCGCACCCCTATATATCTACGGTTTTAGAAACAAAAATGAACGTATAGGCCGCTCCAGCATATTGGCCGCGGCTAAAACGCCAATTATGGTGTATATATTTGGGCGTTTAAAACGAGTAGCGTCTTTTTTAACCATGACAAATGAAAATTAGTACATGACCATTCAATTCTGCATTATAAGAGACTATCACAGTGACAACATCAACTTACATGACAATCATTCAACGAATATTTACCAGATAAAAAGCAAGATTTACGTCTAAAGTATAGTTTAAAAAAGATAGGAAAAAAGTTAAATTTGATATGTTGCTAAAATGTTAAAGTTACAAAGTTTCAAAGGCTATTAATTTCATGTTAATTAGTTATGATAAAAGCTAATTAGTTATAACAAAAGCTAATTTATTGTTTCAGAAGCTGCAAAACTGTACTCGAGCAAATGTATATTGGTTAACAAAGAGGGTGGGTACATGTAAGAGTTAAAATCTGTGAGAAATTTGCTTTTCCTTACCAGGTCTAAATATTGCCATTAAAATCGTAGCAAAGTGTATTTGAATAAACCCTTTTACAACCAACGGTTTATCAAAAGTAGCGTATCTGTTAAAATGTTTATGTTGGGGAATTCCCTAAAATATTTGCGAAACGATATTGTCATGGTGTTAAGGTTGCTTTAATAAAGGAGCGGTGAGTTTTAACATCGCGCAGACGTTTTGAGCACATTTTGTTGTTGAAATTTCAAGGTGACAAGATGAAACAATTTGCAATACTAGGAATTATTTTCTCTATATTTGGCTCTTGTAAGTACCGAATAATTATACTTATAATATTTTAGTTAAATTGTAACGGTAGATGCTAAAATGTATTTTCGATGGGCGTTCGGAACGTTTTTGAGTATTTTGTGAAAATACAGAAGACTCGAGGATTAGTATTAGTAATAACTGCCGACTATTCGCCTATTAAAAATATTTCATGAAAATTGATAGTTACACCTTAAATTGTATTCTGTTTCTATTAAATGAAAATGATCATTACTGGCCTTGTTTCACTGATAATAAGGTAAGCAACATTATTTCTTTAACGGGTGTCGTCTTAATTTATTAGCTACTTTGACATCAGGCAATGTGGAATTATTTGTGTCTTGCCTAAGTACACTACCGACAGGGATCGAACCCGGGGCTACTCGATCCTGAGGCAAACGCGCTACCTCTGCGCCACGGCGGTTTCACTCTGGTTGCTTTTGCAACAAATAGGAAAAACTTTAAACCTTTTAAAAAACCTTCTCCATTGAAACCACAAGGCATAGAGCTTAGATATTACTAATGAATCATTACCTAGTGACCTCTACCAAAAATGTTCAAATCATGACCTCCGGGTCAAAATTGATCCCGCGCGGGGGTCATTTAATTTTAGGTTCTATAAAAAAAACTTTAAACATCTTCATCTCTGTAACCACAAGGTCTAAACCTTAGATATTTATTGTGTAACAGTGTCTAGTAGACCTCTTGAAATTTTGTTCAAATCATGCCGCAGGGTCAAAATCGAGCCTGTCCGGGGTCATTTCCTGTAGGGAAATGTTTTAAAATCTTCTTCTCAAAAACCACAAGGCCTAAAGCTTAGATATTTGATATGTAACATTTATTAGTTGTCCTCTACCAAGAATGTCCTCTATCATGAACTGCTTCAAGACAGTAACAGTTATTTTTTGTAAACAAGATTTGGGTAAAAAGAATTTAACCAAATGTATTACTGTATTAACCAAATTACTTAATAACTGATATTGATGGACAAGCCAGGAGGATTGGGACCAGGGAAAACCTGGATTTACCTAACCTTAATAATACAAATGCTTGAAGAATTAAGTAGATGTAGCTAGAAAAAATATGTCTATACTCTAGCTTTGTATCTGTCCAACGGTGTGAATTCAAAATCCCCCCAAGCATGAGAGAGGGGGAGATGTTTAATCAGGTGTTACAAATAAACCAATCACCAGTTGTTATGTTATGATTTCCTTTACACACTATTAGTTACTAAGAGAATATATAAATAGATGTCACCTGATATTATATAATCACATGACTGAGTTGTCACATTTCATGTACAACTCGTGCAAATATTATTTGGTATAAAACCACTAAAAATTACCACTGTGACACACGTACATTGATTTCAAAAGTAAAGGTAGTAATGATTTTGGTACAAATACCCCACACAATTTATCATTTTACGTCCATAGAACACATAATCTATGTTTCGAGAATGTTATCCACTAGATGTAGGGAGTTCCCCTTTAAAACATTAATCTGCAAGCAATGATTTCGTGTTCACATTGTGGTGGGGTTATTATTGTACTGAAAACAGTAAATAGCGATGTGTCAACAGATTAAGATAACGTTTGAACTGCGATGTACACTTCCTCATTCCTTCTCGCAACGTTTTAATGATCCGTCCATACCTGTTACCACAGTAAATTTTGTAATATTTTGAAACGAAAAGTTCTGGTCCATTGCATCCAACAACACTTTGCATAGGATGCGTTTAAAACTTCCTTTAACACAAATGACGCACTTTACTTAGAAAACCACGATTGCGACGCTGTTAATTTAAATCAAAGATTTAAACATAAACTTTGTAAATATACTGAGTTGTACATCATACATACATGTAGGATAGTTGTACGGCTCTTTTGATGAGGAAATCTGACGTGATGAAGTCAAGATAGTAGCATACCTGAGGTTGCCTTGTGTTCTTATACTGTTCAGAATGTAATCCTGGTCGCAGGTTCAATTGTTTTATTTATTTTGAGTGCCTGATACACCAAGTAGGTAAGTTTTCCGTACAGTTAAATCCGTTGAAAGAAGTCTTCATATATAACAATTCAACGCAAATTGACCTACCTGCATCGGAACTATTAAAAATTCATAGATTACAATACATGTACATTACTCTCTTAGTAAACACAATTAATGTATTCCGTCTGAGGTATACGCTGCCATATTTCACCTCAATTTTTGTACATTTTTATGCTTTTATTTTCAGCGTATGATTCTATTTTTATTTACCGAGCGGATATATACATGTTTTGAACTTTTTTGTGGGTGGAGTTCTTCCATGAAACAGTCAAAGAAATATATCTAGGCAATTATCTGATTTGTTATAGTACTGCCTATCGTGAGTACCGATTATCACAGTTACAGATACACTTCTAAACACAGACCATTCTCCGGAACAATGTAATGGGTTTTTGTTGACAGCTTGCCTTTAATAATGTATTCTTCTATAGAGGGTTTTGGGTAGTGTACTGTTTTCGCACTTCCTGTCTTTTTTTCGCTAGAGATGGTATGTAATACAAATTTGACTGAAGATCGTTTCATTAGACAATAGAATTTTACGTTAAAGAATACACATTTAATTTCAAGTCGGTGTTATGTTGTTATGTACAACAGTCAACGTTAGCGATGAATCGCTATTGACCGACAAAAAAAGCAATTATGCATGAAATATCAACAAGTAAATAGCCCATTTAATTAAACAGTCAATATCAAAGTTAAACATATATAATTATCACATACCGCTTACGAAATTATCACTTAAGTTAAGAAAAGTGGGTTCTGAATTAAAGATTGAACATTATAAGAATGGGTATACAAGTAGGATATGCCGCTTAAAACTAATAGTCACTTACTCAACTAGTACTTTTACATGTAAAAGATATAAGTTTTTCTAATGTGAATAAAGTCTAAAAATAGTTAAAGGTATTAAGTAATGAATTAACATTTTTATGTTATGCTGTTATTTATCTTATCTTTATTTAAGTCTTATTCGTGTACACCATTACAACATATCAATAAAACCATGACAAATAAAAATTAGTACATGGCCATTCAATTTTAAGAGACTACCACAGTGACAACACCAAATTACAAGACAATCATTCAACGAATATTTACAAGGTAAAAAGCAAGATTCAGTCGCTAATTTACGTCTACAGTATAGTTAAAAAAAGATAGCTAAAAAATAAAAATATGATATGTTGCTAAAATATAATAGTTACAAAATTTCTTTTTATTTTAATTAACTGTTTCTAGAAACTGCATAACTGTACTCAAACAAATATATATTAGTTTACAAATCGGGTTGGTAAGAGTAAAAATCTGTCAGAAATTTCCTTATCTTGCTCTATGTCTAAAAACTGCCTTTAAAAAATAGCAAAATGAATTTGAATAAACCCAAAAAAGAAAAACCAACGTAAGCTTCAGAGTGAAGGCAGGGCAGACTCGCTAAGAAATTGAAACAAGTGTCAATATCTACCTAATAAACGTTTGAAATACGTCGAATACGCATGAACTGGTAAGCTTTTTATAATTCATCTTTTTTAACATAAACTTATCATTAAAATTTCACAAACAACCACAAAAGTAGTGTATCCGTTTAAACGTTCATGTCGGGGAATTCCCTTAAACTTTTGCAAAATAATACATTTGTTTCGTCAGGTCAAATAAAGAAGCATCGAACTGTAACAGGTAGCGCTCGTTTGCAGCACGTAGTCATTTTGTGCACAATTTGTTGTTAAATTTTCAAGGTGACAAGATGAAACAATTTCCGATAGTAGGAATTATTTTCTATATATTTGGCTCATGTAAGTACCTTATAATTATGCGTAAATTTCTTTAATACAAAATAGTAAAATTGTAACAGTAGAAACTTAATGTTTTTCCGATGGGCGCTCGGAGAGTTTTTGAGTATTTTGTGAAAATACAAAAGTTGTGGATACTAATACTCGAGGCTTTAAGCCATAGTTTATTAGTAATAACTCCCGCCTATTCGCCTATCAAATTATATACTTCATGAAAATTGATATTACATTACTCAACTAAATGAAAAGAAAGATCATTATCGGCATGGTTTACTGCTGATAAGGAAAGCATCTTAATTCTTTGACGAGTGTCATCTTTTGCTACTTCATGTTTGCTGCATGTACATAACTGCACTAAGAAATAAAAATAATTACAAAGCTTTTTTGCACAACATGTTTCGACTTTATTGTACGTCTTCTTCAACATGTCTATACGCACTAACTTGTTGTAAAGCGTGCAAAGAATATCAAAGATCATCTGCTTAAAACTTAGTTTTCGTCTACTAATAATAAATGGGCAGCTTCAAGTAGATGCGGTAGACAAAGATGCAGTCATTGTACTTAAATTGTTGAGTCGCAAACATTACAAAGCTCCCAAAATGCTAGATCATTTTCTGTAAAAACCAGTATAAATTGTTCATCTAAAAATGTAATTTACCTTATTACATGTTAGAAATGTAAAACACAGTATGTTGGACAGACACGACAACAAGTCTCTCAAAGTATGAAAAACATAGGTTTGATTTTTTTAAATACGCAACCTGTAGAATTTAACTCTAATGTTGCTCGTCACTTAAACGAATGTGGAGACACAAAGAAAGAGTTTGTTGTTGTGCCTATTGACAATGATTCAGGCGATATGAACAGGTGAATAATGAAAACGTTTTGGATTTAAACTCCTGATACTTTATCTCCGAAGGGTTTCACGTCGACCCCCTTTTCAAAGTTGTATATACAATAATATTCAGTTCCGTATTTAATGCATATATTTAAAGTATTATTAACTACTCTAACACGACCAGCGAATAACCTACATACATGTAGAACAAACTCTATTTGGGTTATTCCGCAATAAACCGACCTTGAAACGACGCTGCACGCGCATCGTGTTTTGGCTGTTCAATTTACACGAGGTATAGAGGATCATACATGGCATACTGTGGATGACTTGGGACAAAGCGTGGGGATCCGATGGATGACACACGTCCAGTTAACTTGATTAATGTTACGATACTATTAACACTAACATTATTTGCTGTTTTGTTGTTCTTGTTTTAGTTTATACAGTGACGTCATTAATCAAGAGAAACTGTGACGTCATTTATCTATACCCGTTACTAATAACTTGAACCGTTATTGCGTACCCTGATAGTTCGAACCATTTCTATAAATAAAATTCCTGTTACATTTACTTGAAATTATATAGGTTTTTCTTTTTTATGAGACTGTAGTTTACGTTGATGAAAAATCTGAAACACCGCGTATACATCTGTCATGAATGAAAGTCACATTGAAACAGCGTCTTTACAGTGTTCGCGGGAGGAAACTTCAACGGCCAAATCTAGTGCGTAGCACGCAAGTGTAAATTACGTTCATTGAAAACAGTTCTCTCATTTTCTTCAAATGTTGTTTCAAATAAGTCGTGTTAGAATCGAAATAATAAGTATCCAAGTTTAGTTTATGGTAGAATAACCCTCTAGTTACGTCGACAGTTGTGAGTCGGAACTTTTGACGTTACGTCAACAGCATTTCACCATTTCATACAGCACATGAATTTGAATTTGAGATGAAACAAAAGAATTGTTGTTTATGCTGCAAAACAAATGCTTTAGATATTATTTTTTTTAATGATTTTTTAAAAAGTTGATTGTTTGTCACAATTAATTAAACAATATTATAAAGAATAAAATTATCTGAATCTAATCTACCGCAATCCTAAAAACGTAAATCAGTTTCCGGTGAAAAAAGAAATCCTCCAAAATGATATACATGTACCAAAACATAAAACGTAAAAGTAATAGCCACAATCAAGAACACAAGTAAAATTCCACATAGCATAGCTAGAATCAACAACGAAAGTAAAAATCTACATACCATAGCTAAAATCAACAACACAAGTAAAACTCTACATAGCAATTTGCAAAAATCTGTTAAAATGTTGTTGAACTCGTTACACTACATGATTATACCGTTTGCAACGCTTTATAATTTGGTGGCGTACAACTTCAGAAGTAACGCAATACTTAACAGTAATTTACACTGGAGCGTGTTTATTTGATGATTCGCTCTAAAATATATTTATTTCATACAGTTCGAAGAACCTTTGGGTTTTTTTCCAAAAAAAATCGAGAGAAAGCTTTTTACTAAAATATACTAAAATAAATCCTTAGGATTCTCAAAACGCGATTTAAAATTTTGATCCTCATACCGCTACATACTGTACAAGTTCTGTGCTGAATGTGAACTGGAGCCCGGAGAACAAATTGCTATCTGGTACACGAAACATTACCCTGTAGGCTGCAACTGCATAAGTATGTTGTTGTTTTTTTAAAAATGTATTGCTCCCTCTAATGATAAGTGTATTTGTGTAGGGAACTTACGTGAAAGGCGGGTGAACGATACTCCCTGCCCTTTTTAAAGAAAACAAAAGTATACTCAGCAAAAATAGAAACGTCCCTCCATATTTCAGGAAAGATTTATCGAAAACCAAAAGGGTTACTTTTATGAATCAAAATAGAAAAACAAGTTCATTCATTTCTGTATCAAAACCAATTAATCGCATATGGCTATCTTGTTAACTTTTCGAGAGACAACCGGTCAAGAGAGGTAGGGGTCAAAATCAAAAATCACAAAAACTCAGAAAGGTGTTATTGAATGTTTAGAGATGGAATTTCAATAAGAAATGTGGCACATCCAGTAAATCTCGTTAGTACCGAGTGTGGCCACCATTTGCATGAATGCATGCAATGATCCTACGCCGCATCGACGTAACGTAACGCAATACCAGTGCGTTGGGCAAATTCCTCCATTCCTGTTGTAACGCCCGTGTAAGATCGCGAACATTGTCAATCTGATGGTTAGCTCGTGCTTTGCGGCCCAGCTTATCCCATATGTGCTCAATGGGGTTGAGATCCGGGGAAACCGCTGGCCATGGCATGACGTTGACATTGTTTTGCTGCAAGAATTGAGTGGTGACCCTGGCTACATGAGGGCGGGCATTGTCCTGCATCAATGTTACACCAGGACCATGCTGACGAATAAATGATAAGGCATATGCATTTAGCACGTCTGCAACATAACGCTGTGCATTAATGTTGCCCTGTACAACAACCAAATCTGTCTTCCGGTTTCCCATGATCCCACCCCAGACCATTACGCTCCCTCCCCCAAACCTGTTCTTCTCAACAATGCAACAATCGGCGAATCTTTCATTTTTACGCCTGTATACCCGTAATCTTCCGTCAGCATGACTAACTGTGAACCGAGATTCATCGGTGAACAAAACTCGGTTCCAGTCAGCCCTTCTCCAGTTAAGATGACGTCGCGCCCATAACAGCCTGGCAGCGCAGTGACGTTGGGTCATTATCTGACCAGTGTACGGGCGGCGTGCCCTGACTGGTTGTGCGTTACGACGCAACCGGTTGCGAATGGTCTGCCCTGAGACACCGTATTGCCTAGCAGTGACTGTGGCTGCCAATTGACGTTGACGTAAGTGCGTCAACGTAATGAAACGATCGGCTCTAGCCGTCGTTACACGAGGCCTACCAGGTCGCTGCCGGTCGTGAACAGCCCCAGTCTGCTGGTACCGGGCTGCAAGACGATCAATCGTCTTCCGACAGCACCCGAACCGACGCGCGACTACCCTGGCGGACATCCCACCCGCAAGCATCCCAATTGCCTGATTTCGCTCGTTTTCGGAAAGCCCTGGCATATCGAAAACAGTGAAAAATTAAAGAAAAGATTTAATTTTCAGAATAGCCCCTATCGCATGAATGGTACGACATGAACTGAATCAACATATGGATGACATGTATAGCGTGCACGTGCAAAACGTGCAAATGACCGTTCCGGTTACTGGCCGATATGTAAACCGTGCGTATCGGGTAAACTGTACACGATCGTATTCTGAACATCGCCAGGGTTTAAAATACATGTACATTGAACATGTAGCAACTACACAGACAAAGCTTCACCGGCTATAAAACAGGGACGTTTCAAGTTTTGCTGAGTATATATAGGACTATTTCATCTGTTTGAACGGCAAATGTAAATTTTACTTGTTGAAAGCAGCACATTCAACAAGCTATTGAAACCAAATACGTAAACGTGTAACCATACATGTTTATGATTTAAAAGGCTGACAGCTTTAGGTGTATAAAATACAATTTTATTGTCGAGTAACCGGAGCTGGTTACGACACAGCTGATGAAATAATATAACATGTATACATTCTGGCTAAACAAGCCTTCAGAAAGCCTCGACCAATGAAAACCAATTGTATTTAAGCAAGTTAACCAGACTGTGGAGCGCGATAAGCATATTATGCGAAAGGTACTACATTCGATCGATAATTATTTCGTATTATGTGTGTAACATGCCCCACAGCAACCAGTTTATCTGACTGTAAGAGGACACTTGTATCTCTTAATATAATGGGATCTTTCATTTATGTTTATTTAAAGTTATATTTCCCTTCAAAATCGTCACAATCGTTTATAGTTAAGAATGATGCTCAAAACACAGTAAAGCTTTAAAACATATAAGAAATAAGTTTTACCAAGTTATATCTGTTATTGACAAATACAAATTAAGCTATACATAATCAAACGGATGGATGTTTTATTTTTGGACTAGCAAAGGATAGTCAAAACAGATTTTTATAGATTTTCTCTTTATTCAATGTGAAGGAAACTGGTATACAGATCGTTATTTTTGGCAATGGTTACTACTCTTAGACTAGAAATATAAATCACTGATTAATGTTTTACTTAAAATTTGGATGGTCACTTTGAACGGTAATACGACTCTAAAATCAGTCAGCCTAAGGAAGCTTATATTTGTGCACCACAGATCTTACGACCACGATTAGAATACGTGTTTCAAAGCTGTTCGATTCAGATTTTGGTGAAAAAAGAACTGTCTGAAATTAATACATCTAGCAGATTAAGTTCTCCTAACAGAAATATTGTGCTCAATGAATGAAAAACATGATAATTAAATACAATGCTAAAGAACACACATCAAAAATGGCCTCATTTTAGCACAAAATTTATAAAAACCCATACATGCCATCTGTAATAAATCGCTGTCTAGTAACTAATTGTATGATTATTGAAGCTTACGCTGCTAGCTCTCATAATTTGGTGAGAGAAAAACAATTGTCTTCGAACTGTTTGAAATTAACATATTTTAGAACGCACCGTCAAATAAAAGAGGTTCAAATATAAATTTATACTCTTGTTTTTTTGAAATTATACGCTATCAAATTATAAAGGGTAGCAAATGTAGAGGTGTTGGCGTTGTTCGTCTGTCCGGAGTCATAACTCAAGAACCGATGGATAGAATTTCATGAAACTTAACAGAAGTGTACAATAGCATAATGGCGCGGGGCACACACAACTTTCGTCAAGATTGGATTAGTATTGCTAGAGTAATTGACCTTTAATTGTTATTTTCTCCCATATTCAATATAAAAAACATCAAAATTCTATTTCTCTGAAACCAGTTATCAAAATTAAATTGTAATTGGGTCAAAAAATTAAATTATCAT
This sequence comes from Saxidomus purpurata, assembly GCA_022818135.1. Classification (NCBI taxonomy): domain Eukaryota; kingdom Metazoa; phylum Mollusca; class Bivalvia; order Venerida; family Veneridae; genus Saxidomus; species Saxidomus purpurata. The sequence goes on from JAFMSR010000004.1 coordinate 15,760,842, forward strand.
TCTTTATAATATCTCCCCCCTACACTTTCTGATTTTTTTAGATATGAGGCCCTTTAAGAGGGGAAAAGAGCTTTTCTTAATTATTCTATTTATTTATTTTGTTTTCTGAAACTAATAGTACTGATTTAATCTAACTTACAACAGCTGAGTTCTGTATCACTGTAAGATACAGAAAAAAGAATAACCCTCAGAGGTGAGGCCCCAATAGGGTGGTGAAATTTTAAGAATTTTTCAGAATTTAATTTTGTTTTGCACAAAAGATCAACTTTGTATTCTCTAACAACGGAAAATTTAGACACCGGATTTCTACAGAAAGGAGGACATATTGCTTTTCTTACATAATAATTCTATAAACAAACTGTAGAGTCCTTGTTTGAAAGTAGTAGTACTGATATAATCTAACTAATAACAATTAAGTTCATTTGAAGTAAAAAAAAATAGCACCTCGGAGATGAGGCCCCAGTAGGTTGGTGAAATTTCAAAAACGCTTTTTTTCCTGAATCAGACAGACTAATACACTTTCCAGTTGTTTTTTCCCAGCTATTTGCTTCATTTGGCGGGGATATTAATTCACTGAGTTTGCTTGTTGATTCGAGCTATAACTTTTAGACTTTGGAGAAACCGGAAACTTTGTGCGCGCAACTTTAAAATGGCTAATGTCTCGGGTGTGTATTGTTTGAATTTGAGAAAGACGAATCCGTCTCGACTATAAATGAAAATAGTGGTGGATAGAAAATCTAACAGAGGGATTGGAGGGTGTCCTGCAATCAACAAGAGTCCCCTCCAGTGAGGGAAAGCACTTCAATGGGCACTCTCGAAACATTATTGTGTTCAATTAAAGCTATAATACTGTTCAAAATGATCAGAACAATTATGGTCAAGAAATGTTCTTAAAATGTTTTCAAATGAAACCGTGAGCGAGCAGCTTTAATTGAATGAACTAGAAGTAAAGGAATATAACAAGTGTT
>JAFMSR010000004.1:15762309-15804285 GCA_022818135.1 Saxidomus purpurata
TCGCTATATAAGGGACATTACATGTATATTCTCGAAACATAGATAATGTGTTCAATAAACGTAAAATGATATTAAAGAACAACATATAACGAAAAATGCCATATTTTAACACAATTAATCAATACAGAGGCATTCTGTAGTAAATCGCATCCACCCATTAATTGTACAACAACTCTACATAGATGATTGAATGGTTTACGGTACTGCAGCCTATTTTAAAGCGCTTATTCTATCGATAATGACTGGAATGCATAGTTAGAATACTTCCAATAATTCTATCATTTATGTTTTTGAGATTATGTAGTTTGAGATCAGTTATAGGGTATGTTCGGTCAGCATCAACACGAATTTTAATTTAACAATCTCAAGTCTGCAATTTAACGGATAACCACGAGATTCCATGCCTACTATCTACGTAAATGATTTCTATGCAGATAAGGTATAGTACCGCGACTTCATTCAGGCTAATGCGACAGTGACATAATTGATATATACAAAGTTTACAAATATTGCGTAAAATGATAGATCAGGCGTGTAAGAAACGCTTTAATCCTTACATAGTCCAATTAAATTTACACAATAATATTGGACTTCTGCGGCGTCACTGTCACATTATCCTGAATGAACTGTTCCGATTACAGTCAGTAAGATGTTAATTTTTAAACTAAATACCTTTACAGAAAACAAACGCCACTTAGCATATTAAAACCTCTTTATATTTTTTTTACATCGATTATGGACTCTGTTTCTTGCAACTTCTATTTAATAACGTGTGCATGGCATTTTGAAGACCTCTTTATAGAGTTCTTAGCCTATAAGTGAGTTGCAATAAATGTAGGTTTATCTGGTGATAATAATTATTATAACCTGTTTCTTGTAGTTGTGGTGCTGATGTCGATAAATTAATTGTATTTGAACACCCTAACTTATACTATATATTGTAGAGAGTACGAGTGCACCTATACGGATGGCAGAATCTTATACTGTGAAAGCTGTTGCGAGTATGACTGTTGCACGGAAGGGGGATTGTAAGTAAATTAAACCTTAACCAATTTGTGTCTAAAGTGTGTGTATTAAAACTACAACTTTTTAAACAGCTACGCTCCGAATCTGCTTTAGATTTAAGTTGTAGGCCGTTTGGATCACAATTCTGCAAATCACCACTATTTGAGATAATATGGAAGTCAGAAGATCCCATTGTAAAATCTAGATATAAATTAGTAAACTCAATGCCTTTGTCTTTTTAGCTATTAGGATCACTCAATGTCTGTCCAACATTTCATTTAAACGGCATCTTTTCTAAAACCACTAAAAACAAAAATAATATCAAACAGGGAATGCCACGTACCAAAAACTAAACCAATGTTGGTGAACCTTGGCAGGATTGTTTCTTGCACGAAACTTTAACAAAGTTGTTAAAAGAACTCCAATCCATGCAGAACTTTGGTAACCATACCAACGGAAAGGAAAAACTTTAAAAATCTTCTTCTAAAACCCGCAAGGCCCAGAGCTTAGATAGTTGATTTGTTGCATTGTCTAGTAAACCTCTACCGAGATTATTCAAATGATGACCCCCGGATCAAAATTGACCCACCCGTGGGTCACTTGATTTTAAATAAGCGAAGTACACCTCTACCAAGATTGTTCAAATTATGACCAAAGGGTCAAAATTGACACTGCCCTGGGGTCACTTGATTTTACAAATGCTTCTATAAGGAAAACGTTCAACATTTTCTCTGAAACCACATGGCCTAGAGCTTAGAAAAATTGCATGTTGCACTGCCCATTGGACCACTGCAAAGTGTCCAAATCGGACAAAACTGACCCCTCCCGGGGACTCACTTGATGTCAAATAGTTTTCTAAAGGAAATGTTTTAAATGTGGGTGCGCACCATAAACCGGTTTAAACTCCCCAGTGGTGTTTTTGCCACTGACCGTTCCAAGGCGGTGCCCCACTGTGTTCCGTTAATTGTTCGTTTTGTCCTCGTGTGTTTGCTTTGTATACTTGTGTGTGTTGGTAGTGTATGTTTGTGAGTGTACATGATTGTGTGTGTGTGTGTGTGTGTGTTGGTGGTGTGCACTTCTGGGTGCTGTGGGGCTCGTTTTGGGGAGGCTGCGTTTTTGGTACGTGGCATTCCCTGTTTGATATTATTTTTGGTTTTAAAGTCTTCTCTGAAACCAAAAGGCCTCGGGCCTGTAACATTGCCTAGTGGACCTCTACCAAGATTGTTTAAATCATGACCACCAGGTCAACATGGACCCTGTCCGGGGGCTTACTTGGTTAACTTCGGCTTATATAGGAAAAGCTTAAAAACTCTTCGTGTCTAGAACCACAAGGCCCAGAGCTTAGCTATTTAGAATTTATCATTTCTGTAGTGGACCTCTACGAAGAGTGTTCAAATCAGGACCCCCAGGTCAAAATTAACCCTTTTAAGTATTGTTGACCTTGTTTTATTGCCAGTCGTAGCCAGGTGAGCGATAAAGGACCATCTTATCCCTCTTGTTTGTTTATTACGGAAAAATACAATCAAATATATATATTTACTAAACAAAACTTATAACGCAACACCTGCCTTTTTTCCTTTATATAATTATCAACCCTTCAAATATCTGCCTGCTTATTTTAGCTATCGGCGCACAAACATTTCATTTCTTGAATTTATGAAGGCATTGGGTAAATAATTCTGTTACATGAATTTCAAAATCGAGTGGTACAAAGTATTTGGCAGATAATATTAAAATGTTCTGTTTAAAACATTCTCCAAAATGATATACATGTATTAAAAGATAAAATGTAAAAGTAATTGCTAGAATCAACAAAAGTAAAAAAAAACTAGGAAGCAATTTGAGAAAATATGTTGAAAATGTTGGTGAAGTTGGTTTTCCGGCACCGCTACGATATATGTTTACATTGGAGTATCAAAACCGTTTGTAATGCATTATAATTTAGTAGCGTATAATTTCAATTATACAGATATACTGTGCAGGAATGTATACTGGAACTTTTTTATTTAACTATTCGTTATAAAATAAATTATTTTCAGACAGTTTGAAGAACTTTATTTTTTCACCAAATCTGTAAGCGAGCAGCTTTAATTTAGTAAACTAACATGACATATTGCCTTGGTGCCTTTTCGTTGAGAAACCCACTCTTTAAAATTCTCTGCCATATGAATTTGTACCACTCGATCATTTTGAAATTCTCGTAACGAAATTATAACTAAAGTTAAACTCGGCTGGTCAAAAAAGATTTACGCTTCCTTCAACAAAAATAAAACTCTTATAGAACATATTCATATATTTAGTTAAAGCTCATTTTGAAATGTCTTTACTTAACTATGAACTTCAATGTCATTTTGAAGGGAAAATTGAAAATTATCACTCTCATATATAATACTTCTTTTTAGCTCACCTGCCTTTGCCAGGGTGAGCTTTTAGAATGGATGAGCGTCCGTCGTCCGTCCGTCGTCCGTCGTCCGTCGTCCGTCAACATTTTGATTCAAACGACATCTCCTCTGAAAAGACTGGGCCAATGTTGATGCAACTATGCAGGGATGTTCCTTGCATGACGCTCTACCAAACTTGTTCAAAGAAATCTATTCCATGCAGAACTCTTGTTGCTTTGGCAAAAAATAGGAAAAACTTTAAAAATCTTCTTCTCTGAAACCTAAAAGCCTACTGACAAGCAAGGAAAAGCCGATGGCAAGGAATTGTCGGCGGATTTTTAGTTTTCCCGTTACATGCCTCTATAACAGGTCTGTTTAAAGGAAGTTTAGATCAAAATCTATCGGAGGATTTGTTTTGAAGCTGACTGACAGAAATCATGAGTCAAAGTGTTAAATATTTACTAAGATATCGATTTTTCATTTCAGCGTACCCGCAACCTTGACATATGTTGTCAACAAAGTCACGTGGGAGTCATGTGGCGGCTGTCAATTTCTGATTTCTGATTTCCGCGCGAAAATATTACTTCAATTTTTCTTAAAACATTAGAAAATCATGTTAAAATACATTTCAACACGCAATAAAAAGGTATTAATAACATATTCAAACCGTACACTAGTATATCGGGATGATTTGACTCTTCAATTCAAGGGAAGTAAAATGTACTGATTGTATAGTATGTCCCCTTTGTTTGAGGGAGGCTCAATGCAAGGAAATCATAGGCTATATTGCCAAACAAACACAGAGAAACAAATGTCGGGAGTTCTTATCTGATGATAGCTTCGACTGCAGACTGTGCAACGTATTTAGCAAATGACGTTGCAACTAGCATTTTCTAGTAGACCTCTATCAAAATTGACCCTGCCCGGTGGTCACTTAATTTTACATGTACATAGGACTATATAGGAAAAACTTAAAAAATCTTCTTCTCTGAAACCACAAGGCCTAGAGCTTAGATATTTGGCATGTGGCATTGTCTAGTGGACCTCTACAAAGATTGTTCAAGTTATGACCCCGGATCAAAATTGACCCCGCCCGGGGGGTCACTTAGTTTAACATAGGCTTATATAGGGAAAGCTTTTCCTTGCTTGCCAGTAGAGCTTAGATATTTGGCATGTAGCATTGTCTAGTGGACCTCTACCAAGATTGTTCAAATTATGACCCCTGGGTCAAAATTTACCCTGCCCGGGGGTGACTTAATTTTACATGTACATAGGCCTATATAGGAAAAACTTAAAAAATCTTCTTCTCTGAAACCACAGGGCATAGAGCTTAGATATTTAGCATGTAGCATTGCCTAGTAGGCCTCTTCAAAGTTTGTTCAAATTATACCCCTGGAGTCAATATTGGCCCCGCCCGGGGGGTCATTTGTTTTACAAAGACGTATATAGGTAAACATTTAAAAATCTTCTCCTCCAAAACAACAAGGTTTCAAGCCTAGGTATTTAGTGTGTAACAGTGTCTAGTAGACCTCTTCAAAGTGTGTTCAAATCATGCCCCCAGGGTGGGTTAAATTTACCCTGCCCAGGGGATCGTTTGGTATAGAAAAAAACTTTAAAAATCTGCTTTTCTAAAACTACATGTCATAGAGCTTAGATATTTGGTATGTAACATTGTCTAGTGGTTGTCCACCTACTTTATTCAAATCATGCCTCTTGGGTCAAAATTGACCACAACCACCAGGCAAGTGGACTTGTACTCAGGTGAGCGATATAGGGTCATCATGGCCCTCTTGTTTGTCTAGGTCCGCAGGTACGATTGCTGGCATTACTATTGGTGTGATAGTTCTCCTTGCCTTGAAAGTATGGTGTATATGCATGCGAGTCCGGAGATATTCTCGTTGTACCACAATGAGGGTACTCACTACTGTTCCAAGTAAGATTATGTTATTCTTTAAAATTGTATTTATTTACCATTTAACCATTCTCGTACGTCCAGAGCATTCGTTACATAATTTCATTTGTCTGAAAGGTTGGCAAACCACTGATGCATGAGGATGCCATTTAAAGTGCACTGAACACATTATTTATACTTATTCAGGAGAATATAATCTGCAAAGAGTGTTCCTTCAAATATCTACATGTACTGTTTCATTCTTTACCATTATTTGATAAGGCTATTTTGAAGGGTGATTTACACTATCAGAATTATCTTTTTAGTTTGCAATACGTAATTATTGTATGCTACCTAATTAAATACTGTGTTCTATCAGTGAAATGTAGAGTAATGATATAGATATCATATCAGTCTCAATGTCGGATATATAGGTCTGTCGGAACTTTTTTCAATAGTGGATATACATAATTTAGCTTTTGTTTCAATAAAGCATTGATAAAATAAAAATAAAATTTGTTTGTTTTGAGTGGATAATGAATATATCTCAACTCAACGTGTTACAATTTTCACTCGTGCTTCGGGCTCATTAAAATATCAAAAGTGTATCACTTTTATTTAGATATATTCCATATCCACTCAAAATAAATAAATATTATCTACGTAACAGACATACTTTATTCATTATACTTTGACATGAAAATACATGCACATACATAATGACAATGAGACGACTAAGTACAAAACAAATGCTTAGTGTTATTACAGTAAGTTAACCTTATGTTTCTTAACCCTACACCAACTCCATTACCAGGAACAGTTGTGGTCACAAACACACAACATGCGGGGTATGATCAACGTGACATCCCAACAATCCATCAGCCTAACCCCAGATCACCGACATACAACCAGCAGCAAGTGTTCACAGGCCAACAAACTAACCCAAACCACAGTGGCTATGATCAGCAGAAACCGAATTTCGAGCCGATTCCCCCACCTCCGTATGACAGCCTGAATAAAGATTCGAAAAAGTGAGACTGAATGTACAAGTAAAAATGGAAAAGAAAGACATATCTAAAATTTGAATGTATATAAATATAAACATTATGTTAAAAGGAACATCTGTTATAAATCCAGAAGAATGAATGATTTGAAAATGACACAACATAACAGCAAAAGCACAGCGTTTTAAACTTCGGCATAGTGTTTCTTTATACAGGTGAAAGCACAATAGTTTGGTCCTAAATGAATAAATAATTGACTAAGACTTTGCATTATGTACGGTATATGTAACATATTTTAAGCTAACCATAACACTATGTGCTTTGGTCGTTTGTCCACACATCGTCTTGTTAACACTTTATAGGTCACATTTGACCCACATTCATCATGGAAATTGGTGAGAATGTTTGTCTCAATAAGCTCTAGGCCATGTTTGAAACAGGGTTGCATTTGGTCGTTAACACTCTAGAAGTCACATCTGACCCATAATCGTCAGGAAATCTGTTCGGAATTATTTTCTTGCTGGTCTCTATGCAAAGTTAGAAATCTGGGTCAAAACTAGGTAACAGGATTGAATCAAAGGAAAACCTACTAACACTTTAGAGGCAATACATGATACAAAATCTGCATGAAAATTGGTTAGAATGTTTGTCTTAACTCGGCCAATTGGTTAGATTGTTTGTCTTAACTCGGCCACAAAGTTAATATTTAGATCGAAACATTGTAACGTAGGCTCTAAAATTAGGTCACCAGATACATTGATTTTATTAACTTTGACCTCCTTTTTCAATTGGATGTTTGGACTGTGTACAGTTTGGCAAAGCCGATTTCAAATTTTTCTCTGCTGACCTTGATCATGACCTTTTGACCTACGTTCTTGTTTTTTTTTAGCAATGATACCCGGATGAGCGATATGGAACCATCATGGCCCTCTTGTCTTTGTATAGTTTTTTGTATTTTCATGTTGACGATTGAATTTATTAGTGTGTTGTTTTTGTAGGGCTTTTTGTATATCTTTAAAACAATACCTATCCTGTTAAATAATGCGCCTGCTTTCACTAAATGAAGAATAATCTGTACTTTGTAACAACTTGTTGTTATTGATATACCGAAATCACATGTATTCGCATCGATGACTCCGATACATAAATAAGGCCAAACTATATTTGTGCGTCTGGCATCCCTCCTTTTGTTGTCGACCTCAACTTTAATGATCAAAATTTTCAAGTGTGTTTTTAGTCAACACCAAACTTAAACTGCCGACCGACCATAAGGTTTGGGAAGGAGACAAAAAACACATATATTGTTATACCTAAATACATGTATGATGGACTAGATGGGTCGGGCAATATTGCCAATTTACATTTCAAAAACTTGTTTTAAACGTCATTCGGATCGGTGAATTCTCATGTCAAACAGAAGTATTCGGAACTAAAAGTCCATAACGCCCTGCCATCAGTTTTATGGCATATTTAACACTTTTTAGCTCACCTGATCGATGATTGTCCGTCGTCCGTCAACATTTTGATTCAAATGACATCTGCTCTGAAACCTCTAGGCCAATGTTAATAAAACTATGCAGGAATTTTCTTTACATAAAGCTCTACCAAAACTGTTCAAAGAATTCCATTCCATGCAGAACTCTGGTTGCTATGGCAACGAATAGGCAAAACTTTAAAAATCTTCTTCTCTGAAACCACAAGGCCTAGAGCTTAGATATTTGGCATGTAGCATTGTCTGGTAGACCTCTACCAAGATTGTTCAAATTATGACCCTCGGATCAAAATTGACCCCGCGGGGGTGGTCACTTAGTTTTGCATAAGAATATATAGGAAAAACTTTAAAAAAATCATTTTCTCTGAAACCACAAGGCCTAGAGCTTAGATATTTGGCATGTAGCATTGCCTAGTAGACCTCTTCAAAGTTTGTTCAAATTATGTCCCTGGGGTCAAAATTGATCTTGCCCGGGGGGATCATTTGTTTTACAAAGGCGTATATAGGAAAACTTATTTGGTATATAACATTATCTAGTGATCTTCCACCAGGCAAGTGGACTTGTACCAGGTGAGCGATATAGTGCCATCTTGGCCCTCTTGTTTAAAACTTGTTTCTGACGAACTGAACGCATTGGGATACGTGCGTATGCCTGGATACACGTGTCGTTAATGATATGCTCAACAGTACACTTAACTAGATACTAGAGATACGAGGGAAATTAAATTTGTACAGTTATAAAACGTGAAACTGAGTGACATGTTCTGGAGTTACTTTCAAGAATTATGTCCCCTTTTGACTCGACGGCATATGAAATTAAGGTAAACAGCGGACAATTGTTTATTTCTTTTTTATTTCTAGTAAAGAGTTTAACAAACGTTAAACTTTATATTCTTGGTTCATATAAAATGATCAGATCTTGAACCATTACATTCCCGTCTCTTAATTGTCTCATACTGTAAAAGTACCGCTTCTTGCTTCATTTTAAAAGAGAAACTGAGTTGTCTTCGGAAATATAAAAAAATCGGATACTGAATGTTATTTTATTTAAACGTAAAAATATTTGAAAAAAAATGAATTGACACTGATGTTTCTAGTGACAGGAGGTTGCTTTCCATACTCGGGGGACCTAAGTCGATAACAAAAATATTCATACACGTGTATGTAAAGGTGTAAAACCATACACTACTGTATTCATGCATAAACAAATTTCAAACTCTGCCAACTTTGAGTTGACTTTAAATAACTGAATTGAATTTTTACCTTGATTAAAACATCACACCCGATATAGGGTAAGACTATTTATCACCGGTAATATTGAGCGGAGTCATGCATCGCAGGGGTGAGAAAGTGTTGTCTTCTTCTGGTTCCAATATTTGTCTTCAGATTGGTGGTAACACTTACTTTTAGCACAGAGTTATTGCTTATATTTTTAGCTGTTTATACACAATAGTTGCCTCTAAATTAAAAATGAAAATACCTATAAGTTTGCAAATGCTCGGTAAATCTTTTGTTTCCAGTTTTATTGCTAGCATGTGCATATCCCCACACGTTTTGCTTCTTAATCCAGTGTCAGAAAATAATTCTAACACAAAGTTCTAATACAGCATCAGGTTTAGACGTTGCATAAAAGACGGTGTTTATTATTGCTTAACCTTTTACCCATATTATTAACCTGTCTTTTATTCAAGGTAGGGTAGAGAGGATCTTAAGTCAGCAAGAGTTGTCCCCATTTTTAAACTAATTATAAAATCTCAGTTGGAAATTATCGCCCACTTACGGTATTAAATATTTGACACAATAGTGTACGAATAAGTTAAATCTTACTTTAAAGTGATAATATCTTTCAATATGACAATAGCAATTAAATGTCATACATTCACCAATGGTTAAGTATCATTAAAAGCAAGCACTGCAAAAGTTATAACTAAATGACATAAGTAAATACAACAAATTTGTGTTTGCATGCACTAGTGAAAGAAATTTTTCTGCATAACTTATTTTCCTTTAAGTTTTTATGTTTTTAAGTTTTTATGTTTTAAGATTTTGTCTTAACCGTACTTTTTCTGGTCATTTTTAGCAGCATCATAGTTGTAAAGACATTGTTGTATAAATTTCAGACGGGTTTCAGAAGTTGATTTTCTATAACAGATTATATACGACTTGAATGGATAAGGGTAATGTTGTTGGTATGGTTCTTCTTGATATCACTCCATTTTAATCATGAAGATCCAAGCAACAGTTCCTAGTAATGATATGAAACGGTTCAAGTCCTACTTAATAGATAGGTCTCAGTTTGTTGTTATTTCAGGGACACCTTCATCAACTTCCCCAATTACATGTTCCCGAAAGGCCAATACTCGGGCTGCATCTGTTCCTGATCAATGTAAATGGTATGTATGTCAGCTGTGGTGAAAATATGACTCTTGTTTGGTTCGAAATATAATTGAATCCGAATAAAACCTTAGCGTTGCTTACAATGGTACTGTTATCGAACCAACATATGAAGTTTAATATCAAACTTTCGATGCAATGGCACATTCAGTCCTTAAAGAGGCGAATGCAAACGACTCAAAATAAAGTTGTAAGATTTGTGCTGGATTCAAGTGACCATACTTAACCGGTACAGCTAAGATTTCTAAACTGATTGCCTGTAAACAAACGAGTTCAACAAATTGTTTGCTTCCTTGTATTTAAGATAAAGAATGGTCTAGCGTATAAGTCACAGAGTTGCGTATGATATTCGGAAGATAACAGTTGCGTCTTTAAAACATTTGGGATAACTTCCCTGCGAACATTACCCAGACTGGGAGACGCCGTGTCAAGGGTCACTTGATTTTAATCACTGTTAATAGATTCTGTCTTATTACACCAGTAAAATACAAATATATTGTAAATCATGCATGCACTGTACATGTAACGTATTAGCTACACTAAACTTAATGTACCATTTATCTAGAGACCAGCATCAACACAAAAATTACAATCCCTGGAAATATCAGATTGGCTTTTTAGAAGCTTATACAACTGAGGAAGGCTACCTTTCATATTAAAGTATTTGTGAAATCATGTACTAAACAATTGTTTAATATAGATCTTGCTGTTTGAAAGACCGTTTGTCCTAAGACTTCTGAAAATATTGTACACATGCAATACCATGCTGGTTTAATGTAAAACTGTTATTATCTTCATCATAATCAACATTAAAATTTCCCACAAGCTTCTCCGCCTGATTGAAAAACATCCACAACTTTCTTAGCTGTTTTTCCCTTCAGTTTAAAAGAAAATCGCAGAAGACTAGGACTGATCATTTTGGAACTGAGAGTAATTTCTTCTCTTTTCAGCGTTAGCCTTGATGTTGATGTGCATGTCATGGCAAATTATTCTTTATGTATGTATTATATAATTAAGTTTTTACAGTAAAATGCTGTTTTAACTGTCAATATTTAAATCTCTCTCTCTCTCTCTTTGTCGGTCGGTCGGTCGGTCGGTCGGTCGGTCGGTCGGTCGGTCTAATGGTATCCCATGGTACTCGGGTGAGTGATATAGCGCCATGCTGGCATTCTTGTGAAAGTGATATGATCTCTCCTTAGCTTCCACTAAGATCACAGTATTATAAAGAGACATACACTACAATAACAAAAATGTTCAATAAAAATGAATACATCACGAGCAGTTTAATTGAAAAAAAATATTTTGACGATATTGTTATGATATTTGTTCTGTCCTTGTTTTGATATATAATAGCAGCTATTGCTATAGGATAGCTGTTCGTTATTGGGAGGCGGTTTTAAATATTGATACTGTGTAACCTGCAAATATTTAGTGGTTCTTTCTGGTAAAAATTACGGATAGCAAATCACACGCTCGACCGAGTTCTTTGTTTTACAAAGGAATATTTATAAAGTAAAATCTATCAATTTTATGCCGTAACTGGCTTTTAAGAATACTTCTTGGTGATCCTAGAAAGCATTTGGATGTCGTTCGTTGTAGTGTCATGTGAAAGCAATTCCAAGGAGCTCTGGAGACTTGGAAATTTGTGGATTCCTTTGTCCAGATTTGGCGCCTTTTTACAAGGCCACAGGATTTGTTTTTATTCATTCATTTTCTTGTTTTATCTGTCGTACACCTTGATGTTTTTAAGTTAATGTCTCGGTCTTTGTTACATTGCACACGTTTATCGCTTGTATAACAGGCGGGTAGCTTGATTTAATACAATAAGAGTAAAACTGATTGTAAATTGCAGTCCTACAAAGGGAAGTACTAATTGAACATAAATATTGACTTGGGTCAGTTCTGTTTCGCAATGTATGCATGTGTGTTGAAATGACTATATTTTTGTACTTTGATAAAGTTGACAAATTTCTCAACCATCTGAGGAGTTATCTGCACGGTGCGGCTGTTCGGACTGGCCTCAATGTTTGATTATTTATTAGTCATAAACCTTGTAATAAATGATATTTTCTTTGCATTTTGTATAAAACCATTGTTACAAACACTAACGTATTACAGGCTGTGCTGCATTTTGATCATGAAAACACAAGAAATTAACAAACGGAAACACCCAGGAGCGGTGCACTCGCGGCGCCAAACAACAGCAGCCCAGACAAATGATGCAGCAGGGCTTGAGGAAGTGAAGCGTTCTAAAACAACTTCGACAGCAGGATGCCAAACTGGATGAACATGAGAAGGTTGAGGTGCCTGATCCCTCTGATGACATCAACAAAGGTAATATTGGCACCAAAACCGGTGACCTTCATAATACTCAACCTACACTTTAATAGCATCTATTCTGAGCTTGTGGTCAGTATACCAGCCTCAGTGAGGACTGAAATTATTGGTGGTCAGTAGATTGACCTTGCCTGTCTGTTACATTCTAACTCACCCACTGAGACCGGGGCCGGTAGTGCTGTTGTTATGAGTCCAACTGGCGAGTTGCTTCTAATTTCTAAAACCACAACAGACACATAAAAAGGTCTTAACTATTGAATCTTGGACTGATGCATTTTTAGTATATAGATCAGTCTACCTGTCAGCTCACTCTGACAGTACACAGAAATGTTTAAATACATGCACACGATTCGCCTTGGCCAAAAACGACATGGTGGTCTTGGATGTCGTTCCTATGATGAACAGTTGAGGGTCAGAATAGCTTTTAATCCTTCAATGAAGTGGTCTGAAGTAGACACAGAGCGTTGGCTGCTCTATATGGCTGGTCCAGCTCATACTGTTATGGGTTATGAACCCAAAAGTACAAACAAATGTTATAACTATAACTTCAAAGGAATGTGTGCAAAGTATCAGTGTCCTACGCCACACACCAATTGAATTATTGATTGTTCAGTTTTAGGCAAAGTTTTAGTAGGTTATCCCGAAAAAGAGATTGCTACCGAATTGTTAAATGGTTTCAGTAATGGTTTTAAGTTGCAATATATGGGCCAAGACTGGCCTCTGTGTCAAAAAACCTTAAATCTGCATTTGAACATTCAGAAAGTATTCAAGAAAAGGTTAAAAAAGAAGTAGACCTAGGTAGAATAGCCAGCCCTTGCAATGCACCATTAGCAAACTTAAAGATTTCACCCATTGGGGTGGTACCCAAGGCTGATGGAGGCTGGCGATTAATTACGCACTTATCATACCCCACAGGTTCAAGCATAAATGATGGCATAGATGAGTTTTCGTCAGTACAATACACATCCTTTGACAAAATAGCAGATATGATATTCAGTTTAGGTAAATCAACTCTTATGGCAAAAAGAGATATATAAAATCAGCCTTTAGGCTTTTACCCATTATCCAAGGGATTTTCACTTGCTAGGTTTTCAGTTAAATGGGAAAGTTTATATCGATAAATGTCTTCCTATGGGTTGCAGTGTGTCTTGTAATTTGTTTGAAAAGTTTTCAACATTCCTTCATTGGTTAGTCGTCTCAAAATATAAGTTACAAAGCCTTGATCATTTCTTAGACGATTTCATCTTTGCCGGAAAGCAGGGTACTAATGAATGCACTAAATTAGTTGATTGTTTTGAGAGTATTTGAAGTGATCTCAAGGTACCACTTGCCGAAGATAAGTCTGTGGGGCCTACAACTGTCATGGTTTTTCTTGGTTTAGAACTGGATTCAGATCATATGCTTTTTCGCATCCCACAACACAAAGTTGATGGTTTAAAGAAGCTTCTGTTGCAGGTTCTACGACTAAAAAAATAAATAAATAAAAAAAAAAATTTCATTGGCAGAACTAGTCAGTAGTTGGTATGTTAAGCTTTTTTTTTGAAGGCGATTAGGTCGGGTCAGGCCTTCCTACGTCGCTTTAATGGGGTGACATATATACCAGAGCAAATTTGGCATCACTGATACACTGCAGTTGTACACTGATAGTGCTGGGTCTCAGAATTTAGGTAGTGGTGGTTATTTTTCTGGGAAATGGTGTTTTCATCAGTATGTTGGGTGGCCATCGTCATGGACAGGCACTGATTTACTCAGAGACATAACTTTTTTAAAAATGGTCCCAGTTTTACTGGCATTCATGCTGTGGGGCTTTAACTTTGAGAATATGAGAATACCTATGAATATTGACAACGAGGCCTTGGTCACTGTTCTAAATAAGCAAACATGCAAGTTCAAAAGAACGATGGCCCTAGTGAGATAACTGGTTCTTTTAACAATGAGGCATAATAAACTGTTTCGAGCAGTGCATATTTCATCTCAAACCAATTCAATTGCTGATTCCATTTCTCGTCGGCAGTGGCAGCGCTTCAGAGAACTCGTCCCTGATGCAGACGTGTGTCCGGAGAGAGTGCCTCAAGAATTACTATCAGTTCTATGCAAAGCGAGGCTTGCAGACTCATAAGGTCTTCTCATGCAACTAACACAACAAGTACATACAAAGTTGGCTTGGACTGTTTTCAGGCATTTCGATGTTTGTACTCTTTGGACGAAATCTGGCCTCCTCGTCTTGACCATGTAATTCACTTTATTGCCTATTTGTCTCTGCAAGGTTTAGTTTATGGGTCAGTCAGGGCCTACATTAACGCCATCAGTTTTCATTGC
Organism: Saxidomus purpurata; assembly: GCA_022818135.1. Lineage (NCBI taxonomy): Eukaryota > Metazoa > Mollusca > Bivalvia > Venerida > Veneridae > Saxidomus > Saxidomus purpurata. The sequence goes on from JAFMSR010000004.1 coordinate 15,777,133, forward strand.
AAAATTCAAGCTGTTGATGACGTCACTAAGCATTTCATAATCAAGAAGGTTTTGGAAGGGTTAAGGTGAACACTGACTGGTAATTCTGACACCCGGTTGCCTGTAACCCCGTCCATCCTGAGGCAGCTTGTAACAAAGTTGCCAGTGAAATGTACCAACAAGTATGAAACTCTGATGTTTTCAGCTGCATATACTTTATTTTAATTTTTGGTTTCTGAAGGGTCTAGCAAGCGCAGATCTGTAGGTCATATCCTGTCAATACATGATATAACTTTCAATAATGACGGTCTGCTAGTTGTAAAGATTCGTTACTCAAAAACAGACCAATTAGGCAAGGGCTGTACAATCAAAATTTCCCGGACGGGAAGCCTTATATGCCCAGTGGGCAGTTTACAGCAATACATCAGTGCTAGACCTAAGTTTGATGGTCCTCTGTTTTGTCATTTTAGTGGTTTTCCATTATCAAGGTACCAATTCACTGCTGTCATGAAAATGACGTTGATTCTCTTAGGTTATGACTTAAATCGATATCAATCTCATTCATTTAGGATCTGCTGCAGAAAGGGGTTGGTCATGTGACAATATTAAATTGGCAGGCAGGTGGAGTTCAGACGCTTTCAAATCATATGTGCGTTCCTCAGTCTTCTGCATTCCTGAACTGTTTCAGTTTATCCCTGGTAATTTCAAAAACTGTTAATGCAATTCCACATATCACTAACCCAAACCAAGTGTGGCTCTTGTTAAGGTCTTCAGGTGTAGTGCATCGGTTCCTCCATCATTCCGCATGCATTTTGTGCGGCGCGTCAAGAGTGCAAGTGGCATACATCTAGGCCTGAAAGGACTTTCAGTGAACATATGGTGGCAAGGATATAGTAGTCTAACCCTAATGAATCTTGATAGAAAAATAAAAGCTTTATCTTGTGTAGGAGATTCTCCAGACCTTGTTCTAATCCATTGTGGTGGTAATGATTTAGGACTTACTCCATTACACAGACTGCGATCAGGTATAAACAGCCTCATACACAGTATCATTGAACAATGGCCTGGTGTTAAGCTGGTTTGGTCAGAAATTTTGCCTCGAACAAGCTGGCGGTACTCTGCCAACAGTAGAGCCATAAACCGGTCAAGAAACCGTTTGAATAATCATGGGGCTTCATTAGTCTGCCACCATGGGGGTTTTTATATCTAGCACTTGATCTGCGCACTGTCAATAGCAAACTATTTCAGTCAGATGGTGTTCATTTAACAACATTAGGAAATGATGTGTTTCTTAATAAATTAGCTGCAAATTTGCAGTCTATAATTCTGTCTCTCAGGAATAGGGACAGTCATTAAGGGTTTCAAGTTATGTGCTTATATGCCCGAAATATGCCTGTTTTAACAGGATTTCTTTGCAATAGTGTTTGGATTTGCTGAGTTCCTCAATAACTTGTCTGCAAATTTGCAGTTCTTATTTCTGACTCTTCGGAATAGTGACAGTGACTGAGGGTTCATAATGGCAAGTGCTTGGGACAGTTTTCAAATGTATATATATATATACTTTTTCTTGTATAACTGTTTTGAATAATTGCAGTGCTTAGTTTCATTATGGCCGATTTGGTTTTTTTTGCACGGCTCTATTTCGCTGAGGGCCACTTTTATTGGCGGTGCGCGTCATGCCGGTTTCCTTTTGGGTCTGGCATGTCGAGGCCATTTGGCGGTCAGCGAAATATTTTCAGGACAATAAGTTTTCAGAGTCCAATCTCTGTTTCCCAGGGTTGGGCTCAAATAATTTAGACTTTGTAAAGTCAATATATGATTTGACATGTTGTTGCTGTATATTTACTTTGTTGCATTATTTAGGGCTAGCCATTTATATTTGTCGGCAGCCCGATCTTGAGCCGTGGCCAAACATTGCCAAAACTTAGAGGAAATAAATTAGTTCAGTGTTAAAACAGATAGTTGTGTCATTTGTAGGGACTCAAGTATATATACATGTGAGTTTAATATTGTGACCATTTTTGTCTGTTGTTTGCCTATGTCTTTTACCGCATTATCCAATAATAGCAGCTATTGCTATAGGATAGCTGTTCGTTATTGGGAGGCGGTTTTAAATATTGATACTGTGTAACCTGCAAATATTTAGTGGTTCTTTTTTGTAAAAATAACGGATAGCAAATCACACGCTCGACCGAGTTCTTTGTTTTACAAAGGAATATTTATAAAGTAAAATCTATCAATTTTATCCCTCCCACCGCACCCTGTGTTTATTAAAGTGCTTACAGTTTAAATATCTAAGTTAAAAATTGTATTTGTTTGTTTTGCATCAGATACTGCTGGTTTTATATTATATTTTGCAGGGCATCTTGGTTGACGATGACAATAATGCTATCATATGAAACCACTGTCACGGCTCATGATGTTCAGCTCATCAGTGAAAATTGGAGTGGAAATTCATATCAGAACTGTTACATACGTTTTTCTATTCTGTTTGTATGAACGTCATGCTTGTAGCTGGCGGTCAGCGAAATATTTTCAGGACAATAAGTTTTCAGAGTCCAATCTCTGTTTCCCAGGGTTGGGCTCAAATAATTTAGACTTTGTAAAGTCAATATATGATTTGACATGTTGTTGCTGTATATTTACTTTGTTGCATTATTTAGGGCTAGCCATTTATATTTGTCGGCAGCCCGATCTTGAGCCGTGGCCAAACATTGCCAAAACTTAGAGGAAATAAATTAGTTCAGTGTTAAAACAGATAGTTGTGTCATTTGTAGGGACTCAAGTATATATACATGTGAGTTTAATATTGTGACCATTTTTGTCTGTTGTTTGCCTATGTCTTTTACCGCATTATCCAATAATAAATGTTTTAATCAAGCGCGATGCTCACAGTTTATAACGGTTAATTTAAATTGCCCTTTAAAATATCCATGTTACAGTAGTGTTTAATAAGAAATTTTCGAAAACATGTAGGAAATTGGTTATATGGAACAATATCTTTCATTGACATGTACAGTATGTATGAAATCTATCTAACGGAGATACAACATTACATGTAGTTAAAAAAGCCTTTTACAGATTTCCTGGCTTTTAAATTGAAATAACGCTTTTCTACTGTTTTTAAATGCTCCGTAATTCATGATTAATGTCGACGGCCAGTTTGAGGCACTCCTTAAAGCTGGTGCTGAATTAAGCAAAAGTAATATATGATATTTGCAGTATTATTGATTGACGTAAAAAATAAACTTTATATCCAAGATATCGGTAACATCTGCGTTTATTAAATAGAATGCAGTTTAAATTGGATTCGGTTCGGTTTCGGTGTATCTGTGAAATGGCCTTTGGTATATCATTTGGCGAAATTCATTTTTTCACCGGAAACTGTGAATAAGCAGCTTTAAGAAGAACTTATGTTGCAACAAGAGCCAGTTTAATGAAGAGATCACTTTTTCAACTTCCAAAAGGCGGTCTCTGAATACAAGTTATACCAATATTATTAACTTGAGTGCAAAACAAGATATTGCAATTTATTTTTAGGGCACGAAATTGTTTGTTGCAGTATGCGATGCTGAATTTACATTAGAACTTTGATTAGAAAGACAGAAACAGGAATGACTGAAGGATTAATTCGAAGAAGTAGACACTTAAATTCGAAAGAAATGACTAGAAGGCCCCTTTTTGAGGGACGGAGCGCATATCGGAACATAAAATATGTTAAACAGAGGTCTTTTAAAAAAAGAATACTAGGTAGATTGTCGCAGCTAGTATAATACGTATCAGGATAGAATTATGTTTGTTCAATGTAATATTGACAGCTGGCTTATTTTTTTATTTAACATATTTGGACGACGATAATGTACGGGTGCATTGCCGTGTTAAAACATTAATTTCATGTTCACATCGTATAAAACTGAATAAAAGTACACAGATCTCGTGGGGTAATTATTGTACAGCAAACTGTACAAAACAGTAAATAGCGATGTGTCAACAGATAAGATAAACGTTTTAAACTGCGATGTACACTTCCTCGTTCCTTCATGCAACGTTTTAATGACTCGTCCATACCTGTTACTACAGTAAATTTTGTAATATTTTGAAATGAAAGCATCTGCTCCACTGCATTCAACAACACTTCCCATAGGATGCGTTTTAAACTACGTTTAAAACATGACGTACTTTACTTAGAAAAACACGATTGCGACGCTATTTCTTTAAATCAAAGATTTAAACACCAACTTTGTAGAAATACATAGTTGTACAAATGTTCATCATATATAGAATAGCCGTACGGCTCTTTTTATGAGGAAATATGACGTGATAAAGTCAAGATAGTAGCATACCTGAGGTTGCCTTGCGTTCTTATTGTTCAGAATGTAATCCTGGTCGCAGGTTCAATTGTTTTATTTATTTTGTGTGCCTGATATGCTAAGTAGGTAAGTTTTCCGTACAGTTATATCCGTTGAAAGAAGTCTTTTAATATATCAATTCAACGCAAATTGACCTAATACCAGCATCAGAACAATTAAACATTCATAGATTACAATACATGTACATTATTATTTTAAACACAATTAATGTTTTCCGTCTGAGGTATACGCTGCCATATTTCACCTCAATTTTGGTACATTTTTATGTTTTTATTTTCAGCGTATGATTCTATTTTTATTTACCCAGCGGATATATACACGTTTAAAACTTTTTTTCTGGACGGAGTTCTTCCATGAAAAAGCCAAAGAATTATATTTAGGTAATTATCTGTTTTTTATAGTACTGCCTATCGGGAGTACCCATTATCACAATTACAGATACACTTCTAAACACAGACCATCCTCTGGAACAATGTAATGGTTTTTTTTTGACAGCTTGCCTTTTAAAGGCCGGGGAAGAACTATAAAAAGGGCTCAGGTAGAGAAATGGCCACTACACTGAGCTAACCACATCAGAGGTTTAAATCAAAATTTTAATGTATAGATTTGTTTGAAATTTAGCACAAATGTTCTTTAGCATAATTGTCATAATGTCTGAAAATATAAAGTTCATTGCTTGTCTAAAAGTGTGACTTCCAGGAAAACAACTTATGTTGTCTGCTTCAAGATTTGAATTTGCCTCTACAATGATTGGCAGCTTCTCCATTGGCTGAGAGCTAATAATATCACAGCCGTTGTATGAGTCATACACACATTGACATAAGGCGGATAAACTCCACATGTAATGTTTTGTATAGAACAGTTCTATATTATATAAGTTTTATGCATAATTAGCTGTAATACGTTTCATCCAATAATAAAATGTTATCTGGTATAAATTAATAGTCCCATAAATGACCTACATTGTAGGTATGGTTTTCCACAATATTCATTCATCAAAGTTGCTCTTCATACAATATTAACCTTGAATGTTTATCAAAAATAATGGCATTTATCAGAACTAAGTTACATTTCTTTCTGGTGTGTCTCTAGATAAATGATATCTACCTGATACAGTTAGCTGGCCGAAAAGAGAAAATCTATTTAAAGCACTCATATACATAAAGAAAGTGTACATGAGAAACATGCATTGACTCAATGTTTAATCCTGCAATAAAACATTGCAATAACTGAAATTAAACTTTAAATTCATTTGAAGTGACTTTCCCCCAAAGCTCACAAAAGTGTACAGTAATTTATGTTATTTATGCTGAAATTGCACTTCCCAACATTAAGCAGACGATCTCTATGTTTACATTATCACATTACAAAGTATTGTTAACCCTCTGCTAGGTAGTACAGCTCCTCCCTACACTCCTAATATGCTTAATTGCTTGCTGGCAACAAACCCTGGCCGTTAATAATGTAATTTTCCATAGAGGATATTGGATAGTGTATCGCTAAAAATGATATGGTATGAGACGCCTAAATACATTTCCATAGACGTACATTATAAGGGTTTCTTCCGGTGCGACTACCCAAAATCTCACCGACTGCTGAAATGAACTTTATTTTGTAGAATCATCCTAGTCCCACATAAAAATAACAAAATTTATACATGTGATCCATACTTTATGCCAGTAATTTGGAGCTCAATGACACCACCCCCATTTTTGTGGCAGTTTTAGTGGTCACCGACCAAATATGTCAGTATTTTCAAATACCAAATATTTGGATTATCATTTTTATCCAGATTTTTCTCTTTATATTTCATTTGTGATCTATCATGCAGCTATTATTTCAAAATAATTTTTCTTGTATGCATCCACTAAGTTTCAGCCAATCAGCAATCAAACACATAGTGTAGGTCCGCATGTTCCCTAGACAAAATAACCTGCTTCCTGTTTTCACCGATTTAGGCGTCTTATACCATATGTTATACAAGTTTGAGTAAAGATCGTTTCACTAGACCATAGAATTTTACGTTAAAGAATACAAATTTCATTTCAAGTCAGAGTTATTTACAACAATCAACGTTAGCGGTGAATCGCTATCGACCGACAAAAAAAAGAAGCAATTATACATGAAATATGAGCACATTTAATAAAACAGTCAAAGTTAGACACATATAATTTTCACATACCGCTAACGAAATTATCACTATTAATAAAAAGGGGTTCTGAATTTAGATTAAACATTATAAGAATGGGTACAAGAGTAGGTTATGCGCTTAAAACCAATGGTCACTTACTCAACTAATACTTTCAAAAGATATCAGTTATTCCTATGTAAATAAAGTCTAAAAATAGTTAAAAGTATTAAGTGATGAATTAACATTTTTATGTTATGCTGTTATTTATCTTGTCTTTAGTTAGGTCTCATTTGTGTACACCATCACAACATATCAATAAAACCATGGCAAATAATAATTAGTACATGACCATTCAGTTCTAAAAGACTACCACAGTGACACCATTCAATTACATGACAATCATTCAACGAATATTTACAAGTTAAAAATCAAGATTCAGTCGCTAATTTACGTTTCAAGTATAGTTAAAACAAAGATAGGTCAAACATAAATATATGATATGTTGCTAAAATGTAACAGTTACAAAATTTCCAAGGGTAATATGTTCATACAAATTAGTTTTTTAAAAAGCTAAATAATTATAATAAAGCCAATGAATTGTTTCTAGAAACTGCAAAACTGTACCAAACTCTGCCTTTTAACAAAGCAGGAAAATGAATTTTAATAAGCCCAAACAAGAAAAATCAACGTTAGCTTCAAAATGAAGGCAGGGCAGACTCGCTAAGAACTATCTACCTAATAAACGTTTGAAATACGCCAAATACGCATGTCATTGTCAGCTTTTTCGAGTTGATCATTATTGACATAAACTTAACATTTAAATTTCGCAAACAACCTCAAAAGTAGTGTATCCGTTTAAACGTTTATGTCGGGGAATTCCCTTAAAATTTTGCAAAATGATATCGTCATGTCAAATATCGGGGGCGGTGAACTGTAACAGGAAGCGCTCGTTTGCAACACGCAATCATTTTGTGCACAATTTGTTTCTGAAATTTCAAGGTGTCAAGATGAAACAATTTGCAATTATAGTAGTATAGTAATTATTTTCTATATATTTGGCTCATGTAAGTACCTTATAATTATGCTTATACTACTTTTATAGTTAAATAGTCTAATAGTAATAACTCCTGCCTATTCGCCTATCAAATCATATACTTCATGAAAATTGATTTTACATTACTTAACGTTTCACCGTAATCCTTTTTATTAAATAATAAAAAGATCATTATCGGCATGGTTTTACTGCTGATAAGGAAAATATCTTAATACTCTGACGGGTGTCATGTTTTGCTACTTCATGTTTACTTCATTTACATAACTGTTCTAAGGAATAAAAAAACACAAAGCTTTTTGCACAACATGTTTCTACGTCTTATTCAACATGTCTATACGCAATTACATGTTGTAGCATCAAAAATCGCGCAAAGAATCTAAAAGATTATCTTCTTACAACAAAGTGTTCGTCTACTAATAATAAATTGGCCACTACAAGTATTTGCGGTAGACAAAGATGCAGTCATTGTATTAAAAATATTGAGTCGCAAACATTTCAAATCTCCCAAAATGCTAAATTATTCTCTGTAAAAACCAGTATGAATTGTTCATCTAAAGAGGTTATTTACCTTATGACATGTTAGAAATGTGAAACACAGTATGTTGGACGGACACGACAAAAAGTCTCTCAACGTATGAAAAACATAGGTTTGATTTTTCAAATAGACAACCTTTAACAATTTAACTCTAAGGTTGCTCGACACTGCAAACCAATGTAGAGACACAAATAAAGATTTATTGTTGAGCCTTTAGACAAAGATATAGGCGATATGAATAGGTTGATAAAGAAAACGTTCTGAATTCGAAATCCTAATACTTTATCTCCGAAGGATTTCAGGTCGACCTCCTTTTCAAAGTTGTATAGACAATAATATTTAGTTCCGTATGCAATGCATAGATCTTAAGTATTATTAACTATAAAACACCTTCTGCTACATTATGTTTTCTTTTTAAATGTACTTATCTTTACAGAATTGTTATACACAATGTGCGTCCATGTTTGATAAACAATATAAAATCGTTTATAGTACTTTCGTAGTAGACAGTTTATTACCATCTGTTTCGCCAAGTGGGTGGCTAAATATTTACACAGACAGTGAAACTTTTTAAACACATGCCTTTATACACATGTATATGCAACTTGTACAATAAAATAATATTCAATCTAAAAACTTTTGAATATTATGTGACGGCAAACTTATTATTAAACATTGAACCTAACGATATGTACACTTGAATGGTCATTCGCTAAAAGCCGTAAACATGGCACTGAAGATTGAATGGCATGAGGTGATTATTAAACATATCCTAGTCAGATCAGAAATTAACGACAATATCGCTGAATATTCGAAACCAAAGAGGGCTGTAACATGTCTCGATGGAAAAAGTATGACGTTTTGACATGTAATAACGCTTGCTTTTGACCGGAAAATGTAGGCTTTAACCGCCAATGAAATGACAAGTAGATATATAACAGTTTTTGGATTGAAAACATCAATGGAAAGTCGTCAATTACCCTTCTTTTTACCCCCTTTCATAAATTTGAGTATGATTACCTCCAGACTATGCAAATTATGTTTGTAGAGTAATTATACTTTCTCGACCAGTGAATAACGTTCAATATTCGAGTAACATATGTGATAAAAAAAAATTGAAGGATTTTGTTTTCCTGATGTACATGTTACGATACGGACTTAATCATAATTGGGGAGATTGTTAGCGAAAGGTTAGCTCAGTCGGGATAGCATTCGCCATGAAAGCGAAGGGGTCCCAGGTTCACATATACACATTTTACTCACCCTTTGACTTGTGATTCCTTTTTACTGCATAAAGATTAAACTTGACTGGAATACTTACTAGGAAATTTAGCTACCATCTCTTTCATATGCACAAACTCCCGCCGAACATTTTCTTTTAAAGATAGTTCTTGTTTATATGGTTAATATTTTTCTTGAAACATGCCAAATACTACTTTCCTAGGAAAAATATTTTGAAAGGAACACTAATTACAGATTTGGAGCTAGCATATAGTTATATAATCGAAAAGTAATCTACACGTTTTGAAGCATACTACTGAAAGCAGTAAAAATGATCCCTATCTTATGTTTGCGCTTTATTTCAAATGGTAAAGGGGCTCTCCCTACATCTGACAGATTATACTCTTAAAATTTAAATCATGTGTTCAATAAACGTAAAATGATAAATAAATACTTTTTTAAAGAACAACTTCTATTGAAAAATGGAATAACCAGCATAAATAACTTCTGTAACAAATTGCTTTTCACAAATTAATTTTACAACAACCACTTTACATAGATTATGGACTATTGTACGATACTGAAACATGTTTACCGATAATGACTGGAATGTATAGATTAAACTTCTAAGCCAATAAATAATACTTGAAGTGTTCTATTATTAATGTTTTTTTAGTTATTTAATTTGACACCAATTTTAGGAAGTGTTTCTTTTAGCAATTTAAATTTTTCATAAAACGACATAAACCGTAATTTCTTGGGTTGAAGCGGGTCATGTGTATAATGCCACTGAAGTAAGACATATGGCTCAGTGAAACTTGGATCGGACAAATTCTACATACAATGTAGTAAAACAAACACAAAAATATCTTTAAAAATGTCTCCTTTTAAAACGAGAGGTTTCAAAAGTCAATCTTGATTTAAAATTAATTTATTGGTGCTTTAAGGGAGGTTATCCATTTTTATTAATATATTGATTTTAGCTATAGTTGTATGAACATGTATTTAATATGTTACAGTATATGTAACGTTGCGTCCCGCATAAAGTTTGTACAAATCATCTGCTTATTTTGATGAATAAGTGCGTTTTTCATGCGATACATACTAAAATGTAGTTTTTTTTAAGTCGCTATCAAATTATATCAAAACTTAAATGCTAAATATGCCATTTCGAAACAGCAATAAGGGTTAAACATCATTGAATTGCTGAATGTGGGTATGTAACCAGTACAAAACGATTGACAGTACAACCTTTATAGTATATAAAATAAATATTTTGTGTCCAAATAGCAAAGAACTCCTTTGGTAGGCGTACCTTACTCTTCTTCATTTGACAGTTAAAGATGATACAGTAAAAAAGACAAAAGCTTTTTCATGAACGGATAAACAATGTAACCTTCGTTAAAAAAAATTTCAGGGGAGTTTGTGTTCAAATTCAGTTGCAATAAAAGCTACTGCATATAATTATATCTTTTCATTTACGAGGTTGGCCTTATCTAGAGCACCAGTAGCCGTAGTTAAGAAAAGATACTTCATTATTTTATTGACCAAAATATCGCTTAAACGAGTTCTTAAAATTGTCCAGTTTCTGAAAAATCTTTCCATTAATGTATGTATTATCTATTCGGAATTAAATTCGATTTCTTTAAAAAAGGGCATAATTTTAATCGTTAAGCAGTATGAATGTATTTCGCATTAATTAAGCTTCAAAATTGTGACATCATCTATAAATGTGCATACAATCATGCCCATGATACTTCACAGTAATTTATACTGGAGCAAGTTTATTTGATGATTCGCTCTAAAATATATTTATTTCAGACAGTTCGAAGTAACTTTTGGTTTTTTTCCACCAAAATCCGAGAGTAAGCTTATTACTAAAATTAATACTAAAATAAATCCTTATGATTCTTAAAATGCGATTTACAATTTTGATCCACATACCGCTACATACTGTACAAGTTCTGTACTGAATGTGAACTGGAGCCCGGAGAAAAAATTGCTATCTGGTCCGCGAATCATTACCCTGCAGACTGCGACTGGCTTAGTATGTTCTTTGTTTAAGAAAATGTGATTGCTTTCTCTAATGATAGGAACTGCTTATTTATTTTTTGCGTGAAAGGCGGGTGAACGATACTTCCTGGCCCTTTTAAAGAAAACAAAAGTAAATAAGACTATTTCATTTGTTTGAACCCCAAATGAAAATTGTACTTGTTGAAATCACCACATTTAACAAGTTATTGAAACCAAATACCCTAAAGTATAACCATACATGTTAATGATTCAAAAATGCTTACAGCTTTAGGTATACAACTTTTTTGTCGAGTAACCGGAGCTGTTGACCTTCCGGCTGTTTTCTTTCATAATGAAATAATATAACATGTATACATCCTGGCTAAACAACCTTCAAAAAGCCTCGACCAATGAAAACCAAGTGTATTTAGGCAAGTTAACCACACTGAGGAGCGCAATTAGCATATTATGCGAAGGGTACTACATTTGATCGATAATTATCTCGTATTATGTGTGTAATACGCGCCCATTTGGACAGCAACCAGTTTATCTCACTGTAAGAGGGCATTTGTATCTCTTAATATAATGGGATCTTTCATTTATGTTTATTTTTAGTTATATTTCCCTTCAAAATCGTCACAATCGTTTATAGTTAAGAATGATGCTCAAAACACAGTACATGCTTTAAAATATATAAGAAATAAGTTTTACCAAGTTATTTCTGTTTTTGACATGTATTTCTTGTATTTTTGAAATTATACGCTATCAAATGATAAAGGGTTGCGAATGTAGAGGTGCCGTCAAATCTTTCAACATTTTTACCCAAAATGCTATCTAGCTTTCTGCTTGTGTTGTTATCCCCCGTCAAAGGGATATTGTTTTGGCGTTGTCTGTCCGTCCGTCCGGAGTCATAACTCGAGAACCAAATGATAGAATGTCATGACACTTAACAGAAGTGTACAATAACATAATGGCGCGGGACACAGACAACTTTCCTTAAGATTGGATTAGTATCTCTAAAGTTAATGACCTTTAATTATTTTTTTCAATATTAAATATTCATTATATTTTTAAACAGTATTAAAATTATATTGTCATTGGCTCTCTAAAACCAGTTATCAAGATTTGCAATTTTTGTCTAATTTTGACGCTCTAATTAATTCGCGTTTTTTGAATTCGCGAAGTTCACACCTGAAAATCGAAGTGACGTCTTCATTGGATAACCTTGGTTTTAAACTTAGTAACATGTGCGTCGTATACATAACCCAAAACCGAAATGCCGTTCGTTCCTGTACAATGTATAATCCTACCCCTTGTATCGATCGATTTGTTTGATGTCCGTTATAAATTATCTAGCGTCGCTAACAATTTTTTGTCCGGCAACTGATATTGTACAAAACGTGTGAACTAACATATTAAGCGTTAACAATAGATAACGTTTTCATACTTTCAAATTTGTGAAAACATATCATAGTGCCCCATGTTAGAATGGGCGTGATGAGTTACTAGTAATTAGTTTGACAGGGACGTTTGTATATTAACGTATATAGACTGTAACTGTCCTTTTTTTAACTTACAACGTCCTGCTGGTATATAGTTCAGAAAATATATTGAGGTGGATACGTCTTTGAGGGATATAACTTGTTTTCATTGTCTAAAAGGTACTTTGTAACCACAATTCTGATGAAATTTCATTCGTAGGAATTTTTCACGACTTCTTAAATTCGCGAGTTACTAAAATCGCGAATATGCAAACCCTGTAAGTAATAAGTGATCATTCTTTATAATATCTACTCCCTACAGTCTGATTTTTTTTTACAAATGAGGCCCTTTAAGGGGGTATAGAACTTTTCTTAATTATTCTATTCAGAAATTGTTGTTTTCTAAAACTAATAATACTGATTTTAACTTACAACAACTGAGTTCTGTATCACTGTAAGATACAGAAAAAAGAATTACTCGCAGATATGAGGCCCCAATAGGGTGATGAAATTTTAAGAATTTGTCAGAATTTAATTTTGTTTGGCACAAATGATCAACTTTACATTCTCTAACAACACAAAATTTAGACTAGATTTCTACAGAAATGAACATAGTGTTTTTCTTACGTAATAACTCTATAAAGAAACTTGAGAGTTCTTGTTGTTTGAAAGTTCTAGTACCTATATAATCTAACTAAAAACAATTAAGTTAATTTGGAGAAAGAAAATATCACCTCGGAGATGAGGCCGCCGTGGGATGGTGAAATTTCAACAATGCTTTTTTATCTGAAGCAGACAGACCAATACACTTTCCAGTTCTTTTTGTCAGCTATTTGCTTCATTTGGCGGGGATATTAATTCACTGAATTTGCTTGTTGATTCTAACCCTTGCTAATAGACTTTGGAGAAAATGGAAACTTTGAGCACGTAACTTTAAAATGGCTATTGTCTCGGGTGTGTATCGTTTGAATTTGAGAAAGACGAATCGGTCTCGACTATAAATGAAAATAGTGGTGGATAGAAAATCTAACCGAGAGATCGGATGGTGTCCTGCAATAAATAAGAGTCCCTTCCGGAGAGGGAAAGCACTTAAATGAGCACTCCTTACATATTGCCGATTATATTCTCGAAACATTATTGTTTTCAATTAAAGCTATAATACTGTTCAAATGATCTGAAAAATTATGGTCAATAAAAGTTCTTAAATTGTTTCACCTGAAACTGCGAGCGAGCAGCTGTAATTGAATGAACTTCTTTTATCTTGGAAGAAGTAAAGGTAAATAACACTTGTTGTTTTTATCATTTCAGGTCATGCGTTCTTGTTCAAGTAAGTATCACCAGAATACATGAAGAGACGGTGGCTCATGTTTACTGGAAACTCATTATAGGTCATAGGGCATGCAATTTCGTGGGTTTAAGGATTTGTTTAAGCTCAAATTGAAATCGATTCAAAAAGGCTAGACCTTGTATGTAAAATAATTAGTAAAAATACGCAAATAAAGATGTTCGAGTACCTTAGTGCTTATGTCATGATAAACTACAGTGAAACACTGTTACAGTGCGGAAATAATTACGGTTGCGGACCTTGTTTAATTTATGATTGTTATAGAAACATATGCAGGTGTGCGCCGCTTCGGTTATTGTTAACAATTAGAACAGACTGAAGTGTTATAGTTTTTCGCTTATACATATAAATGTCGTGGTGGTTTGTCCGTCGTCCGTCCGTCTGTCCGTAAACTTTTCATTGTTAACACACTACATGTCTTAATTTTCATTTGACTTTCATGATTCGTGCTCAGAAGGTTGTACGCAGCCTGTAAATAATCCCGAAATGTTTTTAGGGTCAAAAGATCAAATACAAAGGTCACAGTAACCCGAAATTTGAAAAACATTTCCGCTCAATATCTGGAAATTTTTATCACTGACAGTCTTCAAACTTCATTGGATTGTTGTTCTTACTGAGTATTTTGGGGCTTTAAGGTTAAGGCCACAGTGGCCCATGTTAGCTTTTCATTGATAGCAATCTACAGGTCACACTTTTCAATTGACTTTCATGAAACTTGCTAATAAAGTTGCATGCAACCTATAGATGATCCCTATCATTTTGAGAATCAGTTGATAAAAGTGACCCGAATTTTGAAAATCGTTTCCGCTCAATAGCTTGAGAACTGTGCCACCAACAGTCATCAAATGTTCTAAAATGATTGGTCTTGCTAAGTAGGCACGCTCAACTGATGTAGGGGTCAGTGGGACAATGATTAAGGTCAAAGTGACCTCCAATAGCTTTTCATTGACAACACTCGGAACAGTCAATTAGGTTCAATAGAGCGATACTGTCCCTTATAGTCCTTAGTGAATCACTCTATCATTTTATAGCCATCCGGTCTAAACAAAAATTCTCTATCTAACGGTACGTGTAGAACGCATGACGACATTTTACAGCAGCTTTTAAATCCAAAGTAAGTGTAATTGGCACACCCAACTTTGCTGACTTTTTGTAAAAGTAATACATTTCTCAGATTTTAGCTAGATAAACTCGAAAGAAATACCACAAATAATAAGATCATAGATTTCCGTATTGACGCTTTCATAGCATTTAAGTGATTTGTTATCAGTAATAAAAGCAGTACGCATAATTTATGACAATGAACTTAAACAGCTGATTCGCATTATTAGTTATACATGTTAGTTACATGTATCAAATATTCTAAATTAACAAATTCGTGCATTGTACGGACATATATGAAACAGTATGAATTGAAGCTTATATACAATGCCAAATATAAATCAAGAAAATAAGGTTGAAAAACTAGTAAAGTCTAAAAGAACATTTAGAATTTTCTTTTAGAGGTTAAACTATTATAAACCCAGCAAATGGAAATGTCGTAAGGAATTAGCATCGACATTACAATGGAAACATGTTCGTTAGAGTGCATGACACATGCCAATATGCTCACGATCTGTGTAATTTCAACACATCTTTAAAGAGGCACAGTACGATGTCGCTATAAAAGGGGCATACCCTACATCTAGGCGATTACATGTATATTCTCGAAATATATATAATGCATTTAATGAACGTAAAATGATATTAAAAAACAACATATAACGAAAAATGCCCCATTTTTCCACAATTAATCAATACAGAGACCTTCCGTAATAAATCGACCATTAAGGTAGTAGACTCCTAATAAAAGCCTCCAATTGAAACTGTTCAATTGTAATGCTCTAGCCTAGGTTGTTAAGCATTGGACTGAAGATCTTTTGAGTTTTTTTGGGAGCGTAGGTTCAAATCCAGCCGGAGCCAAATATTTTTTTTTTTACTTTTTCGTCTTTGTTTACATTATTTTGCACTTCATATGTTTATATTATTTAAAGACTAAATAGAAATTAAATATTTTTTACACATAAGTATTAGCTTATCTGAAGATTTTGTTACTTGCAAACACGTCTAAAATCGCCGATGGAGATTTTCAAACTCTAATTATTTTACATAGAGACAATCTTTGTGATTTTTTTCCATGCTGTTCCCAAAATATTATAGATAATTATAAATATACAAAAACTCATGCCTAATTTCTAGAAAAATGTTGTTTTTTCCTTGAAAACTTTGATGTTCAAATTTGAACATGGTCAAAAAAGTACATGTACATGAACATTTTAATACTCTCTGATAATTTCATAAACAAATTATAAATCGTGATGATAATATAGTAAATGGTGTATAACTTCTGAAAGAAAATATAGATCTTGTTACTCTGATACCTAATATGTACCAAATTATTGAATAATAAATGAAACACATGTATTTTCTTATATCTCGTGTGATGTCATTTTATAGATAATTCCAAAATTGGGTAAGGGTTATTCAAATTCCGATGACTAAGTTTTTTCACGGTAAATTTCTTTTAAACTTTGTTTTTAAATCCTGGAAATGATACAGATTAAGAAAATAGTAAGCCTATAATGATTTGAATTGGTGCCCATTAGGGGTCAACTACCTTAATTGTACACCAACTCTACATAGAATTTTGAACTGCAGCCTAAAACGCTTTTCTATCGATAATGACTGGAATGCATGGTTATAATAGTTCCAATGATTTATGTTTTTGAGATTATTTAGTTTGAGATCAGTTATAGGGTATGTACACGAATTTTAATTTAAGAAACTCAAGTCTGCAGTTTAACGGATAACCACGAGATTCCATGCCTAACTACTATCTACGTAAATGATTTCAATGCAAATAAGGTATAGTACTGCAAGTTCATTCAGGCTAATGTGACTGTGACGTAATTGATATACATAAGATATAAGATATATTTAATCCTTACATTCTCCAATTAAATTTACACAATAATAACTGACTTCTGCTACATCATTGTCATATTATCCTAAATGAACATCTTTATAATGTTTAACATCAATTATGGACTCGAGATTTGCAAAATCTATCTAGTAACGTGTGCATGAAATTTTGAAGACCTCTATAAAGTTCCGAGCCTATAAGTGTGTTGCAATAAATGCAGGTTTGTCTGGTGACAAATTGGTACAACTGTTTGTTTGTTTTTGTGGTGCGGTTGTCGATAAATTAATTGTATTTAAACACATAACTTTGATTGTATATAGTAGAGAATACGACTGCACGTATCAGGATGGCAGAATCTTACAATGTAAAAGCTGTTGCGTGGATGACTGTTGCGAACTCGCCTCGAGATTGTAAGTAAACACAATCTTAACCAATTTGTGTCTAGTGTATATTAAAACTACACATTTTTTAACAGCTTCGCTCCGAATCTGCTTTGAATTTAAGTTGAAAGCCGGTTGGATCACAATTCTGCAAATCAACCCTATTTGAGGTAATAGACTTGACGTATAGAAGTCAGAAGATCCAATTGTAAAATCTAGATATAAATTAGTAAACTAAATGCCTTTGTCTTTTTAACTATAATGATCGCTCACTGTCTGTCCAACATTTCATTTAGATGACATTTCCTCTAAAACCACTTAGCCAATGGTTGTGAAACTTTGCAGAAATGTTTCTTGTACGAAGCTCTAACAAAGTTGTTTAAAGAAATCCATGCAGAACTTTGGTAGCCATAGTAACGGAAAGGAAAAATCTTCTTAAAATCTGCAATGCCAAGAGCTTAGATATTTGGCTTGTTGCATTGTTTAGTAGACTTCTACCAAGATTTTCAAATTATGATCCCTGGTCAAAATTGACCCCATCCGGGGGTCACTTGATTTTAAATAGGCTTATAGAGGAATAACTTTAAGAATCGTTGATCATGAAGCATTGCTTATTAGACCTCTACCAAGATTGTTCAACTTATGACCACAGGGTCAAAATTGACACTGCACAGGAGTCACTTGAGTTTACTTATGCTTCTAAAGGGAAAACTTTAAATCTTCTATGAAACCACACGGCCTAGAGCTAAGATATTTAGCATGTAGCATTGCATATCGGACCATTGCTTAAATTGTTCAAATCGGACAAAACTGACCCCTTCCGGAGGATCGCTTGATTTTACATAGTTTTCTATAGGAAATCTTTAAAAGTTTTTTTTCAATCAAAAAGACCACGGCCTAAGAGGTACATTGGTTTTATTACCTTTTGACCTCCTTTTTCAACTTGATGTTTGGACTGTGTACAGTTTGGCATGTAACATAACCTAGTGGACCTCGACCAAGATTTGTCAAATCATGACCTCCAAGTAAACATGGACCCTGTCCGGGGGCTTACTTGGTTAACATGGATTTATATAGGGAAAACTTAAAAACTCTTCTTGTCTAGAACCACAATACCCAGAGAGCTTAGATATTTGAAATGTAGCATTTCTGTAATGGACCTCTACGAAGAGTGTTCAAAGCAGGACCCCTGGTAAATATTAACCCTTTTCACTTTATTTAATAGCCAGTCGTTACCAGGTGAGCTATATAGGACCATTTGGGCCCTCTTCTTCGTTTATAACGGCGAAATACTATCAAGTGTATATATTATCTAAACAAAACTGTCTTTTTCCTTAATTTCATTATCAACCCTTCCAATATTTGCCAGCTTATTTTAGCTATCAATGCACGAAAGTTTTCATTTCTTGCATTTATGAATGCATTGCGTAAATACATTTGTACTTTCATTATATGAATTTCAAAATCGAGCGATACAAATTATTTGGAAGATAATATTAAAGCTGCACGGTCACAGTTTTCGGTAAAACAAATCTTCAAAGTAATATACTTGCTTTAAAACATATAATGTAAAAGTACTTGCTAATATCAACAAAGGTAGAACTCTAGGAATCAATTTGAATATATGTTGAAAATGTTGTGAGGTTGGTTTACGGCACCGCTACGCTATTAGTTTACATTGGAATTTCAAAACCGTTTGTAACGCTTTATAACTTGGTAGCGTATAATTTTCAAATAAATAGATATACTTTACAGGAATTTATACTGGAACCTTTTTATTCGACTAATTGTTCTAAAATATGTTATTTTCAGACAGTTTGAAGACCTTTATTTTTTCACCAAAACCTGTGAGCGACTAACATGAGTTATTGCCTTGATTCCTTTTCGTTGGGAAACCCACTCTTAAAAATGCTTTGCATATGAATTTGTACCACTCGCTCATTCCGAAATACATGTAACAAAAGTATACCTAAAGTTTAAACAAGATTTACGCTTCGACAGAAATAAAATACTGATATAACGGATATAACGGATTCATATATTTAGTTAAAGCAAGTGAAAATTCACTCTTCTTCAAGTATAAATCATTGTTAAATGTTTTTACTTTACTATGAAATTCTAGGTCATTTTGAAGGGTTAATGGGTAATTATCACTCTCATATATAATACTTTTTTGTCTAGGTCTGAAGGGGCGATCGCCACCAATATTTTTTTTGTAAAAAGCCCCCCCCAAAAAAAAAATATTGTTTTCCCCCCCCCCCCCCAAAAAAAAAAAAAAAATAAAAAAAAAAAAAAAAAAAAAAAAACAAAAAAAAACAAAAAAAAAATATATCTATTTAATTTTGTTACTAACGCGTATGTCTGTAGGGGGTGCAATTGCTGGCATTGTCTTTGTTGTGATAGTTGGTCTTTACATATACATTATGTTTTCAGTTTGTAATATGTACTTATTTTTTGCTTAATCGTTACAGTGTTCTATCGGTGAAATAAAGTGTGATGATGTAACAATCAGCCACAGTGTGGGCTATATAGGTTTCCAGAAATTATTTGTTTTTCAAAAGTGGATATACATAATTTAGCTTTTTTTATAAAATGTTTAATTTGAGTGAATATCGTATTCATGAAGATATTATAATTGTATCACTTTTTGTTCAGATATTCGCGCGTATGATAATATTGAAATTGTATCACTTTTTGTTCAGTTATATTCGACATCCACTCAAAACAAACAAATATGCTCTATGTAGCAGACGTGGTTGAATTAAGGATATGCTAATTCATTTAAGTTCGATTGTAAAGAAAGCGTGTAGCTTATCGAGCCACCCTCGAATCCGCGTCTTGGAAAAACCAGTACTGGTGTCGCATGAGGAGGTATGGTCGTGACCCCAGTGGGGCTCGAACCCGCAACCTCTACGATGAACGGCTAATACCTTAATTTCTTCACCACCGCAGATATGGTTTACATTGTAATTCTTGTTTTCGACAGAAAAGGAAATACATAATGTCAATGAGAGATTAAGTACACAACGAGTGCTTATGATTATTACAGCAAGTTAACCTTATGTGTCTTGACCATACATCAACTTTATTTACAGGAACAGTTGGGGTCACAAACTCACATCATGCCGGGTACGACCAAGATGATAGCATCCCAACAATCCATCCGCCTAACCCCAGATCACCGACAAACAACCAGCAGCAAGTGTTCACAGGCCAACAAACGAACCCTAACCCCCGTGGCTATGATCAGCAGAAACCGAATTTCGAGCCGATTCCCCCATCTCCGTATGACAGCCTGATTAAAGATTCGCAAAAGTGAGACTGAATGTACAAGTAAAAATGGAAAAGAAAGACATATCTAAAATTGCAATGAATATTAGTATAACCATTATGTTAAAAGGAACATATGGGGGAAAACCAGAAGAATTATTGATTTGAAAATGACACAAGCACATCGTTTCTTTCTTTGGCATAGTGTTTCTTTATACATGTGAAAGCACAATAGTTTGGTCCTAAATGAATAAATAATTGACTCAGTCTTGGCATTATGTACGGTATATATAAAATATTTAAGCTAACCATAGCACTAAGTGCTTTGGTCGTTTGTCCACACATCGTCTGGTTAAATCTTTGTAGGTCACATATGACCCACACTCATCGTAGAAATTGGTAAGAATGTGTGTCTCAATAAGCTCTCGGCCATTTTTGAAACAGGGTTACATTTGGTAGTTAACACTCCAGAAGTCATCTGTTCGGAATTATTTTCTTGCTGCTTTCTATGCAAAGTTAGAAATCTGGGTCAAAACAAGGTAACACGGTTGAATCAAAGGAAAACCTATTAACACTTCAGAGGCAATACATGATACAAAATCTGCATGAAAATTGGTTAAAATATTTGTCTTACTTGGTCACCTGGTAGGTGAATAGAAAACCCCTGTGAACAATCTAGAAGCCACATTTTTGCCCCACATTATCAGGAAAATTCGGTCAGAAAGTTGTCTTGATAAAGTCTAGGTACATTATATCTAGGTTACGTGGGATCAAAACATATGTCACCCTGTCAAATCGTTGATAACTATGTGAGGATTCCCTTAACCATATTTTGTAACCAGTTATCTTCAAAATTGGCCAGAATGTCTGTTTTGATAATATTTAGATCGAAACTTTGTAACGTTGGGTCAAAAATTAGGCAACCAGGTTCATTGATTACATTACCTTTTGACCTCCTTCTTCAATTTGATGTATGGACTGTGTACATTTTGGCAAGGCCGATTTCAAAATTTTCTCTGCTGGCCTTGATCATGACCTTCTGACCTACTTTCTTGTCTTTTGAAGCAATGATAATCGGAAAAGCGATATGAAAACATCATGGCCCCCTTGTCTTTGTATAGTTTTTTGTATTCTTCATGTTGACGATTGAATTAATCAGTGTGTCGTTTATGTAGTGTTTTTGTGTATCTTTAAAACAATACCTATCCTGTTAATTGAGGCGCCTGATTTTACTAAATGAAGAATAAACTGTTCTTTGCAACAACTTGTTGTTATTGACAACCGAACTCACTTGTATTCGTATCGATGACTCCGATTAATGAATAAGACCAAATTATATTTGTGCTGCAGGGGTCATATTATAGTAGCATCTTAAGTCAAATCTTAAGATTTTCCTTAAACTTAACATTTCCTTAAGAAGATAATTTAAAAAGGAGAATGTGCATTGTAGCATGTTGAAAATTCATTAAATCTTCCATGACCATTTTCTATAGTGATGATGACATTACATACAATTATTAACTTTCAAAACGTTTTGACTTAAGTTAAAATACTTAAGAAATCACTAAAGATGCTACTGGAGTACGACCCCAGACCTCCCTTCCGATCTTAAAGCTGGTCGCTCTCAGATTTCTCTGAAAAAAATTCTCCAAACTCTGAAAATATCATATTTTAGAGCGAATGGTCCAATAAAAAGGTTCCAGTATAAATTTCTGTCGAGTATATCTGTATATTTGAAATTATACGTCACCAAATAATAAAGCGTTACAAACGCTTTTAAACATCTCAAAATGACCATATATATTTTTAGTAAACACAAAACTTAAACTGTCGACTGACCATAAAGCTTAAGAAGGAGACCAGAGCTCATCCGGGCGGTTGCGGGATCGAGCCCCACAGGGTTACGACCGTAATTCCTCTTTTGACACCAGTACTGGTTCTGTCAGGAATCGAACTCGAGAGTGACTCGATAAGCTGCAAGCTTTCTTCACAATCGAGCTAAAATAATTAGTATAAACTATAAACTAAATTTATATAATGTTTTACTTAACCCGTCTCTTAAATTTCTCATACTGTAAAAGTACCGCTTCTCGCTTCTTTCAAAGGGATACAGAGTTGTCACCGGAAATATAAAAAAATCGGATACTGAATGCTATTTTATTTTAACGTAAATATATTGGAAAAAAGTGAATTGACACTGATGTTTTTAGTGACAGGAGATTGCTTTGTATACTCGGGGGACCTAAGTCGATAACAAAAATATTCATACACGTGTATGTTAAAGTGTAGAACCATACACTACTGTAATCGTGCATTAACGAATTGCAAACTCTGCCAACTTTGAGTCGACTTTAAATAACTGAAATAAAATTTTACCTTGATTAAATAATTACACCCGATATAGACGCTAACGCCGAAACTGATAGCTGATAGCTCTGAGGTTCACATCCGGTACGATAGGTCCAAGGTTCGAATCCCGACTCATGCCTTAGTCCACCCAACGGAAATGGGCAAATAAGTAAACCGAATATAGATCCTAACCACGAAACTGATAGGTGATGCTTGAACGTTCACATCGGCCATTCACTAAGCTACGGATAATATCTTCTGTAAACCTGTTAAATTTCTTCCATAGTCATAGTTGGTAGCAAGGCTTAAACCGTTTTGAACAAAAATGCAGTCATAGAGGTAATATGAAAATAGGCAATACATGTACCTATATCGGGCGAAAGAGTAAAGTGTCAAACCCCTCACAGCGATTCCGCTCTATTACTGTTTACTGTAAAGGGAAGTAACCGCTGCGGGGAGTTTGCAGAATTTCTACCGCGTGATATGTTACGCATGATATGTTACGTCATTTCATTCATCGACAGTTTTTCAGAAATGGTTTTCATTATCATTGGTTGTAAGGTTGATTCAGAAGGGAAAAATGTGTAATAAAATAAATAAACTTAAAATGAATGTTTAAGAATTTAAAAAAACGCTCACTGGAATTCTCAAATCGATTATTTTATTGATTTTAGTATTCGATTAAATACTCCTACAAAAGTTTACCTATGGTAGGGTTTCGCCCGTACAATATATGCTTACATTGCTTGTTTGTTCATGTCAGAACTATTTGACTTGATTTAATCCTCACCCCCCCCCCCCCCCCCCCCCCCCCCCCCCCCCCCCCCCCCCCCCCCCCCCCCCCCCCCCATTTATAAAAACACCCCCCCCCCAAACAAAAAACCCTTTTTTTAAAAAAAAAAAAATTTTTAAAAAAAAAAAAAAAAAAAAAAAAAAAAAAAATTTTTTTTTTTTTTTTTTTTTTTTTTTTCTCCCCCAAAAAAAAATTTTTTTTTTTTTTTTTTTTTTTTTTTTTTTTTTTGTAAAAACACGTAAAATTCAAATTTGCGAACAAGGATATCTCATTGATACAATTACTTGTTTCTGCAAAAAAGAAGCATTTGCCACATTGAAGACGAAGTGGTTATCAACATTATTCTGGATATGAATGGCAAAAAAATATTTTCTTGCAATTTGTGCTATCGCCTACACCACCTTCCTAAAATATCTAAACTCATCCATTCATAACTGATGCATCACATCTCTTGGAATATCTTTAATTTCATCTATGCATGTTTGTTTTAAAGTAATATTGAATTGGAGGCACTTCCTAAAATGTGTGTCAAATTTAACAACTTCAAAAGCATAAATAATATAATATTCGCAATAATTATTACTTAACTTAAACGTTTCAACTATATATGTACATACCAGTCATCATCGGTAAAATCAAAATATTCTGCAGTACTGTGAAAAATACGCTAATCTTTTATGTTTCAATTGGCCTGTACTTTCTCTCTCCAAGTTGAATTATACTTTACACAATTGTTGATATTGGTCTTATAAAAGCGAATTTTTTATGGGCAAGAGTTCAACTTCAAAGATATCTTTTAAGAATCAGCTATGAGCAATCATGAGTTATAGACGCGGTAATCGATAACGCCGTGTAACGCAAAAAACATTATGAATAATGATTATTTTTACTTCAAACAAAAGTATACAGTTGTAAGAGTTTTAACGCATTTATGTCCCACAAGATGTTCTGCAAAAAATAGAACTATCAATAAAAAACTTTCACCGTGCGGATAACGCGCTGTACTGCTAAATCCGTAAATTTTGACCTAAAACTTTCACTACGTTTCTGGTTTTGGGCTATTATTTTTGTAGAAATAATGGTTTTGTAATGCATGAAACATTTTAAAATTGCTCCTACCAAATAAAAGCTGCTGTCAAATAATGTGCACTTGAAAAAAGTTGACTCTCCCAACTACTTTTTAAATTATGATAGAAACACGATCATTCTTTTTAGAAAAACAGGTGCCGCCAGGTGACACTTTTAACCCAAACGCTTAAGCTTAAAGGGGCACTCCTTACATCTAGTGGATTATATTCTCGAAACAAAGATCAAGTGTTCAATGAACGTAAACTAATCAATAAATACAATTTCAAAGAAGAACCTACGGCGAAAAAATGCGTCATTTTACAAACAACACTTAATCAATATAGAGGCTTTCTGTAATAAATTGCATCCACCAAGTAATTGTACAACAATAACTCTACATAAATTATTGAATGGTTTACGGTATTGCATTCTAAACCGCTGATTTTATCGACAATGACTGGGAATGCATAGTTGAAAGTTTTAGGTTAAGTTATAATACTTCCAAAGATTGTATTATTTATGTTTTGAAGGCTATTTAGTTTGGCATCAGTTATTGGGTATGTCCCTTTTATATAAAAAAAGGTTATTTTTTCAAAAATATAGATGTGAAGCTTTACCTTGGCCAAATTTTGTACTTTTCCGTCTTCTTTTTGAATACATGTCCTAAGGTCCGCAAACTACCTTAAAAACGTTGATAACGCTTCATCATTTATTAGCGTATAATTTCACTCCAGTCACTTCGTTACTTTTACCTTCAATACTCTATTACTTATAACTACGAAAAAAATAATTCTTAATCTGCAAAAATAACGAAATGTTGGTACCAGCACCGGATTGATGGATAGGAACGCTAAATAGGACCGCAACACCCTTGATGCAATCTTGACTAACTTAAAACTATAATTAATACTTTAATTGAAACGGTTGTCTCCAATCCTCAAAGGTTTAGGTAAATATTACAGAATTATCCGGTAAACTCTGCCAAATACGACGTGTTGTTTCACCGTAAAATTTTTATTTAATACAACTCAGTAACCGCCAACAAGGTTCAATAATGCAGATTTTGACTTGGAACAGGTATTTTATTTATAAAGACATGTTGAGAAGTGTTGTTTTGGTGGTATATCACGTTATAATTCCACCGAGTGGGCACCAGAGGATATATTTTCACGAGTGAAAATAACTACTTTTGGTGTTCACGAGTACAAATAACATGATATTACATCGATATCTACAATTTGTCTTTTTATTTTATGTTTTAAACTCTATTACTGTTGAGTTTGTTTCAATAAAATGTCGAAAACTGATGGAAATGTCATCGAAAGCATGGCGTCATTTTAACGACTTTATCGTCGTTTGGTTTCCGGCATTCGTTACGATCAGTATACTTTATGACGGGTTATAGATTTTGATATTTTCACTGCTTTTAAACAGTGCATATATAATAATTTTGTTTCACTGATATAGTTCAGTATTTCACTGATATAGTTCAGTATTTCACTACAGTGGCGCCTGCGTGTAGGTTCCCCGTGTTTGCGTGAAAAAGCGTTTTGCACGCGTGTCGGACACGATCGTGTTGCACGGTATGTTACTGCGCATGCCCAGCGTGCAGCGTGTAGAACCGTGCAATTGCTAGTGCGCATGCCCAGCGTGCAGCGCATAGGAAACCGTGCAATTGCTAGTGCGCATGCCCAACGTGTAGTCGCTGAGCGTGAAACGTGCAAGCGCATTTATCATTGGGCTACATGTATGTTTTGCTCTGGATAACACCTGGTCAATTCTAGCATATTTCAATCAATCACTTGCATTTTTCGCCAATAGTCGTACTTTTCCTATCATCCAAATAACCTCGCTGATGCTAAAGGAAGTCGGTAATCGGCATGTTTAGAATTTATCCAAAGAAGTATGGAAAATACCCAATTTTATTAAAATGAAAACATCAGCCCAGATACTAGTTATTATACGCAAGACAAAGTCTCTGTGCCGGTGCCGACCCACTTCGGACCATGGACACTTCGGACCACAATTTACGGACGACCAGATTTATAGACACTTCGGACCAGATTTATAGACACTTCGGACCATGAATATATATTGTCGCAAACTCTGATATGACACTTTCACGGACCATGAAAATATTATAGCAAAATATTATGTGACACTTCGGACCACGAAATCGTAATGATTTTAATTATTATTAAT
>JAFMSR010000004.1:15804785-15860133 GCA_022818135.1 Saxidomus purpurata
AGTTGTGCATTGTCTATATTTTGGGTCCCTAGGTCAAAGGTCAAGGTCACAGGGGCTCAATATAGTAAATTTTTATTAAAGCTAAATCTCCAAAACAGTTTTCAGAATTATATGATATTTTAAAGAAGTGATAAGTAACATGCCTAGTTGTGCATGGTCATTGTTTCGGGTCACTATGTAAAAAATCACAGTTGCTCGAGATAGTAACATTTGCGCTTTTAATCTCAAAAACCCTTGGTCACAATTAAATATTTTTTTACAGAAGCAATAAGTACCATGCCTAGTAGTGCATGGTTAGTGTTTCGGGTCACTAGGTCATGGTCACAGGGGCTCGTCATAATAAAATCTTTTCTCTTAATCTCCAAAACTCCTGGTAAGAATTTAATTATAATTCACAGAAGCCTTAAGTTGTGCAGGTCCAATAAGTCAAGCATCAAATATTACATAAATTTCATATAATGTTTGTATGGGGTATTTGTACCAAAATCATTACTACCTTTACTTTTGAAATCAAGGTACGTGTGTAATTATTAGTGGTAATTATTAGTGGTAATTATTAGTGGTTGTATACCTAATAATATTTGCACTAGTTGTACATGAAATGTGACAACTCAGTCATGTGATCATATAATATCAGGTGACATCTATTTATATATTCTCTTAGTACCTAATAGTGTGTAAAGGAAATCATAACATAACAACTGATAATTGGTTTATTTGTAACACCTGATTAAACATCTCCCCCTCTCTCATGCTTGGGGGGATTTTGAGTTCACACAGTTGGACAGATACACAGATAGAGTAAAGATGTAGCTTTTCTAGCTACATCTTCTTTATTCTTCAAGCAGTTGTATTATTACAGATCAGGTAAAACCAGGGTTTCCCTTGTCCCAATCTCCTTGGCTTGTCCATCAATATCATTTATTACATTTGGTTAAATTCCTTTTACCCAAATATTGTTTACAATTAATAACTGTTACTGTCTTGAAGTAATTCATGATTCTACTTAAGTAATGTCTGTCCTTAATCATTGTTGTGCAATAATTTGCTTTTGGTTTTAGTTGCTTTTATATGTTTTATGTGCTTTATGCTTATTCTTGTTTTCTTGTATCTGTAGGATACCCTTTTTGTCACTTTATAGAAGTGTAAACATTGAACCTACAAAGGAAACAAATTAGTAGATATTATAAGTATGGAAAGTACATTTGAGTTATCTGATTCCTGTAACCTACCCTCAGAGAGAGAGAGAGAGAGAGAGAGAGAGAGAGAGAGACAGAGAGAGACAGAGAGAGAGACAGAGAGAGAGAGACAGACAGAGACAGAGACAGAGAGAAGATGAAACAGAGAGAGAGAGAGAGAGAGAGAGAGAGAGAGAGAGAGAGAGAGAGAGAGAGAGAGAGAGAGAGAGAGAGAGAGAGAGACGTATACCTAAAATATACAACGGTCACACGTGTAAGATATATAGCGCAGTATTTTTAAAAAAAAATACAAAAAAATACAAAAAATAAGAAAGGCTTTCTTGCAACTATTTTTCATGAAGAAATGACTTGAATACAAAAGCAAGGCATATGCAAACATTGTTTAACAGTGATAAGTAGATGATTCTATCATTATCCTATCAGTAAACTTATTTTTCTAAATCAGTAAAATTAATGTTAACCTTGGACATTAACCTGTTGGACATAGAAAATTGCTTTATTTAAATAAGAATGTTGATAACTTTACTTAAAATTTTCATGTAGGGTAATAAAAATGTCTTATGGACATGATTAAGTGGCAGTTGTTTTCGCCTTTGCTCAAAATTAAAGACACCAATATCTTTAAATCAGTAACTCTTAGAAAAGTTCTACTACCAACATTATTAATAAACCCTATTTTGAGCTACCTGAAAACTATGTTTTGATTATTTATTTAGACCACAAAACGATTTATTTAAGAATATTTCTTGTCTGTAAATAACTTGATTATTGAGTTAGCTTTCTTTACAAAACAAAACTTGAGGTGCTATAAAGATCATTATCTAGGACATCCTAGATATTTGACAGCGTTTTAGAACTTAATTACATGTCCTTTGCATTTCGCAGAACAAGAGAGCCATAATGGCCATATATTGCTCACGTGAGTACCAGTGCACTAACCTTATAAAGTCATTGGTTGTTAGGGAAAGTCACTGGTTGCTAAGGGAATCACTGATCAATACCGGTAAGTCAAGGATTGCCAAACCCAACTGTGTTAATTGCTAAGGACTTCAATAGTTGCTATGGAAGTAACTGGTGGCAAGATGATGCTATAGATGCTACAGTCACTTGTAGCTAGGGGAAGTCATTGGTTGCCAAGGGTCTAAATTGTTGCTAAGGAAGTCACTGGTTGCAAGGGGAAGTCACTGGTTGCTAAGGAAATCACTGGTTGCTAGGGAAAGTCACTAGTTGCTAGGGCACTAAATTGGTACTGAAGAAGTCACTGGTTGCTTTGTAAAACGCTGGTTGATATAGAAACTCACTGAAAGCTAGGTTTTTCCTTTAACTTTATAAACAGACAAGGGCCCCACCTAGGGGGCGTGGTCAATTTTGACCCAGACTAATGATGAAAACAAACTTTGTAGAGATCCACAAGACAATGCTACATACCAAATATCCAAGCTTTAGTGATCTATGCCATGTAATTTTAGAGAAGTTTTTCCTAAAGCAAGAGACCACTCAGACAGGGTCAATTTTGATCCCGAGGGCATGAGTTGAACTTACTTGTTAGAGGTCCACTAGACAATGATACATACTGAACATCTTAGCTCTAGGCCTCGTGACTTCTGAGAAGAATTTTAAAGGTGTCCCCATGTAAGTCCATATAAAAATCAATGACACCCTTGGACGGGGTCAGTTTTAACTCTGGGGCTATATCTGAACAAGATTGGTAGAGGTCATCTCGGCAATGTTACATGCAAAATATATAAGCTTTAGGACTTGCGGTTTCAGAGAAGAAGATTTTTAAAGTTTTTCTTTTATAACCGTATGTTAAATCAAGTGACCTCCTAGAATTGGTCAATTTTCATCCGGGAGGATTTTGATTTGAACAATATTTGTAGCACTTGTACTAGACTTTGTTGTATGCTAAATATCGAAGGTCCTAATGTCTTTTGGTTTCAGAAATAAAGATTTTTGTTTTCCTAAATAAGCCTATGCAACATCAAGGGTCAATTTCGACCCGCGGATCATAATTTTAAGAATCTTTGTAGAGTTCCACAAGTAAATGCTACATGCTTTATATCTAAGCTCTAAGGCATTGTGGTTTCAGAGAAAATTTTAACATTTTCCTATTTGTTGCCATGGCAACCAAAGTTCTGCATGGAATAGAATTATTTGAACAGTTTTGGTACAGCTTCATGCAAGTAATATTCCTGCAGAGTTTCGTCATCATTGTTTAGGATTAGTAAAGAGTTTAAGGTGATGGAGATTAAACACAGTTCAATACTTCAAGTTTTGTTAAATTTTGGGCCATAAATCTGCAAGAACGCATCAAATAAAGCCAATGATTAAACTCTTCCGAGATCTTGTGGACTTGCACTATAATTTGCATACCGAATCAATTTTTATAAGCGACTTATGCTTGTGTTCATGATATTAACAAAACTTGAAAATAACAAAGTACTCAGTATACCCCAGGGATCGACACAAACAACATTGTTAAATCTCAGTTTACATTTTTGACATTAAAGATTGAGTTCAGTCTGTAAGATATTAACGATTACGTCAAAATTCATAAGGTATTATATGGTTCTCTACCGTGATGTTTTTGGAACCTAACCACTGATTTGCAGCTCCAAAAGCCAGTGTTTGCATTCCTTTACTGTGTCCAATAAAGTGGAAAGACTAGTAAAATGGAAGAATATTTGTGTAAAGTTGGCATCTCAGGGTATTCATTTTTAGTAAAAGATATAGTTAGATTTACATCGAATTGCAAAGAAAATGCATTTGTAATAAACACAGAAATAAAAAGTTTTTATCAGGAAGCAGTCCTATATCAAAACTGTGTAATGCGTTTTATATAGGGGATTTGACATACATTTACCACATTTTGTAGTGAAATTATGTTTGAGATTGTGTATATTATTTGTGTATATTATTTCTTAAGACAACTCAAAATTGGAAGACACGTTTGCTTTCAATGTAAACGTCTTGCTTTCACTGATACATATATGAATAAGGCTTTAAATTTTGGGTTTACTCAAACTTTATTTGATTTTTCTTTGTTCATTTATTTTTTATATGTTTTTCTGATGTCTGCTGTTTTATTTAGAACTATATTTTCCTTTGATACTTTGTATATGTTATGTTTTTAGTGAAATACTGAACTTTATCAGTGAAATACTGAACTATTTCAGTGAAATTAAATTAATAGCAGTGAAAATATAAAAATCTTCAACCCGTGAAAAGGTATACTGATCGTAACGAATGCCGGAAACCAAACGACGATCAACTCGTTAAAACGATGCCATGCTTTTCGATTTTCATCAGTTTTCGACATTTTATTGAAACAAACTCAATAATACTGGAGTTTAAAACAAATAAAAAGAGAAGTTGTTGATATCGATGTGATATCATGTTATTTCCACCAAAAGTGGTTATTTTCACGCGTGAAGATATCACCTCCTGTACCCACTCGGTGCAATTATAACGTGATATGCCACCAAAACCAACAATTATCAACCATGTCTTTATAAATATAATACCTGCTCCAGGTTAAAAGTCAAAATCTGCATTATTGAACCTTAGAGCTCTGTTGGCGGTTACTGAGTTGTTTTAAATGAAGATTTTACGGTAAAACAACACGTCTTATTTCGCAGAGTTTACCGGATAATTCTGTAATATTTACCTAAACCTTTGAGGATAGGAGACAATTGGATTTCAATTAAAGTATTAATTATAGTTTTAAGTTATTTAAGATTGCATCAAGTATTAGGGTGTGACGGTGCTATTTATCCATCAATCCGGTGCTGGTACCAACAATTCGTTATTTTTGCAGATTAAGAATTATTTATTTCGTAATTTAGAAGTAGAGTATTGAAGGTAAAAGTAACGAAGTGACTGGAGTGAAATTATATGCTACTAGATGATGAAGCGTTATCAACGTGTTTAAGATAGTTGCGGACCTTAGGACGAGTATTCAAAAAGCAGACGGAAAAGTACGAAATTTGGCCAAGGTAAAGATCCACATCAATATTTTCGAAAAATTATCTTCTTTTTATCTGTCAAAGGGATATACATGTACCCAATAACTGATGCCAAACTAAATAGCCTCCAAACCATAAATAATAGAATCTTTGGAAGTACTTAACCTAAAAGTTTCAACTATGCATTCCCAGTCATTGTCGATAACATCAGCGGTTTAGAATATACTGCAGTACCGCAAACCATTCAATAATTTATGTAGAGTTGTTGTTGTACAATTACTGGGTGGATGCGATTTATTACAGAAAGCCTCTATTTTGATTAAGTGGGGTAAAATGAGGCATTTTTTCGCCATAGGTTCTTCTTTGAAATTTTATTTATTTATCATTTTACGTTCATTGAACACATTGTATATGTTTAGAGAATATAATTCACTAGATGTAGGGAATGCCCCTTTAAGCTTAAGCTTTCGTGTTAAAAGCGTCACCTGGCGGCACCTGTTTTTCTAACAAAAATGATCGTGCTTCTATCATAATTTAATTAATAATTGAGAGATTCAACTGTTGATCATTATTTGACAGCAGCTTTTATTTGGTAGGAGCAATATTAAAATGTTTCATGCATTACAAAACCATTATTTCTGCAAAAATTAATAGCCCGAAATCAGAAACGTAGTGACATTTTTACGTCAAAATTTTCGGATTTAGCACTATAGCGCGTTATCCGCACGGTGAATGTTTTTTATTGATAGTACATATATTATTTTTTGCAGAAAATCTGGGACATACATGCGTTAAAACTTTTACAACTGTATACTTTTTTTAAGTAAAAAGAATCATTATTCATAATGATTTTTGTGTTACACGGCGTTATCGATTGCCGCGTCTATATCTCATGAATGCTCATATCTGATGTTAAAATATGTCTTTGAAGTTGAACTCATGCCCATAAAAAATCCGCTTTCATAAAACCAATATCATCAATTGTGTAAAGTATAATTCAACTTGGAGAGAGAAAGTACAGGCCAATTTAAACGTAAAATATTAGCGTATTTTTCACAGTACTGCAGAATATTTTTATTTTACCGATGATGACGTATGGTATGATGTATAGTTTAAACGTTTAAGTTAAGTAATAATAATTGCGAATATTATTATGCCCCCCACAAAGTGGGGTGCATATAGCGTTGCACTTGTCCGTCCGTCCGTCCGTCCGTGAGTCCGTGAGTCCGTCAGTCCGTCCGTCCGTCCGTACGTCCCGAAATCTTGTGAACGCAACTCCTCTTAAACCGGATGGCAGATTTTGCTTAAACTTCCAGGGATGAACAACCTTAATGTGTAGATGGTAGTAAAGGAAGGAATTTTCGCGGCGACCAAATTTAACAGAATTATGGCCCTTTGTTGATTTTTTCACTATATATCTTGTGAACGCAACTCCTCTTAAACCGGATGGCAGATTTTGCTTAAACTTCCAGGGATGAACAACCTTAATGTGTAGATGGTAGTAAAGAAAGGAATTTTTGCTGCGACCAAATTTAACAGAATTATGGCCCTTTGTTGATTTTTTCACTATATACTATGTAGAAATTTTGTGAACGCAACTCCTCTTAAACCGGATGGCAGATTTTGCTTAAACTTCCAGGGATGAACAACCTTAATGTGTAGATGGCAGTAAAGGAAGGAATTTTTGCTGCGGCCAAATTTAACAGAATTATGGCCCTTTGTTGATTTTTTCACTATATACCATATAGAAATTTTGTGAACGCAACTCCTCTTAAACTGGTTGGCAGATTTTGCTTAAACTTCCAGGGATGAACAACCTTAATGTGTAGATGGTAGTAAAGGAAGGAATTTTTGTTGCGACCAAATTTAACAGAATTATGGCCCTTTGTTAAGTTTTTCACTATATACCATATAGAAATATTGTGAACGCAACTCCTCTTAAACCGGATGGCAGATTTTGCTTAAACTTCCAGGGATGAACAGCTTTAATGTGTAGATGGTGGTAAAGGAAGAAATTTTTGTTGCGACCAAATTTAACAGAATTATGGCCCTTTGTTGATTTTTTCACTATATACCATATAAATTTGTTGCGACCAAATTTAACAGAATTATGGCCCTTTGTTGATTTTTTCACTATATACCATATAAATAATTGAACATATAAATTTTACATTTGTAATTTAATTTAACATGTACATAAGGTTACCTGTAGATCATTTTAGGTATATGTACAGAAATGAAACAGTGGAATGAAAAAGTTCCACATAAAAATCTTACATACAGATATGCTTGCTCTTGTTTATGAGCACATCTGCACAGTGGGGGCATCCGTGTCCTTTGGACACAATTCTAGTATTATTTAAGCTTTTGAAGTTGTTAAATTTGACACAAATTTTAGGAAGTGCCTCTAATTCAATATTACTTTAAAACAAACATGCATAGTTGAAATTAAAGATATTTCAAGAGATGTGATGCATCAGTTATGAATGGATGAGTTTAGATATTTTTGGAAGGTGGTGTATGCGATAGCACAAATTGCAAGAAAATATTTTTTTGCCATTCATATCCAGAATAATGTTGATAACCACTTCGTCTTCAATGTGGCAAATGCTTCTTTTTTGCAGAAACAAGTAATTGTATCAATAAGATATCCTTGTTCGCAAATTTGAATTTTACGTGTTTTTACAAAAAGAAGATAATAATAATAATAATAATAATAATAATAAAATCTTTATTTATAGAAGGTAAAACACATTAAGTAAACGTACAAAACATTTGACTTATTTACAATGTGGCCTTCTGAAAAGAAATAACATTTATACAATAAACGATTGAATGATTGAATGAATGAATGATTGAATAAATGAATGAATGAGTGAGTGAGTGAGTGAGTGAGTGAGTGAGTGAGTGAGTGAGTGAGTGAGTGAGTGAGTGAGTGAGTGAGTGAGTGAGTGAGTGAGTGAGTGAGTGAGTGAGTGAGTGAGTGAGTGAGTGAGTGATTAAATCAAGTCAAAAAGTTCTGACATGAACAAGCAAGCAATGTAAGCATAGATTGTACGGGCGAAACCCTACAATAGGTAAACTTTTGTAGGAGTATTTAATCGAATACTAAAATCAATAAAATAATCGATTTGAGAATTCCAGTGAGCGTTTTTTTTTAACTTCTAAAACATTCGTTTTAAGTTTATCTATTATATAACACATTTTTCCCTTCTGAATCAACCTTACAACCAATGATAATGAAAACCATTTCTGAAAAACTGTCGATGAATGAAATGACGTACATGTAACATATCACGCATAACATATCACGCGACAGAAATTCTGCAAACTCCCCGCAGCGGTTACTTCCCTTAACAGTAAACAGTAATAGAGCGGAATCGCTGTGACGGGTTTGACACTTTACGCTTTCGCCCGATATAGGTATTGCCTATTTTCATATTACCTCCATGACTGCATTTTTGTTCAAAACGGTTTAAGCCTTGCTACCAACTATGACTATGGAAGAAATTTAACAGGTTTACAGAAAATATTATCCGTAGCTTAGTGAATGGCTTTTGAACGGTCAGTCAAGATTTTGTCACCTTCGTGGAGAGATTTACTTTTACCGTCACTGCTACCCATTTTCGTTGGGTGGACTATTGCATGAGTCGGGATTAGAACCCCAGACCGATCGAACCGGATGTGAACCTCAAAGCTATCACCTATCTGTTTCGGCGTTAGCGTCTATATCGGGTGTAATTATTTAATTAAGGTAAAATTTTATTTCGGTTATTTAAAGTCGACTCAAAGTTGGCAGAGTTTGCAATTCGTTAATGCACGATTACAGTAGTGTATGGTTCTACACTTTTACATACACGTGTCAGTGTCACTTTTTCTAATATATTTACGTTAAAATAAAATAGCATTCAGTATCCGATTTTTTTATATTTCCGGTGACAACTCTGTATCCCTTTGAAAGAAGCGAGAAGCGGTACTTTTACAGTATGAGAAATTTAAGAGACGGGTTAAGTTAAACATTATATAAATTTAGTTTATAGTTTATACTAATTATTTTAGCTCGATTGTGAAGAAAGCTTGCAGCTTATCGAGTCACTCTCTAGTTCGATTCCTGGCAGAACCAGTACTGGTGTCATACGAGGAAGTAAGGTCGTAACCCTGTTGGGGCTCGATCCCGCAACCGCCCGGATGAGCTCTGGCCTCCTTCCTAAGCTTTATGGTCAGTCGGCAGTTTAAGTTTTGTGTTTACTAAAAATATATATGGTCATTTTGAGATGTTTAAAAGCGTTTGCAACGCTTTATTATTTGGTGACGTATAATTTCAAATATACAGATATACTCGACAGAAATTTATACTGGATCCTTTTTATTGGACCATTCGCTCTAAAATATGATATTTTGGAGAAATTGTTTTCAGAGAAATCTGAGAGCGAGCAGCTTTAAGATCGGAAGGGAGGCCTGGGGTCGTATTCCAGTAGCATCTTAAGTGATTTCTTAAGTATTTTAACTTAAGTCAAAACGTTTTGAAAGTTATTAATTGTATGTTATGTCATCATCACTATAGAAAATGGTCATGGAAGATTTAATAAATTTTCAACATGCTACAATGCACATTCTCCTTTTTAAATTATCTTCTTAAGGAAATTGTTAAGTTTGAGGAAAATCTTAAGATTTGACTAAAGATGCTACTAGAATATGACCCCTGAAGCACAAATATAATTTGGTCTTATTCATGAATCAGAG
Organism: Saxidomus purpurata; assembly: GCA_022818135.1. Classification (NCBI taxonomy): domain Eukaryota; kingdom Metazoa; phylum Mollusca; class Bivalvia; order Venerida; family Veneridae; genus Saxidomus; species Saxidomus purpurata. The sequence continues at coordinate 15,814,693 of JAFMSR010000004.1, forward strand.
TCATCGATACGAATACAAGTGTGTTCGGTTGTCAATAACAACAAGTTGTTGCAAAGAACAGTTTATTCTTCATTTAGTAAAATCAGGCGTCTTTATTAACAGGATAGATATTGTTTTAAATATACACAAAAACACTACATAAACGACACACTGATTTATTCAATCGTCAACATGAAGAATACAAAAAACTATACAAAGACAAGGGGGCCATGATGTTTTCATATCGCTTTTCCGATTATCATTGCTTCAAAAGACAAGAAAGTAGGTCAGAAGGTCATGATCAAGGCCAGCAGAGAAAATTTTGAAATCGGCCTTGTCAAAATGTACACAGTCCATACATAAAATTGAAGAAGTAGGTCAAAAGGTAATGTAATTTTTGACCCAACGTTACAAAGTTTCGATCTAAATATTATCAAAACAGACATTCTGGTCAATTTTGAAGATAACTGGTTACAAAATATGGTTAAGGGAATCCTCACATAGTTATCAACGATTTGACAGGGTGACATAAGTTTTGATCCCACGTAACCTAGATATAATATAGCTAGACTTTATCAAGACAACTTTCTGAACGAATTTTCCTGATAATGTGGGGCAAAAATGTGACTTCTAGATTGTTCACAGGGGTTTTCTATTCACCTACCAGGTGACCAAGTAAGAAAAATATTTTAACGAATTTTCATGCAGATTTTGTATCATGTATTGCCTCTAAAGTGTTAGTAGGTTTTCTTTGATTCAACCCTGTTACCTTGTTTTGACCCAAATTTCTAACTTTGCATAGAGAGCAGCAAGAAAACAATTCCGAACAGATGACTTCTGGAGTGTTAACGACCAAATGTAACCCTGTTTCAAAAATGGCCTAGAGCTTATTGAGACACACATTCTTACCAATTTCTACGATGAGTGTGGGTCATATGTGACATACAAAGATTTAACCAGACGATGTGTGGACAAACGACCAAAGCACTTAGTGCTATGGTTAGCTTTAATATTTTATATATACCGTACATAATGCCAAGTCTGAGTCAACTATTTATTCATTTAGGACCAAACTATTGTGCTTTCACATGTATAAAGAAACACTATGCCAAAGAAAAAAACGCTGTGCTTTTGCTGTTACGTTGTGTCATTTTCAAATCAATAATTCTTCTGGTTTTTCCCCATATGTTCCTTTTAACATAATGGTTATACTAATATTCATTCCAATTTTAGATATGTCTTTCTTTTCCATTTTTACTTGTATTCAGTCTCACTTTAGCGAATCTTTAATCAGGCTGTCATACGGAGATGAAGGAATCGGGTCGAAATTCGGTTTCTGCTGATCATAGCCACGGGGGTTAGGGTTCGTTTGTTGGCCTGTGAACACTTGCTGCTGGTTGTTTGTCGGTGATCTGGGGTTAGGCGGATGGATTGTTGGGATACTATCTTGGTCGTACCCGGCATGATGAGAGTTTGTGACCCCAACTGTTCCTGTAAATAGAGTTGATGTATGGTCAAGACACATTAGGTTAACTTGCTGTAATAATCATAAGCACTTGTTGTGTACTTAATCTCTCATTGACATTATGTATTTCCTTTTCTGTCGAAAACAAGAATTAAACCATATCTGCGGTGGTGAAGAAATTAAGGTATTAGCCGTTCATCGTAGATGTTGCGGGTTCGAGCCCCGCTGGGGTCACGTCCATACCTCCTCATGCGACACCAGTACTGGTTTTTCCAAGACGCGGATTCGAAGGTGACTCGATAAGCTACACGCTCTCTTTACAATCGAACTTAAATGAATCAGCATATCCTTAACTCAACCACGTCTGCTACATAGAGGATATTTGTTTGTTTTGAGTGGATGTCGAATATATCTGAACAAAAAGTGATACAATTTTAATATTATCATACGCGCGAATATCTGAACAAAAAGTGATACAAATTTAGTATTATCATACGCGCGAATATCTGAACAAAAAGTGATACAATTTTAATATTATCATACGTGCGAATATCTGAACAAAAAGTGATACAATTTTAATATCTTCATGAATACGATATTCACTCAAATTAAACATTTTATAGAAAAAGCTAAATTATGTATATCCACTTTTGAAAAACAAATAATTCCTGGAAACCTATATAGCCCACACTGTGGCTGATTATTACATCATCACTCTTTATTTCACCGATAGAACACTGTAATGATTAAGCAAAAATAAGTACATATTACAAACTGAAAATATAATGTATATGTTACCCTTTAAATTAGCCTTATCAATGTGCTTTAAAACACAGTACATACTTGAACGAAACAATTTCAACTCAATTCAAATAGTGTATAATACTTTAACGAAACACTCCCTACATCTAGCAGACATAAATAACGCGTTCAGTGAACGTAAAATGGTAAATAGATACAATTCTTTAGACCATATATCTTACTTGGGACAGTAGTGACTACCCTCGTTATGGTGCAACGACGATATATGTATCTCTGGCGTAGGAAGCAGCAGAAAAACCATACTTTCAAGGCAAGGGCAACTATCACAACAAAGATAATGGCAGCAATCGCACCTCCAGACCTAGACAACAACGTATTATATATGAAAGTGATAATTACCCATTAACCCTTCAAAATGACATAGAATGTCACAGTATAGTAAAACATTTAGAAATGATTTATACTTGTAGAAGAAGTGAATTCTCACTTGCTTTAACTAAATTGTGAATCCGTTCTATCAGAATTGTATTTCTGTCGAAGAAGGCGTAAATATTGCTAAAGCTTCACGTATACAATGTACTTGTGTTACATGTTTTTTCAGAATGATCGAGTGGTACAAATTCATATTGCAAAGCATTTTAAAGAGTGGGTTTCCCAACGAAAAGGAATCAAGGCAATAACTCATGTTAGTTGCTCAGAGATTTTGGTGAAAAAATAAAGGTCTTCAAACTGTCTAAAAATAACATATTTTAGAACAAATAGTCGAATAAAAAGGTTCCAGTATAAATTCCAGTAAAGTATATCTATTTATCTGAAAATTATACTCCACCAAAGTATAAAGCGTTACAAACGGTTTTGAAATTCCAATGTAAACATATAACATAGCGGTGACATAAACCAACCTCACCAACATTTTCAACATACATTCTCAAATTGATTCCTAGATTTCTACTTGTGTTGATCAAGTAGTTTTACATTTTATGTTTTAAAACAAGTATATCACTTTAAAGATTTTTTTCACCGAAAACTGTGACCGAGCAGCTTTAATATTATCTTCCTAATAATTTGTATCGCTCGATTTTGAAATTCATATAATGAAAGTATTTACGCAATGCATTAATAAATGCAAGAAATGAAAACTTTCGTGCATTGATAGCTAAAATAAGCTGGCAAATATTGGAAGGGTTGATAATGAAATTAAGGAAAAAGACAGTTTTGTTTAGAAAATATATATACACTTGATAGTATTTCGCCGTAATAAACGAAGAAGAGGGCCCAAATGGTCCTATATAGCTCACCTGGTAACGACTGGCTATTAAATAAAGTGAAAAGGGTTAATATTTGCCAGGGGTCCTGCTTTGAACACTCTTTGTAGAATGCTACATTTCAAATATGTAAGCTCTCTGGGTATTGTGGTTCTAGACAAGAAGAGTTTTGAAGTTTTCCCTATATAAATCGATGATAACCAAGTAAACTCCCGGGCAGGTTCCATGTTTACTCGGAGGTCATGATTTGACAAATCTTGGTCGAGGTCCACTAGGTAATGTTACATGCCAAACTGTTCACAGTCCAAACATCAAGTTGAAAAAGGAGGTCAAAAGGTAATAAAACCAATGTACCTCTAAGGCCGAGGCCTTTTTCATTCAGAGAACACTTTTTAAGATTTCCTATAGAAAACTATGTAAAATCAAGCGATCCTACGGAAGGGGTCAGTTTTGTCCGATTTGAACAATTTAAGCAATGGTCCGATAGGCAATGCTACGTGTTAAATATCTTAGCGCTAGACCGTGTGGTTTTATAGAAGATTTTTAAAGTTTTCCCTTTAGAAGCATATGTAAATTCAAGTGACCCCTGTGCAGTGTCAATTTTGACCCTGTGAATCTTGGTAGAGGTCTAATAAGCAATGCTACATGATCAACGATTCTTAAAGTTATTTCTCTATAAGCCTATTTAAAATCAAGTGACCCCCGGATGGGGTCAATTTTGACCAGGGATCATAATTTGAACAACCTTGTAGAAGTCTTCTAAACAATGCAATAAGCCAAATATCTAAGCTCTTGGCATTGCAGATGTTTAGAAGATTTTTCCTTTCCGTTACTATGGTTACCAAAGTTCTGCATGGATTTCTTTTAAAAACTTTGTTAGAGCTTTGTACAAGAAACATTTCTGCAAAGTTTCACAACCATTGGCTTAGTGGTTTCAGAGGAAATGTCATTTAAATGAAATGTTGGACAGACGGTGAGCGATCATTATAGTTAAAAAGACAAAGGCATCGAGTTTACTAATTTATATCTAGATTTTACAATTGGATCTTCTGACTTCTATACGTCAAGTCTATTACCTCAAATATGGTTGATTTGCAGAATTGTGATCTAACCGGCTTTCAACTTAAATTCAAAGCAGATTCGGAGCGAAGCTGTTTAAAATGTGTAGTTTTAATATACACTAGACACTAATTGGTTAAGATTTTGTTTACTTACAATCTCGAGGCAGGTTCACAACAGTCATCCACGCAACAGCTTTCACAGCGTAAGATTCTGCCATCCTGATACGTGCACTCGTATTCTCTACTATATACAATCAAAGTTATGTGTTTAAATACAATTAATTTATCGACAACCGCACCACAAAAACAAACAAACAGTTATACCAATTTGTCACAAGACAAACCTGCATTTATTGCAACACACTTATAGGCTCGGAACTTTATAGAGGTCTTCAAAATTTCATGCACACGTTACTAGATAGATTTTGCAATTTCTCGAGTCCATAGTTGATGTTAAACATTATAAAAATGTTCATTTAGGATAATATGACAATAATGTAGCAGAAGTCAGTTATTATTGTGTAAATTTAATTGGAGAATGTAAGGATTAAATCTTATATATATCAATTACGTCACAGTCACATTAGCCTGAATGAACTTGCAGTACTATACCTTATTTGCATTGAAATCATTTACGTAGATAGTTGGCATGGAATCTCGTGGTTATCTGTTAAACTGCAGACTTGAGTTTCTTAATTAAAATTCGTGTACATACCCTATAACTGATCTCAAACTAAATAATCTCAAAAACATAAATCATTTGAACTATTATAACTATGCATTCCAGTCATTATCGATAGAATTAGCGTTTTAGGCTGCAGTTCAAAATTCTATGTAGAGTTGGTGTACAATTAAGGTAGTTAACCCCTAATGGGCACCAATTCAAATCATTATAGGCTTACTATTTTCTTAATCTGTATCATTTCCAGGATTTAAAAACAAATTTTAAAAGAAATTTACCGTGAAAAAACTTAGTCATCGGAATTTGAATAACCCTACCCCCATTTTGGAATTATCTATAAAATGACATCACACAAGATATAAGAAAATACATGTGTTTAATTTATTATTCAATAATTTGGTACAGATTAGGTATCAGAGTAACAAGATCTATATTTTCTTTCAGAAATTATACACCATTTACTATATTATCATCAAGACTTATAATTTGTTTATGAAATTATCAAAGAGTATTAAAATTTTCATGTTCTTTTTTGACCATGTTCAATTTTGAACATCAAAGTTTTCAAGAAAAAACAACATTTTCTAGAAATAAGGCATGAGTTTTTGGGAACAGCATGCAAAAAAAATCACAAAGATTGTCTCTATGTAAAATAATTAGAGTTTGAAAATCTCCATCGGCGATTTTAGACGTGTTTGCAAGTAACAAAATCTTCAAATAAGCTAATACTTATGTGTAAAAAATATTTAATTTCTATTTAGTCTTTAAACAATATAAACATATGAAGTGCAAAATAATGAAAACAAAGAAGAAAAAGTAAAAAAAAAAATGTTTGGCACCGGCTGGATTCGAACCTACGCTCCCAAAAACTCAAAAGATCTTCAGTCCAATGCTTAACAACCTAGGCTAGAGCATTTAAATTGAACAGTTTTAATTGGAGGCTTTTATTAGGAGTCTACTACCTTAATGGACGATTTATTACGGAAGGTCTCTGTATTGATTAATTGTGGAAAAATGGGGCATTTTTTCGTTATATGTTGTTTTTTAATATCATTTTACGTTCATTAAATACATTATCTATGTTTCGAGAATATACATGTAATCGCCTAGATGTAGGGTATGTCCCTTTTATAGCGGCATCGTACTGTGCCTCTTTAAAATTACACAGATCATGCACTCTAACGAACATGTTTCCATCGTAATGTAGATGCTAATTGCTTACGACATTTCCATTTGCTGGGTTTATAGTAGTTTAACCTCTAAAAGAAAATTCTAAACGTTCTTTGAGACTTTACTAGTTTTTCAACCTTATTTCCTTCAATTCAATTCATACTGTTTCATATATGTCCGTACAATGCACGAATTTGTTAATTTAGAATATTTGATACATGTAACTAACATGTATAACTGATAATGCGAATCAGCTGTTTAAGTTCATTGTCATAAATTATGCGTACTGCTTTTATTACTGATAACAAATCACTTAAATGCTATGAAAGCGTCAATACGGAAATATATGATCTTATTATTTGTGGTATTTCTTTCGAGTTTATCTAGTTAAAATCTGAGAAATGTATTACTTTTACAAAAATCAGCAAAGTTGGGTGTGCCAATTACATTTACTTTGGATTTAAAAGCTGCTGTAAAATGTCGTCATGCGTTCTACACGTACCATTAGATAGAGAATGTTTTTTAGACCGGATGGCTATAAAATGATAGAGTGATTCACTAAGGACTATAAGGGACAGTATCGCTCTATTGAACCTAATTGACTGTTCCGAGTGTTGTCAATGAAAAGCTATTGGAGGTCACTTTGACCTTAATCTTTGACCCACTGACCCCTACATCAGTTGAGCGTGCCTACTTAGCAAGACCAATCATTTTAGAACATTTGATGACTGTTGGTGGCACAGTTCTCAAGCTATTGAGCGGAAACGATTTTCAAAATTCGGGTCACCTTTATCAACTGATTCTCAAAATGATAGGGATCATCTATAGGTTGCATGCAACTTTATTAGCAAGTTTCATTAAAGTCAATTGAAAAGTTTGACCTGTAGATTGCTATCAATGAAAAGCTAACATGGGCCACTGTGGCCTTAACCTTAAAGCCCCAAAATACTCAGTAAGAACAACAATCCAATGAAGTTTGAAGACTGTCAGTGACATTGATTTCCGGATATTGAGCGGAAATGTTTTTCAAATTTCGGGTTACTGTGACCTTTGTATTTGATCTTTTGACCCTAAAAACATTTCGGGATTATTTACAGGCCGCGTACAACCTTCTGAGCACGAATCATGAAAGTCAAATGAAAATTAAGACATGTAGTGTGTTGACAATGAATAGTTTACAGACAGACGGACGGACGACGGACAAACCACCACGACATTTATATGTATAAGCGAAAAACTATAACACTTCAGACTGTTCTAAGTGTTAACAATAACCGATGCGGCGCACACCTGCATATGTTTCTATAACAATCATAAATTAAACAAGGTTCACAACCATAATTATTTCCGCACTGTAACAGTGTTTCACTGTAGTTTATCATGACATAAGCACTAAGGTACTCGAACATCTTTGTTTGCGTATTTTTACTAATTATTTTACATACAAGGTTTAGCCTTTTTGAATTGATTTTAATTTGAGCTTAAACAAATCCTTAGACCCACGAAATTTCATGCCCTATGACTAATAATGAGTTTCCAGTAAACATGAGCCACCGCCTCTTCATGTATTCTGGTGATACTTACATGAACGCATGACCTGAAATGATAAAAACAACAAGTGTTATTTACCTTTACTTCTTCCAAGATAAAAGAAGTTCATTCAATTACAGCTGCTCGCTCGCAGTTTCAGGTGAAACAATTTAAGAACTTTTATTGACCATAATTTTTCAGATCATTTGAACAGTAGTATAGCTTTAATTGAAAACAAAAATGTTTCGAGAATATAATCGGCAATATGTAGGGAGTGCTCATTTAAGTGCTTTCCCTTTCCGGAAGGGACTCTTATTTATTGCAGGACACCATCCAATCTCTCGGTTAGATTTTCTATCCACCACTATTTTCATTTATAGTCGAGACCGATTCGTCTTTCTCAAATTCAAACGATACACATCCGAGACAATAGCCATTTTAAAGTTACGCGCTCAAAGTTTCCATTCCATATCTTACAGTGATACAGAACTCAGATGTTGTAACTTAAAATCAGTATTATTAGTTTCAGAAAGCAACAATTTCTAAATATAATAATTAAGAAAAGCTCTTACCCCCTTAAAGGGCCTCATTTCTAAAAAAATCAGAATGTAGGGGGTAGATATTATGAAGAATGATCATTTAATAATTTGAGCCAATTACAATTTAATCTTGATAACTGGTTTCAGAGAAATATGATTTTAATATTTTTATATTGAATATGGATGAAAAAAATAATTAAAGGGCAATAACTTTAGAGATACTAATCCAATCTTAAGGAAAGTTGTCTATGCCCCGCGCCATTATGCTATTGTACACTTCTGTTAAGTTTCATGAAATTCTATCAATTGGTTCTCGAGTTATGACTCCGGACGGACGGACAGACAACGCCAAAACAATATCCCTTCGCCTTTGACGGGGGATAACAACACAAGCAGAAAGTTGGATAGCATGTTGGGTAAAAAGGTTGAAAGATTTGACGGCACCTCCACAATAGCAACCCTTTATCATTTGATAGCGTATAATTTCAAAAATACAAGAGTATGTTCCAGGATTTTATATTTTAATCTCTTTTATTTGACGGTGCGTTCTAAAATATGTTAAATTCAAACAGTTCGAAGACCATTGTTTTTCTCTCACCAAAATATAAGAGCGAGCAGCGTAAGTTTCAATAATCGTACAATTAGTGAGTAGACAGCGATTTATTACAGAGGTACCTATGTTTTTTTTATAATAAATTGTGTGCTGACATGAGGCCCTTTTCGATGTGTGTTCTTTAACATTGTATTTATTTACATTTTTTTCGTTCATTGAACACATTATTCCTGTTTGGAGAATTTAATCTGCTAGATGTATTAATTTCAGACAGTTCTTTTTTACCAAAATCTTAAAAGCGAACAGCTTTGAAGCACGTACTCTAATCGTGGTCGTCACCTCTGTGGTGCACAAAGATAAGCTTCCTTGTGCCGATGTTAGAGTCAAATTACCGTTCAAAGTGACCATCCAAATTTTAAGTTAATCAGTGATTTATATTTCTAGTCTTATGTTATTAATCATTGCCAAAAATAACGATCTGTACACCAGTTTCCTTCACATTGAATAAAGAGAAAATCTATAAAAATCTTTTTTGACTATCCTTAGCGAGTCAAAAATAACACATCCATCCTTTTGATTATGTCTAGCTTAATTTGTATTTGTCAATAACAGAAATAACTTGGTAAAACTTATTTCTTATATGTTTTAAAGCATTTACTGTGTTTTGAGCATCATTCTTAACTATAAACGACTGTGACGATTTTGAAGGGAATATAACTAAAAATAAACATAAATGAAAGATCCCATTATATTAAGAGATACAAATGTCCTCTTACAGTGAGATACACTGGTTGCTGTCCAAATGGGCGCGTATTACACACATAATACGAGATAATTATCGATCAAATGTAGTACCCTTCGCATAATATGCTAATTGCTCTCCTCAATGTGGTTAACTTGCCTAAATACACTTGGTTTTCATTGGTCGAGGCTTTTTGAAGGTTTTTTAGCCAGGATGTATACATGTTATATTATTTCATTATGAAAGAAAACAGTCGGTTGGTCAACAGCTCCGGTTACTCGACAAAAAAGTTGTATACCTAAAGCTGTAAGCATTTTTGAATCATTAACATGTATGGTTATACTTTAGGGTATTTGGTTTCAATAACTTGTTAAATGTGGTGCTTTCAACAAGTACAATTTTCATTTGGGGTTCAAACAGATGAAATAGTCTTATTTACTTTTGTTTTCTTTAAAAGGGCCAGGAAGTATCGTTCACCCGCCTTTCACGCAAAAGATAAATAAGCAGTTCCTATCATTAGAGAAAGCAATCACATTTTCTAAAACAAAGGACATACTAAGCCAGTCGCAGTCTGCAGGGTAATGATTCGCGGACCAGATAGCATTTTTTTCTTCAGGCTCCAGTTCACATTCAGTACAGAACTTGTACAGTATGTAGCGGTATGTGGATCAAAATTGTAAATCGCATTTTAAGAATCATAAGGATTTATTTTAGTATTAATTTTAGTAATAAGCTTACTCTCGGATTTTATTGGAAAAAAAACAAAAGTTTCTTCGAACTGTCTGAAATAAATATATTTTAGAGCGAATCATCAAATAAACTTGCTCCAGTATAAATTACTGTGAAGTATTATGGGCATGATTGTATGCACATTTATAGATGATGTCACTTTTTTGAAGCTTTATTAATGCGAAATACATTCATACCGCTAAACGATTAAAATAATGCCCTTTTTTAAAGAAATCGAATTTAATTCCAAATAGATAATACATACATTAATGGAAGGATTTTTTAGAAACTGGACAGTTTTAAGAACTCGTTTAAAAGATATTTTGGTCAATAAAATAACGAAGTATCTTTTCTTAACTACGTCTACTGGTGCTCTAGATAAGGCGAACCTCGTAAATGAAAAGATATAATTATATGCAGTAGCTTTTATTGCAACTGAATTTGAACACAAACTCCCCTGAAAAAAAAGTAACGAAGATTACATTGTTTATCCGTTCATGAAAACGATTTTGTCAATTTTACTGTATCACCTTGAACTGTCAAATGAAGAGGAATAAGGTACGCCTACCAAAGGAGTTCTTTGCTATTTGGACTCAACATATTTATTTTATATACGATAAAGGTTGTACTGTCAATCGTTTTGTACTGGTTACATACCCACATTCAGCAATTTCATGATGTTTAACCCTTATTGCTGTTTCGAAATGGCATATTTAGCATTTAAGTTTTGATATAATTTGATAGCGACTTAAAACAAACTACATTTTAGTATGTATCGCATGAAAAACGCACTTATTCATCAAAATAAGCTGATGATTTGCACAAACTTTACGCGGGACGCAACGTTACATATACTGTAACATATTAAATACATGTTCATACAACTATAGCTAAAATCAATATATTAATAAAAATTGATAACCTCCCTTAAAGCACCAATAAATTAATTTTAAATCAAGATTGACTTTTGAAACCTCTCGCTTTTAAAAGGGAACATTTTGAAAGATATTTTTGTGTTTGTTTTACTATTGTAGACTTTGTCCGATCCAAGTTTCACTGAGCCATATGTCTTACTTCAGTGGCATTATACACATGACCCGCTTCAACCCGAGAAATTACGGTTTATGTCGTTTTATGAAAAATTTAAATTGCTAAAAGAAACACTTCCTAAAATTGGTGCCATAAATAACTAAAAAAACATAAACAATAGAACACTTCAAGTATTATTAATTGGCTTAGAAGTTTAATCTATACATTCCAGTCAGTATCGGTAAACATGTTTCAGTACCGTACAATAGTCCATAATCTATGTAAAGTGGTTGTTGTATAATTAATTTGTGAATAGCAATTTGTTACAGAATTTATGTATGCTGGTTATTCCATTTTTCAATAGAAGTTGTTCTTTAAAAAAAGTATTTATTTATCATTTTACATTTATTGAACACATGATTTAAATTTTAAGAGTATAATCTGTCAGATGTAGGGAGTGCCCCTTTACCATTTGAAATAAAACACAAACATGAGATAGGGATCATTTTCACTGCTTTCAGGGGTATGTTTCAAAACATGTCCATTCCTTTTCGATTACGTACATTGTAACTATATACTAGCTTTAAATCTGTATTTAGTGTTCCTTTCAAAAAAAATTCCGAAGAAAGTAGTATTTTGCATGTTTCAATAAAATATAGCCATAAACAAGAACAATCTTTAAAAGAAAATGTTCGGCGCGAATTTGAGTACAATGTATATGAAAGAGATGGGTAGCTAGATTTCCTAGTAAATATTCCTGTCAAGTTTAATCTGTATGCAGTAAGAATGGTCACAGTGTGAGTAAAATGTGTATAACCCGGGACCCCCTTGCATGGCGAATGCTCCCCCGACTGAGCTAACCTGTCGCTTACAATCTCCCCAATTATGATAAAGTCCGTACCGTGACATGTACATCAGGATAACGAAATCTTTCAAGTCGTTTTTCTTATCACATATATTACTTGAAATATTTAACGCGTTTCACTGGTCGAGAAAGTATAATTACTCTACACTCATAATTAGCATTAGGTTGAAGGTAATTATGTTGACAGATACTAAAATTCATGAAAGAGTGAAGACGCAAGGGTAATTGAATGACCTTTTCCATGGTTGAAATTGTTATACATTCTACTTGTCATTTCATTGGCGGTTAAAAGGCTACTAACTTCCGGTCAAAAGCAATCGTATTACGGCTGCGCCAAAAACGTAGAATGTCAACAAATTTATATTTTTATAAAACTAAAATAGTATTTCTTGTGTGCTCGAGTGGTTACTTACAGAATTGCTAATTTAGAGTATGACGTAATGCGTGTATTGAAGACCTCCAATTTACAGAAAAGCATATACATGTAGTGTCTAAATGAATTAAATCAAACTCAAACATTGTAGGATAAAATAATCAACCATTATCAAACGCCCCTTCATAATACCGTAGACAGTACTTGGTTCAATCACTCAGTTGTTTCTTTGTATTTATATGTTAAGTAAGGTGTTATTTTGGTTATATTTCACAACGTCATACTTTTTCCATCGAGACAATGTTACAGTCCTCTTTGGTTTCAAATATTCAAGAGATATTGTAAGTTGATTTTCTGATCTGACAAGGATGTAATTAAAGGTACATACCCTACATCTAGCCGATTATATTCTCGAAACATAGATTATGTGTTCAATGAACGTAAAATGATAAATAAATACAATTCCAAAGAAGAACTATGCCTCATCTTACCACAATAATCAATAAAGAGGCCTCCTGTAATAAATGACATCCGCCCATTAATTGTACAACAACAACCCTACAAGGATTATTGAACAGTCTACGGTACTGCAGCATATCTTAAACTGCTGATTGTATCGATAATGAATTGAATGCATACATGTAGCTGATACTTTTAGGTTAAGTTATAATACTTCAAAAGCTTCTATTATTCATGTTTTGGAGGTAATTTAGTTATGCATCAGTTATAGGGTATGTCCCTTTGATAATCATCTCATGCCATTCAATACTGTCATTGCAAAGTCCGAGTTCTGCGGCTTTTAGTGAGGAACCATTCAATTGCATGCTTCATTAATTCAATGTTTAATACTAAGTTTGCCAGAACATAATTTTCAAAAGTGTTTAGATTGAATATTATTTCATTGTACAAGTGACATATACATTTTTATTAAGGTATGTGTTTCAAAAGTTTCACTATCTGTGTAAACATTAAGCCACTTGGCGAAACAGATGGTAATAAACCTGTCTACTGCGAAAGTACTATAAACGATTTTATATTGTATATCAAAATGAACGCACATTATGTATAACAATCATGCGATTTGAGGTAAAATTCATAACATGTTCTGTAAAGATATGAACATTTAAACAGAAAACATAACGTAGTAGAAGAAGTTTAATAGTTAATAATACTTAAGATCTGTGCATTACATACGGAACTGAATATTATTGTCTATACAACTTTGAAAAGGAGGTCGACCTGAGATCCTCCGGAGATAAAGTATCAGGATTTCGATATCCTATTCATAACCTATTCATATCGCCTAAATCTTTGTCAAAAGGCTAAACAATAAAATCTTTATTTGTGGCTCTACATTGGTTTACAGTGTCGAGCAACCTTAGAGTTAAATTGTTAAAGGTTGTCTACTTGAAAAATCAAACCTATGTTTTTCACACGTTGAGATACTTTTTGTCGTGTCTGTCCAACATACTGTGTTTAACATTTCTAGCATGTTATAAGGTAAATAACCTCTTTAGATGAACAATTCATACTGGTTTTTACAGAGAATAATTTAGCATTTTGGGAGATTTGAAATGTTTGCGACTCAACAACTGCATCTTTGTCTACCGCAAATACTTGTAGCGGCCCATTTATTATTAGTAGACGAACACTTAGTTGTAAGAAGATAATATTTTAGATTCTTTGTGCGATTAAATGGTACAACAAGTAAGTGCGTATAGACATGTTGAATAAGACGTACAAACAGTCGAAACATGTTGTGAAAAAAAAGTTTTTGTGTGTTTTTTTATTCCTTAGTACAGTTATGTAAACGAAGCAAACATGAAGTAGCAAAACATGACACCCGTCAGAGTATTAAGATGATTTCCTTATCAGCATTAAAACCATGCCGATAATGATTTTTGTATTATTAAAAAAGGAATAAGGTGAAAAGTTAAGTAATACTATATCAATTTTCATGAAGTATATAATTTCATAGACGAATACGTAGGAGTTATTACTATTAAACTATTTAACTATAAAAGTAGTATAAGCATAATTATAAGGTACTTACATGAGCCAAATATATAGAAAATAATTCCTACTATAATTGCAAATTGTTTCATCTTGACACCTTGAAATTTCAGCAACAAATTGTGCACAAAATGACTGCCTGTTGCAAACGAGCGCTACCTGATATTTGACATGACGATATCATTTTTGCACAATTTTAAGGGAATTCCCCGACATAAACGTTTAAACGGATACACTACTTTTGAAGTAGTTTGTGAAATTTAAATGATAAGTTTATGTTAATAATGATGAACTCGAAAAAGCTGACAATGGCATACGTATTTGGCGTATTTCAAACGTTTATTAGGTAGATAGTTCTTAGCGAGTCTGCCCTGCCTTCATTCTGAAGCTAACGTTGATGTTTCTTTTTTGGGCTTATTCAAATTCATTTTCCTGCTTTGTTAAAGGCAGTTTTTAGACCTAGGTCAAGATAAGCAAATTTCTCACAGATTTTAATTATTACCAACCCTCTTTGTAAACTAATATATATTTGTTTGAGTACAGTTTTGCAGTTTCTAGAAACAATTAATTGGCTTTATTATAATTATTAAGCTTTTTTTAAATAATTAATATAAAATTAATACCCTTGGAAATTTTGTAACTGTTACATTTAAGCAACATATCATATATTTATATTTTACCTATCTTTTCTTAACTATACTTGAAACGTAAATGAGCGACTGAATTTTGTAAATATTCGTTGAATGATTGTCATGTAATTTGATGGTGTCACTGTGGTAGTCTTTTAGAATTGAATGGTCATGTACTAATTATTATTTGTCATGGTTTTATTGATATGTTGTGATAGTGTACACGAATGAGACCTAAATAAAGGCAGGATAAATAACAGCATAACATAAAAATGTTAATTCATCACTAAATACCTTTAACTATTTTTAGACTTTATTTACATAAGAATAACTGATATCTTTTTAAAGTATTAGCTGAGTAAGTGAACATTGATTTTAAGCGCATAACCTACTTTTATACCCATTCTTATGTTTAATCTAAATTCAGAACCCCTTTTTATTAACTGAATAAGTGATAATTTCGTAAGCGGCATGTGATAATTATATATGTTTAACTTTGACTGTTTTATTAAATGTGCTATTTACTTGTTCATATTTCATGTATAATTGATTCTTTTTTGTCGGTCAATAGCGATTCATCGCTAACGTTGATTGTTGTACATAACTCCGACGTAAAATGGAATTTGTATTCTTTAACGTAAAATTCTATGGTCTAGTGAAACGATCTTCACTCAAACTTGTATAACATATGATATTAGACGCCTGAATCGGTGAAAACAAGAGTCATATTTTCACCACACTTCTGTTTGTTACTTGTGTGATATGATATGTATTCAATACTATACGTTCAAGGCAGTCACTATTAGTGGTGGTATCATCAATTCCAAAGTAAGTCCAAACATTTACATTGACATTTAAATACACGAACAATTACTCAGGCCAATTGGATCGAATGTAAGGTTCCAATGTAAAAGAAATGATTTAAAACAAGGTTATGTGATAACAGTAAACTGTTGTTTCTTGTATAATATTGATTCATAGTGTTTGCTGTTTTGCAGATTTTAACAAGGAAATATGTTTGAATTGTTTTGTGTAGCGGAAAAAGAGTGCTGTGCCTCAAGTAAGTATAACACGGGTTAGAACAGAATGAGGTAACGATAAAGAATCACTCTTGCCCCTGCGATGACAATGCAACTAAAACCTATAATTCTACCATTTCTGTAGAGTTGAGTTGTGCATACGGAAATCCCACCCTCGGGTTTAGATACATCCCAAAATATTATCGCCGAGTATTTTGGAATGTATCTCAGCCCTATGGTGAATTTCGTTATCCACAACCCATGAACATGGTAGATTCACTTTGTCCTGGTTCATTGTTGCCTTTAACGCCTAGGTGACAACGTCCAACACACCACGCATACATCCAAATATGAACTCATACATTGCTATGCACTCAAGTTTGTTTAAAATATGTTACAGTAATTTTTACTATATGCCTATATAGAAACAGTGATTTAGGAGGAAATGTTGTTTGAAACAAAAAGTTGACGACGCATAGTCAAAACTTCTACTGTTAATAAAGCAACTGTTGGTGTTTGGGTGACCTGTTGTTACTGAGGTGATGCTGCGATCGTTGCAATATTGGTGAAACATCAAAGGGAAGTAAGAATTGCCGGCTCAAAATCACTTGCCTTATCGTAGTTAGTTCGAATCTCAGTGATTTAATATACTTTTTTGTATGATAAACCTACCTAGAATGCAAGAGTCTACTGCATGCCGGACTGTCTGCAACACTACAGCGGAAAAACCATAAACTCTCATTGTCAACAAGCCACCTTTAACCCGTCAGAAATCTTCTGGTTGTGAAGTCTTTCATAAATATAACAGCCGGTTACGAGTGGTCAGTCATCAAATGTAGTAAATAAACCATCTAAGAAAGTGAATGAATAAATAAAAATAAGAAGTAAATAAGTAAATCTTTTATTATATTGACCAGTGTACACTATACAATTATAGACTAATTTTGAGGTCAATATATAGTTTTGCCGACCTGTTAAAAGTGATATTGACGAGGACGAAGTCCGAGGCCAATATCATTTTTACAGGTCCGCAAAACTATATATTGACCGAAACATTAGTCTAAAATTATTATATCGTATACCTCATAAAAAGTAATTACATGAAAATATAACAGAAATGACGTCTTGAAATCCGTGCAGGTCTACACATTATTTTCCAGGTCTACACATACTTTTGCAGACCCGGCACGTGAGAGCTATCGGCCAATCAGGATTAAGTATTTGTGACAGGTATTTGATATAAAAAAAATATCAGTCTAAATTATCATTACATCATACATGTGTACAGAAAACATCAGACGGGTTTGAAAATCAAAAGAGTTTAAGTTTAACAAATTGTCATTTCAAAGTCAATACAAATGTTACATTTAATATGTACATGTACACATATTACATATCGTAAAGTTATATCACAGTTTAAACACAACAGAGTAAACAGTTTAATTTGAGCATTTTAAGGAAATAAAAATATAATAATAAAGATTCTAGCATAAAATGTGCTGTTTTTGCCCATTTTGCCGGTGTTTTAACAGGAGAAAAAACGTGTGTTAACGGGGAGATTCTCGCGCTCACGTGCCGTTATAACCCGTTTTTAATTATGCCGTTACAGGGCCAATGTAAATAATGGACGCCGTGTACATTCCTCTTTCAAGCAATTTCGGCCATTATCTGTAGAATCACCATATCACATAATTGTTTATCCTTTCAGTTGTTTTATCCGGATATAATCCTTGAAACTGTAGATTAAATATTTTAACCGCACAAGATTCAACATGGCGGATCAGGTCAAATATTGTAAGGCCCCGGACACGCATAATTAAAACACGTATCCATAACGACACGAGAGTCGGCTTCGTTTACTTCCACCTATGATACATTTAAAAAACAACTCTAGTGACTAGTCTATTTAAAAAGTTGATTTTTCTGGGTTTTTCTATGCTAGAATAGCGTTTACGCACGTTTATTCGTGTTATAACATCTGCAGAATCCCTCGGGATTTGTTGGTGCCCTCGCCCTAACGGGCTCGGGCACCAACCGTCCCTCGGGATTCTGCAGATGTTATAACACGAAAAAACGTGCGTTAACCCTACATTGAAATACTAAGTAAAATAGTTACGTTTTGTGTAACGTCACCTCTAGGAGGTGTACTGCTTCATTGACCGCCGTACCGTATGTGTGTTCCGTAAAGCCGGAATTTACACTTATCAAGTTATCTGAAGTTTCGCCCTTTGAAATATTCACGACGTTTGTAATCACGTTTTGCGGATGCAGTCCAGGACTGCCGTTACAAAACAAACAAATATGATAGTCTTATAGCCCCCTTGGTGTAAGTTTGGCCTGTTTTTGTTACTTCTTTATTTTATGATAACTGCCTACATGTAAATTGTATTGATAAGATCTTTATTTAGCTGGTATAACTGAATCTACGGTCAAATTTTCTAAGGCTTGAATAAAAGCCAGTATACGGTATAGAATTGTCCGGTCGAAGGTTTAGGTCAGAGTTCACTAAATTTTAGGTTGTATACCTATGACTGTTTTATTATTCAGTAAGCATTGTATAAGACTGTGTAATGTTGAAACCATAGTGTGAAACTGATTGCTGTAATTTTGTGCAGATTATTGTATGTTGAGGTGCATAATACTTATGGTATCTTTTCATTCGTATTTTTCAGTGATTTACTGATTGACTATTAGCAAAGAACAGTAAAGTTAAGAACTTATCAGCGTCTTTGTTTATAAAGTCCTGGACTTTCATATTTTGTAAAGATAAAAAATAAATCAGTCAGTATACTTTTCTGTATAGGAACAATAACTATATTTTTGAATATCGAGTATGCACTATCAAAGGGGGACAATTAGATTTGGTAGGTGAAAAGTCAACTCGCGTTTTGCACAGAGTAATAAGCTGGCAGTCACTTTGAAGTGACATACGTCCGCTAATGACAGCTTTGATTGAAAATAGCAATTCCTATTTCAATGTATTGAATTTTGTCCTGTACTATTTCAAACACTGAAAGAGTATCTTCTAAAATAACGGAAACGTAAGTGTGGTCAAAAACTCTGAATATGATAAACCTAGAGTTATGGCAATTTTGTGCTCTGCACTTCAAGTCTTTGTCCTTTGTCAATATATGTAGTATCAACTAATTTAGTTCAGTACTGTTCCGAGTCATACTCCCCACAGGAAAAACAAACTAAGTTACTCTAAAAGAAATTAACTCTAAAAGTAATTAACTCTTAAAGTTATTAACTCTAGAAGTAATTAACTCTAAACCTAAGTAACTCTAAAAGAAAGAAGCTGGAAGTATATTTCTAGGGCACTGCTGTTTTTCGTACTGTCATCGATCAATAAAATATGAATTCATTCTCTTCAACACGTTTTGTGTTATGCTCCGCATACTAAAATGGTAAAGGGTAGTAACTCCTACATAATAAATTTTTAAGTAGATTTAAGACTCTTGTGAACTGCAAATTTTCTTATTGGTTTCTTTCAAAATATGAAGTATCAATTGATTCCTTTCAATACTTTTGGAGTTCGGTTCCGCACAAATAAAAGTAACTTCAAAACTAATCAAGCTAGATATATTGCTGTTTTCGCGGGGCATAATTTAGAGTGCAATTAACTTTATTATAACACAAGGCGGCTATACCATTATAATCCATTACTAATTTTTTTACACCTATTAAGGTATCAGAGTCATAATAAGCATTCGCCACCTGAGTACTTACAGTTGCAAGGAAGTTTTATATAATACAACAAGTACCAGACAATGATAACAGTATCCCTGGCGAAGTGGTCACGCACATTCATTTGTAAGTTTATTCCCACTTTTTGTTTTTTGTCACTTTTTCGGTTTTATGCGACTTTTCGGGTTTATGCGACTTTTCGGTGTAGGTTCGACTCCCACCAGATCCACATTTTTCTCGTTTTTTACAATTCTACTACCTAAATTGAATGTATTTTGAAAATATCATCACAATTTGTTTTTAAATTGATAATTTATGACATGTACGGATATATGAACTTTCAGAACGGAGAAGACCGTAAAATTCCATTTATCTCTTTTATTCAACGATACATTACCTTCAAAAATTGTATTTGGATCAGTGAAAGGATAAAAATAATGAAATAACAACCCTTGAGGCGTTTGAAATATTGCTTATTATGGGTCAAATACCTAAGTATACTGTGTTCGCTTAGAAAACATGAGCGAAACGATGTTTAAATTGCACAGATAAATGTACCTTACGTCTCTAAAGAATGCAATGGCTGTAAAATGTTCTTATCAGTAACAATATTATTATAAAGTTACTAAATAATGATAATATAACAAATAAAGTAAAAGCTTTTAAAGAGACACTCCCTGTTACTCAATGTCTGTAAATTCAGCGTTTTAAAATATGTTGCTGTACCGCAAAGCTTTCCATAATCAATGTAATTATTGATATTTTACGGTATTTTTATATATGTTACTGATAATGACTGGAATGTATAGTTTGAAATTTTAGGTTAAGTAATAATACTTGCTAAATATTCTATTATTTATGCTTTTGAAGTTTTATATATATACACCAGATTTAGGGAGTGTCTCTTTAATGTTCTGAAAAAGACATCTCGAAATTTCTAACAGCACTAACACAGCCTGCAGTTACATAATAATATGCAATTTAACCAGTTACATGTATATTCTTCGGCAATACAAACTTATTTCTTTCAATATATCTCTATCAATATATTAAGTTATGCGCTTCAACCAGCTATTAAGAGCACAGTTAATATTTCTTTCAGTTCGAAGAAACTTTTTTATAAGGAATGTTTGAAATGTCACAATATTCTCTTGCTCCAGAGTCTGAGAATGAAACTAAGTTGAGCAGAAAAAGTTTTATAAGCAAAAGTCATAGCTTTTGTGATTCTATCGAGGTTACCACTCACACCCCTTTGCAAAGCTTTTAAGTTTTCATGTCACGTACCGTTAGAACTTGAGTGACTTTTACGTGCTTATTTGCATTTTGATTTTCTGCTTTCTTTCCCCATACTTTAGAATAGTTGTAAAAAATCACGAAATTGTTAACAAAAATTGGAATGACCACTGCAATTAAACACACGCCGGATATAGCACAAAACACACCAATTGTCTTTGACAAAGGCGTTTTCGGATAAAAATCACCATAACCGACCGTTGTCATGGTAATGATTGCCCACCAAAATGCATCGGGAATATTTGGAAAACTGTCGTCACCAGAGAAAAACGCAAATGTTGAAAATAGCAACATTGCAACGAAGAGGAAAAGAGACATCAGCATCATCTCTTTAAAGCTTGCTTTAAACGCGTACAGAAGGACTAGGAAACCTATGGAATTTTTTACCAACCTGAAAAGTCTGAAAACTCGAATAATCTGCAGGCAGTGCAACATGTCTAGTACTGAGGCTTCGTATTTTTCATTTGGATAAATTGTCTCGAATGTATATTTTAAATACATTACAAGTAAAGCAAATACATCAACCCAGTTTAAAAACGAAAACAAAAGCTGGAAGCGGAAAGGACATACAATGAGACGGGTCAGAAGGTCTAGCGTAAACAGGGCTATGCATGTGAACTCTATAATATCGAGAAAAATATATCTGGCAAAGGCGTTCTCGGGGTTTGGAAACGGGTCGTCCTCAGTCTCTGGCTCTGAAGTCACTTCTGGTTCAGATGTCGGTTCCGATTCTGCTTCAGCCTCTGGTTCCGCTTCACTGACGAAATGGTGTTTATATAGGTGCCATTCATCTCCAAAGTATTGCTTCCACTCTTCTGTATTAAGCGGACGCTGAAACGTTGGATGGGTCCCGGCTATCAACGCAAACAGCGATACCGTTATCAAAATGGCGCTGAAGACGAAGTACACCAGAACGAAAAAAATAATCTTCGTTTAGATTAGATGCCCCTAGATACTTTCTGTTTAGTTCAAGTTACATTACGGAGTGAAAACGCTTTATCATTTAGAGCGCCCCCCCCTTCCCAGTTGCAATACTCTTTGAGAATGATCAAAGATGGCTAACGTTTAATCTCAAACAAAGCTAAAAGGAGGGTCTTCTTAAATTCCTCTGATTATAGCGATTGATTAGAGAATCATGAAATCACTTCACTTTTTTCCGACCGACCCAAAAGTGAATAATTTCAATTGAAATGACCTAACTGGCTAAATAAATGGATTATCAAAGATGTCTTACAACAACTTTTTGGACATGTTGACGAAATAATTCGATAGTTACTTGCATTATTACAGCTGCTCGCCGATAATTTCACTTCTTTTAAATAAAGAGAATTTCTACAAAATGACATATCAAAACATACATTGTAAAATGTGAAAGAAAATGCTGGAGTCAACAAGACATTCAAGTGAAAATCAAAACAGTAATTTGAAAAAATCATTTTAAGATGTTGGTGAGTTTGGTTTGACTCCAGCGCTACTCTAGTGTATGGTTATAATGGGATTTCAAAAAAGCGTTTGATAGCGTATAATTTCAAAAATACAAAATACTCATCGGAATTTTATATTGGAACATTTGTTCTTGATGATTCCTTCTTAAATGTATTAATTTTAGACAGTTCAAAGAACCATATTTTTTTTACCAAAATCTGAGGGCGAGCAGCTTTAAAGCTAAACATGCACTGACTTGAACTCACTGTAACCTCTCGCAGATTTAAGGACATGGGTACGAGCCCAGTTAGCTGGAAAAACTGCCCGCGCGCTAAAATGACCAAAATACATGTACGGTTGAAACGGGCGAAATACTCCTACTGCAGTCGTAGCGACAAATTGATGATCAGTTGTCATGTAACTTGCATATATATATATGTACCTAAACAGTAAGTTATGTCTAAACCATTATGATGTCGAGCAGAAACATTCGTGAAATTAATACGTTCTTTTCAGGAAAAAAACATTAAATTCCCGACAGAAAAAATGATATATGCCCTTTCAACAAATTTCATATTTCAGTGAACAAAAGGACATTCAAATACCGGCAAGTTTTTTGCGATCGAGCAATTTTGTGAGAAACCTTGAACTCCCAACAACAAATGTCTCCAGTGCGACTATTGGCATTTGTATAACAGGTCAAAAGCCTTAAAGTGTAACGAACTTGATAAGAATAACGTTTGAAATTCTCTTAACTATTTAAACAGATTGAGAATTTATGTGTTTCAGCCGTTAAGAACTTAATTCAATGAAGCTTGTGATGTGAAGGTTGATAAAACATGGAAACTTATTCTATACCTCATAAAATATGAAATAGCGAGAAATTTACTTGTCACCTAATCAATTTAAGACAATATTTTATGTTAGTCTGATAGTAGTAAAAATGCGCGAGTGATTCGGCTGTAAATGTTTTACAATAAGCCCAAGTAGCACTTTGAATTTTACTGTGTCAGAAAAATAAATTTACTGATAAATTTCTGTCAACAGATATAAATGATACATGTAAGTACCCTCCGTTGCATTTTTTTAGACTGTTACTGATTGGTTGCCGCTCCTATGTTTTATATTGGTTTGGAAAATGCGTTTGGTAGGAAGAGTTACTAAAACTGTTCAGTTGTAAAAAATAAATTGCGACAGAAAAAAAGATTTTCTACAAATTTTGGCTTCAAATATTTGAAAGTTACTACACTAACTGCTCAGACGAATAAAACATAATGTTGTTTTACGTTAAATTCTTTTCAAAGAATTTTATCGACTTCTTTTGTAACTACGACATCACAACCCCCGATTAAAGAACTATTTTGTCTATATGATATTAATACGCAAAATTTCAGTCTAATCAATTATGTACTAATTTTTGTTAATTCTTCTTTTTCGCTTCGGGTAAAAACACTAAAAAGTATCAATATTACTCTGGCCAAAAAGAGTTTTAATTAATAAAACATTTATCGACTAAAAAGGAAACATAAATGTTATACATTTATTCAATAGAAATATTTATCGACTAAAACGGAAAAATATTTGTTCTATAAGACAGTATAATATATGTATTCAGTAAACATATTTATCGAAAAAGGGAACGTATATGATATTGAATATTGCAACCTTTCTCGTGTCATACATGTAGTATACAATCAAAACCAATGTGTCTTCTCCTAAGAGTTATAAACGGACAATTGTGATATTATATTTACATTTAGGATTATTGACCTGTGCATATATTTGATGTATACGTCTAGAACAGCCTACATAGTTTAACCCATTATGCAACAAACAATTAATAGACAGTTAGAACTGCGTCGGATGGAACTTCAACCTTTTAATTACTCTGAATTAAATAGGGCTACATCTTTACGATAATTCTTGTTCAATTCGTTTCGAAGATAATAAGTTAACGCTTTGTGACTTTCGATGGTCATAACTCGTGTTAAAAGATAATGACAGGAACCGACCTGTAAATAGATCGATTAATAATTGTTACAGTATACTAATTAATCATCCATAATATTAATTGAAGTTCGGAATTAAGAAGTTGCAACATTATAGACAGACAGAGAGACATGTTCTTTTTTCATTCCTATCAGGTTATCACACCATGACGTCATACAATAGTACATCGCTACTTTCGCTATATAATGGTGATTGTTAGGGCGGTTCTCAAAGGAAGGCTACTGGTAAATGACGCACAGTCACTCGATTAATCCTTCTATAATTACAATCAAACATGCAAAGTTAATTGATTTAATCGCAGCACTTGTGTCTAGAGACTATTAGTTATTATAGTGACAGTATATACAACAGTGCAATAACAAAATATATTAACGGCAGCTATCATTATTTGCCATTTAAAACTTGAAATTAAGTTGAATAACCTTATATTTTATTAAAATGCACGTCATGGATTGTTGAATATATTTCCGTTTTATCAGGTAATTTCCTGCGACATGTTTAACGATGTTTCTTGTATTGCTACATTGTACAAGGCCAAAATTGGGGCGTTCATATTCCTCTTTGTTTGGAGTTTACATACTTTTGTATCCTTAAATGGGTGAATTTTGTGACACAAACACCTTTTTTAATACTAATTATCAATCAAAGTACTTAAGTACATGTACTAAAGAGGCACATTTTAATCCAGTCATTTTGGCCAATAATCTTCAAATTCAATTATTATGCCCCCTTCAAAAAAAAGGGGGTATATTGGTTTGCAGAGGCCAGTCGGTCGGTCGGTCGGTCGGTATGTCCGTCTGTCCATCCGTCCGTCTACCAAGTGGTTTCCGGACGATAACTCGAGAACGCTTGGGCCTACGAAACTTGATATGGTGGTTGGTCATGACCAGCAAAAGATCCCTATTGATTTTGAGGTCAGTAGGTCAAAGGTCAAGTTCACAGTGACCCAGAGAAGTAAAAAGGTTTACGGACGATAACTCGAGAACGCGTGGGCCTAGGATGTTGAAACTTGATGTGGTGGTTGGTCATGACCAGCAGAATACCCCTTTTGATTTAAGGTCAGGATGTCAAAGGTCAATGTCACAGTGACCACGAATTATAAAACTGTTTCCGGACGATAACTCGCCTAGGATGTTGACACTTAATGTGGTGGTTGGTCATGATCAACATAATACCCCTATTGATTATGAGGTCAGGATGTCAAAAGTCAAGATCGAAGTGACCCGGAATTATAAAACTGTTTCCGCACGATAACTCGAGAACGCTTTGGCCTAGTATCTTGAAACAAAATGTGGAGGTTGGTCATGACCAGCAGATGACCCATATTGATTTTGAGGTCAAATGTCAATGTCACAGTGACCCGGAATAGTAAAAAGGTTTCCGGAAGATAACTCGAGAACGCGTGGGCCTAGTATCTTGAAACCTGATGAATTGTTTAAGGCCACATGATTTTTTTTTCGTTTTACATGGCCACATGAATTTTTCTTTTAACAAGGCCACATGTATTTCCTTTTTTCTTTGTAATGTCAACTATTTTTAAGGCCAAACATTCTTTTTTTTAAAGACCAAAAATCATATTTTCGAGGCCAAAAACGATTATTTTTTCACAGTGACTTTTACTTGGCAAAAACGGGTCCTTGGATAGTTTGACTTTTTCCACAATACTAATTGCATCAAAGGGGGCATACATGTTATACAAACAGCTCTTGTTTACATAATTGGTTGACTATTTTACCAATTTAAAACAAATTTTAACCAAAACAAATATTTTTGTATAAATGAAATTCAATTTTCGCAAAAAGAAAAGCTTCTAGCGTAGTTCGGCTACTCCGGTTAAGCAATGCCTGTTGTTTTTTGTATGCGTGTGCTTTTAGAGGGCGGTTATACATTGTCTTGGTATATTGATTTTCAGCTATAGTTATAAGTATAAAGTATGTAACAGTGATATAACTAACGATACGTTTATTTCATGATTTATTTTAAAAAATGATTGTTTATCACATTTAATTAAACAATATTTAAGAATGAAATTAATTGATATATAACAAAGAACTAATATACCGCGATCCTCAATACTCCGCATTACTTTATGTTAAGTATTCGCGCCAAAAATCTGCCGCTAGGTATATCTGGTGACCGAATTCTCGCAAAATCGTCTCGTAGGTTAAGATTATCCTCTTTTCACAGATGGTATAGACCTGGCCCCGTGTTAATAAAAGTTTCTCAGCACGAAATTTTGCTCCTATAATATGAAATCAAGTCGGTTTTAATACAGAGACAAGAAAAACTGCGATGCAAAGTATCACAGCGGGATCACAAACAAAACTGACATGTAAATATTTTGGAAATTCTTTATTCAATATTTAAATTCAATAATATGTTGTTTGAGTGCATATCATTGTCATAAAATACAACAGAGCCCATTTCAATGTTGACACGGTTGACAGTTTGTATCATTTTAGGTAATAGGACAATAATTCTGAATAACATAGACCTTTTCCGGAAGACTTACACTTGCAGTTCCCGATACAATTTCTTCCTACAACCAGACACCGACACACACACGCACGGTAGCGACACGCACACACGCATAAAATATGGCTTCATTTGTTTTGCATTCCGAAATTCTTCTCTATGTTTTAGAGACGTATGTTTATTAACGTGAACGAGATGGTTTTACTGTTGACACAGTCCTTTGGGAATGTAATGAATACTTTTATTTAATGTTTCGATCCAGAATAATTTTGTTGTTCGAGTCGCTGATTTAAAATTACTGTATCCTCTCATTCAGTGAAAGTAAATATTTGAGCGGCCTGTTACCAAACATGTTTCTCTATGTGAGAAAGTTGGCAGTTTCTTACGGAGGACAGTGTTCTTTAATTGAATGTGTGAATAATCGCTAAAAATGCCTGTCAGTAAAATAGCATTGTGAAAACACCTACTCTAGAACTTGAATAGCACATTCTGATGCCATATCATAGTTTAGTCACGATTATTCACGCCCATGGGCATACTTAGATATCAAGGACATGTGGCTAAATGTATTTCTGAAACTACTGCAAGTATTTACAAATAACTTTTAAATAATGTCTATAATACTGAGACAATGTACAAGAGTGAAGTTTAGCATTTCTTGTCTTCTATGCATCCTTTGAAGAAGTTTTAAATAACTTGATACATATGTTTTAAATAACGACACAATTATTGAGAACATGCAATGATGTTTCATCCATTTTTGGTTGCCATCAAGGAAATCCTTATTTTTTTTCAAGAAAAATAAAAATAAAAAAATGGCTCTTTTGTGCACAAAATGCCAATTTTTATAAAAAAAACCTTTGATAATAAACCGCTATCCACCCAAACATTCTAAAACAACTGCTAGTCAAAATTTAACGGCAAAAGATTGCACATGTATGTAAAAGTGTATTTAGTGATTGTTGGCATTTATGTAAAGTTGCAGGCATTTTGATTATTTTTAAACTTTACATCACAAAATATGATAAATATGTGCCATGAAATTGGCCTACTGTAATGCCTTCAGAAAGTAGATCCACGGGCTGACATTGTGTATTTTAAACTGAAGGGATAGCAAAGAACCTTTAGAAAAATGAGAAAGTTTAAAGTAAAAAAAAAAAAAAAATACATTTTTCAAACACCCCTCCCCTCGTATCTGATTTAATGATCTTACAAAATTTTATCTTGCACGTTCATGTGTAACTTATGTATACAAACACGCTAACATATGTACTGTTTATGCAAAAAAACAGAAACTCAAACATTTTATCTACCTTCAACACATCCTGGTCGTCAAAGTAAGCAACGTACTTCGCAAAGCAACACTTAGCCAGACAAAACTCGTCGACATCCCAAAACTCGAGCTCTTTTTTGAACGATGACGGGCACAGATCAGCCGGAAGATGCAATTCTCCTCCTTGTTTAAAATACAAAATACTCTGAAACGCCGATGGGTGACGCTCAACATATATTTCATTACCAAGTTGATGTAAGTGTTCTTGATTTCCGCCGAAAACATTTTTCCTTATGGTAGCCCATGTTTGTTCAGACACTTCAAAACGTGTTCCATTAACATTCACCACCTGAACTTTCACTTGCGCTTTATCGCATTTACCTTGTTTTTCATTTTTTAACATGTTTTCATTTATTTCCAGCCGTTTCATTTTAGATGATTGTGTGAAAGAACAATTTTCAGGAACTGCCAGATATCCAATAAACGATGTACGTCTTTAAACGTTCTCTATTCTATAGAACGGAAAACATCTATCAGATAAAAGATATATTGAAGTAACCTTTTACTGGAGAATGCGCATGCGCAGAATTCTTTCGAATTAGCTTAATCGTGTAATTACTGCGTGAAAAAAATGTGACATCGCTAAGACGTTAATGTAAAATGTTGGTTAAGCCTACATTCTTCTGAAATACATATTACATATAAGGTTATTGATTGAATTAACCTTATTTAACAGTTGTTAACCTTTGTTCTTGGGCCGGATGTACCGCCGATTTTCTCCAAAGTACCGGCCATCAAGTAGTTTTTTAAGAAACATGTGACGCAGTTTCTAATTTGGCGCTAGATTTACGAAAGATTCTGGGGTTTACACAGCTGTAGTAACTCTGCAATTTCTCCTTCCTGCAAAACTGTTACATATGTTTCATCCACTTATTCTTCATCATGGTCGTGTGCTAGATATAGTTATCTTAATGGTTTTCAATTCTTTTTTATTCTGTATCATGTATCTTATGCGGTTTAAATTGTAATGGCGAAAACTTATTTAGTAATTAACACAGTTTCAAAAATAAAGAACAAAATGATACATTTTGTTTTAAAAAGGAAAATAACAGGCAAACAGAAAGAATGTTTACGAATAGGTCAAACATAAAGAGTCTTTTTTCAAAGATTAAATTTATATTTATGCTATCAATTAAGCTATATTTTCTATTAATGAACTCGATTCAGCACGCTTCACTCCTACTGTAGTCACTTCAAAGAAACAAATTAGCTTTAATCGGATAACAACGATCATCAATTTGCAAAGAATATCATCGTTTAAATTTCGTCATGAATTTCGTTTTCAATGGCATTAAGTGGAGCTGAAAACAGTGAGAACCTTTGATGAGCGTAAATGTAAAACCCATGATTAGTTTGGGGACCTGTAAGCCTTAAAGTTGCTCGCTTTCAGATTTTGATGAAAATTTAACATGTTTTTAGAACGAATTACTAAATAAAATAGTTTCAGTGCAACTGCTGTATCATTGTTTTGAATTATAAGCTACCAAATCAAACTCACCAACATTTTCAATAAATTTTCTCAAATAGGTTTCTAAAATTTCACTTGACAATGGGTTGTTGCTTTTAGCATTTACTATTACACTTGCACATTTTACGTTTTAATGTATCAGTTTGGAGCAATACACACTTTCACCGGAAACTGTTAATGAGCAGCTTTAAGATGATTGCAAATATATAAAAATAAAAATTCAACTTAAAGGCAAACCCTTAAAGAGACACTCCCTAAAACTGGTGTCAAATTAAATTACTTTAACAACATAAACAATAGAATATTTGCAAGTATTATTACTTAATCTGACAGTTTGAGCTATACAATTGAGTAATTATCGGTAAAATCAACGTTTTAAGATATGTTGCAATACTGTAAAGCATACATTAAAGGGAACCGAAAGTCAAAAAAAAAATTATTCCCATGTTGTAGTCCGTACAATTTAATACAGAATCGCTTATTTGCAATCAAAATTAATGCGATATTAATTTTGATATACTTGATTTAAAACGTCAATTTTTAGCCGGTCGGTCGGTCAATGTAATCCGCCATATTTGCTTTATAGAGTCACGTGACCCACTATGTGTGACGTCACACTGCGCTGATCAGTTTCGGAGACCAGCGACCGCTACCTTTTTCTTCTGATTGCTGATAGTATATAACTGAAATTTTCAGTTGATCCATAACAAAAAAAAACCTTTATTATCTATTACGAGCTTCTTTACCATTGATGGCCTTTCACAGTTTTCACGACAAATTCCTTTCGATCCTACATAATTAGATTTTTTAAGGACCGATAATTGCAGCGCAATTTTCACCCGTTACTTATAAACAAATGAGACAAAGTGCGAAGATTAATTTCAATTTACGTCAAAAGTATTTGTGCAGCATTTGCAAGTAAAACACATATTTTATAATTGATGATCACGGACTTGTACCGTATAATTTTGAACCCGAGTACATGGAGTAAGAACTGCACTCTGTAGAGGAATTTATGCAATCTAAATACACACCAGATCCCTCTTTGTTACATGGGGACAAAATATAGATGATCGTGTTAAAATCATTTATATATTATCGCTTCATATTGATATTGATTGTTCTCTTTTTTTTCAAGTTGTACCGAGTCAATTTTGATACATGTGATGCAATAAATTTACATGTGGTTATATCTTGTTTGTGTTTTCTGCACGTGCTAAAAGTGCCCCTAGAATGCACCAGATGCAATGTTAGATTTCATTTTTTCCGGGGAACCCCCTAGCACAACTGTGCGTATACTTCATTTTTATCCGGGTACGCCATTTCATAGAAAAACGTTTCATCAGAGTACAGAATTTTTGTCATCTACAGCAAAAATGGTATATTTTCTGAACATTTGTAGGGATGCTGGAAACTTTCATTTGCTGAAATGTTTTTTTTACTAAGGCATATTTATGTTAGATGACTAAATAATATTTTTATGCAAACTTGATCATACATTATAAATGTTACTCGAAGGTTAGTGACAAATAATGTATATGTATAAACTTTATATCGGCCTATCATTCATTAAATATATGGTTAGTTTTAATCACAGTGATAAATTCATATGTAAATTACCTCAATCGTGCACATCCAAAAATGTTGCATAATTTAAATTGGGCACTCTGCATTTTGTTGTGTAATTATCAAATGCAATTGACCAGTGTGCAATATGCAATAATGTGTGACCAGTTAGATTGTTGACAGGGGGTCGCCAATTAACAACAAATCATATCGCATCTTTTGTTGTGAAATATGCCCTTGGGCTATATCCAATCAAATTCCTTCAATGGTTAGAACCACGCTAATTATTTTCCATGGCAACGTTGTCAAAATGAGATATTGTTTGTGTTTTGATTTTATTGAAAGCGAAAATTTAATTTTAAGGAATTTAAAGAAGATCAGCTTTCAGTGTTCCGCAACATGTAAGTATCTTCTATATTATCTTTTGCACATTTACTGTAACAACATGATTTTTGGAAACTATTTTGAATATAAATGCCAGCCCTTTATATAGACTAGAATCTAGATCTAAAAAAACAAATCTGTGTCTTAAATAATAGCATATGGTCCTGTAATAAAATACGTTTCGTTACAGTAGTTTCAACCTAACATTCTCGTAAAATGATGTGTTTCGGCATGATTTAGTTATACGAGAAAAGTTGTGCACTTGGGAAAATCTATATGAAGATGGCATAAGTGTGAAATATTTAAATTCTTAATCGTAATATTAGAAACTTAAAGAAAATGATTAAAATATATAGATCATTTCACAAAAGCCGAATGTAAAATGCATTTCTGTCTTGTCATGCATGATATTTCACCGAACGTCATTAAACAATCATTTTCAAGATATTTTTTTAAGAAAAACCTGACATAAACATCGCTAAGACATTGTAATAAGTAAAAATGTACAATGTATTATATGAAATGGTTTGCCTCAAAACGGCCGACATCCAGTTAGCAGGTGCGTGAAAGACCTCGATGTACTTCCGTAATTTAGACAGCGCAGTGTTACGTCACATCTGGTTACTTGGCGCAGGCGCAATAAGGCTTTAAAGCTATCAATGGCGGCGTCCTTAAACCAGATGGAAATCACGCAATTTCAATGAAAAATTGAATAAATCATTAAAACGCAGTTGACCACATTCAAACGCATTTTTGGAAATGAAATAAAATGACAGGCTCGTTTGAATTTCGCTGTCGAGTTTTCTGACTTTCGGTACCCTTTAATCTATGTAAAGTTGTTTTTGTACAAATAATGGGTGGATAGCGATTTATTGCAAAAGGCCTCAATGTTGATAATTTTTGCTAAAGGAGCCTTTTTTTCGATAAATGTTGTTTTTAAAATTGTATTTATTCATCACTTTACGTCCATTGAACACATTATGTTTGGAGTGCCCATTGGAAGACCCTATACAAGACACCGTAATAATGCACTTACATGTACTTGCCGTAGAACTTAGCAGACTCAGCAAAAAGTGGAAAGTGTCCCTTCAGTGGATACCCACACACTGTTGTGTTCCTTGCAAAAAAACTCGTAGAAAAAATTGCGAGGCGACCAGCCAACCAATACAATCACCTGCGATGACTAAGGACAACGCTCATATACATAAATAGTTGAAACTGTTCTTATCATAAATCGCTCTTGAGATCTTTAACACCATACTTCAGCTTTGAGCCATTTATGAAAATTAAAAAAAATCATCAAGAAGCAAATTCCTCAAAGACAAAAATGGCATTAAAACTGACGCTGCTCGTTAGCTGTTGTCTCTTACATGAAACTGTCTCTATTTCTACTGCTCTTCTGGGTTATGGTTTAAGTACCAAGAAGTAGGGACGGGTATTGGCAGAAATTTCGTATCGCGATAAATTGTAATACGCGGCACTGTATTGCGATATGTATTGCAATACATTGAGAGTGAATAATTCTCTAAAAAATATACTTTGAAGTATTCAAACTTGGTTATAATATGGTAATAAAGTAATTGAAACATTCCTGGGACAAAGTCATTAATGTTTATTTGCTTTCCTTTTGAGTTTTAAGCTCGAATAATGTACCTCCCGTTATTACTAAGTTACTCATCATTGTCGTCACGGAAAAAACACACAACTCATTTAAATTCAAGTTTCAGCTTATAAATGACGGAGAAATTGCAGTTTGTTTACTTACATAAAAATACCGCGGTACGGGCTGAAACCATACCGGTACGTATCGTGTCTCAATCGAATTGCAATATAACGGTATAGCGGTTTTATCGCGCACACCTACAAAGAAGTCATTATGACTGAGTAGTACATGTAGCAATAATGCAAAATAAACTGCTTACTACACCATCTTATGAAACGACTGAATGAATATTAATTCCTTAATTGCTTGACCCTACACTAATCAATCACTTCGAATGGTATTAAACCGGATTTCTTATGGATGGATAGAAACGTGACAATGCCTCATACAGAGTCAAATCATTTCACAGGTATCATTATTGGAATTTTTGAGTACAGCATTATTTCATTTATCTGGTGTATGTTTAATATGACTACTTTTGTCCAGAAAAAAATCGTAAATGACCGTTAGAAGTTTTCATTTTGGAAATACCAGTGACTGTTCTTTTGTTGATTACTGGACTTTACTGACTCAAAAATGGGCAGTACTGTAGGTTGCTTTTTTCTCGCGCGTCTCTAATTTTCGCTATTTTTGCAGATACGTCAAACCCGCGGATACTAAAACAACGAAAATTTGAAACATTTTAGGATAGAGAGATATCTAAGGTAATTAGGGATAAAGCAGTGTATCGGTATACACCACTGCACAAAATTAATGTGTCGCAAGTAATTGAAATGGCTTATTGACAGGTGTTAACATGTTTTCACTCGTACGTACCTTTTCACAGAAAACAGTTGTTTTCAAACTTTCATAATGGCTCAGTAAACAAAAGAACGGGTAAATAACTATATCGATGAATTTTGCACTGACTATTGTCATTTTCAGTCCAAGATCGTAAGAGTTCAAATATAATTTATATATATTATAATATTGTTTCTATGCACAGCGTCGTGAATAATACATTTTTATAAATTTTATGCTGTATGTTTCGTCAGCTAGTGTGTTATAAACGCTTTTGAAAGCCCATTATAAACATGTAGTGTAGCGGTGTCGTTAAAACCAATGTCACCAACATTCTTTAACAAATTTTCTCAGATTGCTTCTTAATATTTACTTGACGTGTTGTTTATTCTAGCCATTACTTTTAGTACATGTACATCATTTTGGAGAAATTAATTAAATCTTTTTCACCGGAAACTGTGGACGAGAAGCAGCTTTAAACGCTAGTGAATTTATATGTGCTGATCGCAAATTCAGACTCAATTTTCTGTAAAAAATGTAAAGGTCAAAGTTTCTTTAAAGCCAGTTTCCCCCTGGCTTGTTTGTGCTTTTAGACGAGGTTACACCGTGCAGTTTAAATGTGTTTTGAACAAGTTGTAAAAGTTCTCTTATAGTTTAGAATCACTAGGTATGTTGTAAATAATTTGCCTTTAAAGAGTTTACTTCATATATATGACCGCTATCATTTTGATCAGTTATTCTAATTCTAATTTATTACACATTGCTTTACGGCAAACGTAACATAAGCTATTATTGCCAATATTTGTCTGGAAAACACTTAATGCATTCGAACATTACATAAATTAATCTCTTTGTGTCCACCCTGCTGATGTAATAACGCAAATTAATCGTGGCATCAATTATGGATGCAGCTAACTTATTTTCTGATACTTCCTTTTAATGCTCAGCAATAATGATAGACTTGTGCACAGACTTCTAATAAATATCACACAGGTGTCGAATTACGGGTTGTAGTAAAATATTAATCTATTTTGCTAATTAAATGATTTTAATTGGTAAACGAACATAGGACATAAGTTACATGTATATGCATAACTTTAGCTGGAATGACTTAAAATGAGCGTATGGACCATGTTAGTTTAAGGGATTGTATTGTTTGTGCTAATGCTGGTCTCTAGATAAATGGTACATTAAGTTTAGTGCAGCTAATACGTTACATGTACATGTATGATTTACAGTATATTTATTAACAGTTCAAAATACCAGTTTACTGGTGTAATAAGACAGAACCTATTAAGAGACCAATCTACTAAGAGACCACTTTGTGGCGGTCCCTTGGGTGGTTATTACATTAAGTTTTGTATTTCAAATAGTTGCCTTAATATCACATACTTGTTGTTACTATCACGCATATTCATATTTTTATCATGCTATCTAAATGCATGATGATAAAGTGGAGTACAGTTGAGCAATAACAGATTTACAACCGCCATGACTGATGAGTTCATATAACCGTTCCATGTGAAATAATACAATAAATTCATGATACTACTGTTACAGTGAATGACATATTAAGATAATACCCTAAGCCGAAATCTATCTTAAATATAAATTAATATATAGAAATAGCAGTGATTAAAATCAAGTTACCCTTGACACAGAGTCTCTCAGTCTTGGTAATATTGGCACGGAAGTTATCACAAATGGCAAGTGCGTTTGAACAGAAAGACTTAAAGACGCAACTGCTTACCTTCGGAATATCATAAGCAATTCTGTGACTAGGACGCTAGACCATTCTTTATTTTAAATACATGGAAACAAACAATTTGTTGAACTCGTTTGTTTACAGGCAGTCATGTACATTGAAATTTAAATACACGAACAATTATTCAGGACAGTTGGATCAAATTTAAGGTTCCAATTTAAAAGAAATGATTTGAAACAAGGCTATTTGGTAACAGTAAGCTGTTGTTTCTTGTATAATATTGATTCATAGTGTTTGCTGTTTTGCAGATTTTAACAAGGAAATATGTTTGAATTGTTTTGTGTAGCGGAAAACGGGTGCTTTGCCTCAAGTAAGTATACATTGTAACACGGGTTAGAACAGAATAATGTAACGATAAAGACAATGCAACTAAAACCTATAATTCTACAATTTCTGTTTAGTTGAGTTGTGCATACGGAAATCCCTACCTCGGGTTGAGAAACATCCCAAAGTATTCTCGCCGAGTATTTTGGAATGTATCTTAACCCTAGGGTGGATTTCGTTATCAACAACCCATGTACATGGTAGATTCACTTTGTCCTGGTTTATGGTTGCCTTTAACGCCTAGGTGACAACGTCAAACACACCACGCACGCATCCATATATGAACTCATATATTGCTGTGTACTCAAGTTTGTTTAAAATGTAGTTTTTCCTATATGTCTATATAGAAACAGTGATTTTGGAGGAAATGTTGTTTGAAACAAGAATT
Organism: Saxidomus purpurata; assembly: GCA_022818135.1. Classification (NCBI taxonomy): domain Eukaryota; kingdom Metazoa; phylum Mollusca; class Bivalvia; order Venerida; family Veneridae; genus Saxidomus; species Saxidomus purpurata. Next base: position 15,851,659 of record JAFMSR010000004.1, read on the forward strand.
TGACGACGCATAGTCAAAACTTCTACTGTTAATAAAGAAATTATTGGTGTTTGGGTGCCCTGTTGTTACTGAGGTGATGCTGCGATCGTTGCAATATTGGTGAAGCATTAAAGGGAAGTAACAATTGCCGGCTCAAAATCACTTGCCTGATCGTAGTTAGTTCGAACCTCAGTGATTTAATATACTTTTTGTGTGATAAACCTATCTAGAATGCTAGAGACCACTGCATGCCCGGCTGCCTACAACACTACAGCGGAAAGCCCATAAACTCTCATTGTCAACAAGCCACTTTTCACCCGGTTGTGAAGTCTTTCATAAACATTACAGCCGGTTACGAGTGGTCAGTCATCAAATGTAGTAAATAAACCATCTAAGAAAGTGAATGAATAAATACAAATAAGAAGTAAATAACTAAATCTTTTATTATATTGACCAGTGTACACAAAAAAAGTATCAGTCTAAATTAGCATTACATCATACATGTGTACAGAAAACATCCGACGGGTTTGAAAGTCAAAAGAGTTTAACAAATTGTCATTTCAAAGTCAATACAAATGTTACATTTAATATGGACACATATTACTTATCGTAAAGTTATATCACAGTTTAAACACAACAGAGGAAACAGTTTAATTTGAGCATTTTAAGGAATCAAAAATATAATAATAAAGATTGACATACTAAGTAAAATAGTTACGTTTTGTAAAGATAAAAAATAAATCAGTCAGTATACTTTTCTGTATAAGAACAATAACTATATTTTTGAATATCGAGTATGCACTATCAAAGGGGGACAATTAGATTTGGTAGGTGAAAATTCAATATGCGTTTTGCACAGAGTAATAAGCTGGCAGTCACTTTGAAGTGACATACGCCCGCTAATGACAGCTTTGATTGAAAATAGCAATTTCTATCTCAATGTATTGAATTTTGTTCTGTACTATTTCAAACACTGAAAGAGTATCTTCTAAAATAACGGAAACGTAAGTGCGGTCAAAAACTCTAAATATGATAAACCTAGAGTTATGGCAATTTTGTGCTCTGCACTTCAACTCATTGTCCTTTGTCAATGTATGTAGTATCAACTAATTTAGCTCAATACTGTTCCGAGTCATACTCCCCACAGGAAAAACAAACTAAGTTACTCTAAAAGTAATTAACTCTAAAAGTAATTAACTCTAAAAGTAATTAACTCTAAAACTAAGTAACTCTAAAGGAAAGAAGCTGTAAGTATATATCTAGGGCACTGATTTTTTTCGTACTGTCATCGATCAATAAAATATGAATTCATTCTCTTCAACACTTTTTGTGTTATGCTCCGCATACTAAAATGGTAAAAGGTAGTAACTCCTACATAATAAATTTTAAAGTAGATTTAAGATTCTTGTGAACTGCAATTTTTCTTATTGTTTTCTTTCGAAATATGAAGTATCAATTGATTCCTTTCAATACTTTTGGAGTTAGGTTCCGCACAAATAAAAGTAACTTCAAAACTAAACAAGCTAGATATATTGCTGTTTTTTGAATGCATTTTAAAAATATCATCACAATTTGTTTTTCAATTAATAATTTATGACATGTACCGATATATGAACTTTCAGAACGGAGAAGACCGTAAAATTCCATGTATCTCTTTTATTCAACGATACATTACCTTCAAAAAGTGAAAGAATAAAATTAATGAAATAACAACTCTTGAGGCGTTTGAAATATTGCTTATTATGGGTCAAATACCTAAGTATACTGTGTTCGCTTAGAAAACATGAGCGAAACGATGTTTAAATATGCACAGATAAATGTACCTTACGTCTCTAAAGAATTCAATAGCTGTAAAATTTCCTTATCAGTAACAGTATTGTTATAACGTTATTTAATATTGATAATATAACAAATAAAGTAAAAGCTTTTAAAGAGACACCCCTATAACTGGTTCCAAATTAATTTACTTCAAAAGCATGTATAACAGAATACATGTACATTTTTTGTATTTGCAAGTATTAGTACAACACCTTAAAGTTTAGGCTGTACATTCCAGTCAATGTCGGTAAATTCAGCGTTTTAAAATATGTTGCTGTACCGTAAAGCTTTCCATAATCAATGTAATTATTGATTTTTTACGGTATTTTTATATATGTTACCGATAATGACTGGAATGTATAGTTTGAACTTTAAGAATAATAATAATACATGTACTTGCAAATATTCTTTTATTTATGCTTTTGAAGTTTTATATATATATACACCAGATTTAGGGAGTGTATCTTTAATGTTCTGAAAAAGATATCTAAAATTTCTAACAACACTAACACAGCATGCAGTTACATAATAATATGCATTAAAACCAGTTACATCTATATTCTTTAGGAATACAAACTTACTTCTTTCAATATATCTCCATCAAATTATTAAGTTATACGCTCCAATCAGACATTTAGATCACAGTTAATATTTCTTTCAAAAATATAAAACAACAGTTAAAAAGTAATATCTTGAAATATACAAAATCTTGACATTAATTTATTCAGTAAAAAGATAATCACATAATCAATTATAACAGTTCACTAACAATGTGAAGTAAGCAAAGTGTAATATCTATAAATAGCTAAATAGCACTATAAATAAAACTCCACGTGCATGTCTTTAAATAGCACTAGGCTGGTGGGGCTTTGCCGCAAAGTTGTAACCGGCAAAAATAACCTTGCGTGTTTCAGCGTTTGTTATGTGAACGTTAAACAGTTTACGTTAAATTATAATAATTTTATTTTAAATCAAATCGTGCATTTTTTGCATAAAACTATAAAAAGAAAAGAACTACTATGTATGTATTTAAATATTTGTGGTCATTATAACAATTTTATTTTAAATCAAATCGTGCATGTTTTGCATAAAAACTATAAAAAGAAAAAAACTGCTATGTATGTATTTAAATATTTGTGGTCGTGCGTACTGTTATATAGAAAAAGTTAGAAATGTGGATGAGAGACCAAATTTAACACACTTCTTCCACAAACGACACGTACGTACATGCGCTACGGATAAAGGATATTGTAATTTCACTTGATGACTTGCTTCATCGCAATTGTCATTATTTTGAGAAAAGACGTGTTTTACCGATAACGTCGGTATTGCCTCTCAAATCTTATTTTTACAACAGAACTTTTGAAAATAATCAAATTAGTATTGACATACTGCATGTACACATCTTCCGGTAAAAAATGATTAATATGCAAACCTATTAAATGTAATATAAAATACAAGTTAACATCTATGTAGCAATTTGAGAACATCCATTTGACAGTACAGCTGCACTTTATGTTTATGCTGAAATTCAATCGCGTTTGTGGGCATTTAAATTTCAAAAATACAGAAATACTATACCGGAATTTATACTGGATTATTTTAGAATTCGTTCTAAATGTTTTTACTTCAGACAGTTCGAATAAACTTTTTTTATAAGGAATGTTTGAAATGTCACAATATTATCTTGCTCAAGAGTCCGCGAATGAAACTAAGTTGAGCAAAACAGGTTTTATAAGCAAAGGTCATAGCTTTTGTGATTCAAGCGAGGTTACCACTCACATCCCCTTTGCAAAGCTTTTAAGTTTTAATGTCACTTATCGCTAGAACTTGAGTGACTTTAACGTGCTTGTTTGCATTTTGATTTTCTGCTTTCTTTCCCCATACTTTAGAATAGTTGTAAAAAATCACGAAATTGTTAACAAAAATTGGAATGACCACTGCAATTAAACACACGCCGGATATAGCACAAAACACACCGATTATCTTTGACAAAGGCGTTTTCGGATATACATCACCATAACCGACCGTTGTCATGGTAATGATTGCCCACCAAAATGCATCGGGAATATTTGGAAAACTGTCGTCGCCAGAGAAAAACGCAAATGTTGAAAATAGCAACATTGCAACAAATAGGAAAAGGGACATCAGCATCATCTCTTTAAAGCTTGCTTTAAACGCGTACAGAAGGACACGAAAACCTATGGAATTTTTTACCAACCTGAAAAGTCTGAAAACTCGAATAATCTGCAGACAGTGCAACATGTCTAGTACTGAGGCTTCGTACTTTTCCTTTGGATAAATTGTCTCGAATGTATATTTTAAATACATTACAAGTAAAGCAAATACATCAACCCAGTTTAAAAACGAGAACAGAAGCTGGAAGCGGAAAGGACATACGATGAGACGGGTCAGAAGGTCTAGAGTAAATAGGGCTATGCAGGTAAACTCTATAATATCAAGAAAAAGATATCTGGCAAAGGCGTTCTCGGGGATTGGAAACGGGTCGTCCTCAGTCTCTGGCTCTGAAGTCACTTCCGGTTCAGATGTCGGTTCCGATTCTGCTTCAGCCTCTGGTTCCGCTTCACTGACGAAATGGTGTTTATATAGGTGCCATTCATCTCCAAAGTATTGCTTCCACTCTTCTGTATTAAGCGGACGCTGAAAGGTTGGATGGGTCCCGGCTATCAACGCAAAGAGCGAAACCGTTATCAAAATGGCGCTGAAGACGAAGTACACCTGAACGTAAAAAAGAATTTTCGTTTAGATTAGATGCCCATAGATACCTTCTGTTTAGTTAAAGTAACTCTACGGAGTGAAAACGCTTTATCATTTTGAGCCCCCTCACCCCCTCCTCCCCCCCCCCCAGTTGCAATTTTCTATGAGGATGATCAAAGATGGCTAACGTTAAAGCTTAAACAAAGCTTCTTAAATTCCTTTGATTTTAGCGATTGATTAGAGAATCATAAAATCACTTCACTTTTTCCGACCGACCCAGAAGTGAATAATTTCAATTGAAATAACCTAACTGGCTAGATAGATGGATTGCCGAGTACATGTTTGTCTAACAACAACCTTTTGGACATGTTGACGAAATAATTCGATAGTTACTTGCATTATTACAGCTGCTCGTCGATAATTTCACTTCTTATGAATAAAGAGAATTTATACAAAATGACATATCAAAACATACATTGTAAAATGTTAATGAAAATGCTGGAATCAACAAGACATTCAAGTTAAAATCAAAACAGCAATTTGAGAAAATCATTTTAAAAAGTTGTAGGGCTCGGTTTGACTACAATGCTTCTCTAGCTTATGGTTATAATAGGATTTCTACCAGCAACATCTATTGGCGAGCGGCTTTAAAGATATCATAATTAAAAATGACGATGATGCACAATAATAGTCAAGATAGATACGGGAAACACAACGAATTATACGAATACATGTAAAAATAACATGTTCTAAGTAATTTTTCTGCAAACAGACTGCGTTGCATTTTTTTGAGACTGTTACTGATTAGTTGCCGCTTCTGTTTCATATTGGTTTGGAAAATGCGTATGGTAGGAAGAGTTACTAAAACTGTTCAATTGTAAAATGAAAATTGCAGCAGAAAAAACAAAAACGATTTTCTACATTTTGGCTTAAACTACCTGAAGGTTACTACACTGACTGCTCAGACGAATAAAACATATGTTGTTTTTACGTTAAAATTATTTTAGGAGTATTTTATCGACTTCTGTAATAACTACGATATCACAACCTACGATTAAAGAACTATTTTGTCTATACACTTAACCGATATGAGAAACGCAAAGATTTCCCCTGTTGAACATTTTTATTTGAATGACGCTATTGTTTTTAATCATATTTAAGTCAACTTTTGCATGAATTATTGAAACTTTTACAATAATTCAATTTTATATTGTTTTTGTTGTGTATGAAATTTGAATAAATTTGAAACACGATAACACTGTTAAAATAAATATTTTGCCACTTTTGCGTTTCTAAACCTGTTGAGTGTATGTGAATAATACGCAACATTTCAGTCCAATCCATTATGTACTAATTATTGTTGTTGTTTTTTCGCTTCGGGTAAGACATTCTAAAGCAACAATATTTCTCTGATGTAAAAGAGTATATTTTATTCAATAAAAACATTTATCGACTTAAAAGGAAATATTTGTTCTATAAGTGTAATACATAAGTGTAAAAGAGTATATTTTATTCAATAGACACATTTATCAACTAAAAAGGGAAAATATTTTAAATAGAATATTGCAACCTTTCTCGTGTCATAGTATACAATCAAAACCAAAGATGTGTCTTCTCCTACGAGTTACATTTGTATAAACGGAAAATTGTGACATTATATTTACATTTGAGATTATCGATTGATGAATACGTCTGAAACAGCCTAAATATTTTAACCCATTATGAAACAAACAGTAAATAAACAGTTAGAACTTCGACGGATGGAGCTTCTACCTTCAGATCACTCAGAATTAAACAGGGTTACATCTTTACGATAATTCTTGTTCAATTCGTTTCGAAGATAATAAATTAGCAGTTATCTAACGCATCGTGACATTCGGTGGTCATTAAAAGATAATAACAGGCACCTACCAGTAAAATCGAGATAGGATATATAGTCAAAGTTGTGAACAACAAGATGACGTCATAAATATACATTATTGCGTCACCCGAGTATATGATTTATATTTCTGACCAGTATTGAACTGTTCTTAAAGGCTTTTTAGTTCTAAAATAGATCGATTAATAATTGTTTACAATTAATCAGCCATTATATTCATGCAAAGTTAATTGATTTAATTGCAGCACTTGTGTCTAGAGACTATGAGCTATTACTGTAGTGACGGTATATACAACAGTGCAATCACAAAAGATATTAACAGCAGCTATCATTATTTGCCATTTAAAACTTGACATTAAGTTGATTAGCCTTATATTTTATTGAAATGCACAAGGATTGTTGAAAATATTTCCGTTTTATCAGGTTTTGTACAAGAAACAATTTCCTGCGACACGTTTAACGATGTTTCTTTTATTGCTACATTGTACAAGGCCAAAACTGGGGCGTTAGGTACGTTCATATTCCTCTTTGTGTGGAGTTTACATAATTTTGTATCCTTAAATGTATGGATTTTGTGACACAAACTCTCCTTTTTTAATACTAATTAACAATCAAAGTGCTTAGGTACTAAAGAGGCACATTTTAATCCAGTCATTTTGGCCAATAATCTTCAAATTCAATTTTTATGCCCCCTTCGAAAAAGAGTGGTATATTGGTTTGCAGATGCCGGTCGGTCGGTCGGTATGTCCGTCTGTCCGTCCGTCCGTCTACCAAGTGGTTTCCGGACGATAACTCGAGAACGATTGGGCCTAAGAAACTTAATATGGTGGTTGGTCATGACCAGCAAAAGATCCCTATTGATTTTGAGGTCAGTAGGTCAAAGGTCAAGGTCACAGTGACCCGGACTAGTAAAAAGGTTTCCGGACGATAACTCGAGAAGGCTTGGGCCTAGGATGTTGAAACTTGTTGTGGTGGTTGGTCATGATCAGCAAAATACCCCTATTGATTTAAGGTCAGGATGTCAAAGGTCAGGTCACAGTGACCCAGAATAGTAAAACAGTTTCCGGACGATAACTCGAGAAGGCTTGGGCCTAGGATGTTGAAACTTAATGTGGTGGTTGGTCATGATCAACATAATACCCCTATTGATTTTGAGGTCAAGTTCACAATGACCCGGAATTATAAAACGGTTTCCGCACGATAACTCGAGAAGGCTTGGGCCTAGCATCTTGAAACATAATGTGGTGGTTGTTCATGACCAGCAGATGACCCCTATTGATTTTGAGGTCAAAGGTCAATGTCACAGTGACCCGGAATAGTAAAAAGGTTTCCGGACGATTACTCGAGAACGCGTGGACCTAGTATCTTGAAACTTGATGAATTGTTTAAGGCCACATGAGTTTTTTTTTCTTTTTACAAGGCCACATTAATTTTTCTTTTTACAAGGCCACATGTATTTTCTTTTTTTTGTAATGTCAAATTTTTTTTCATGCCAAATATCTTAATTTGTTTCTTAAGGCCAACATTTTTTTTCTAAAGGCCAAAAATTATATGTTGAGGCCAAAAACGATTATTTTTTCACAGTGACTTTTACTTTAAAAAAACGGGTCCTTGGATAGTTCGACTTTTTCCACAATACTGATTTCATCAAAGGGGGCATACGTGCACAACATGAATATACTTTATTATTGCATGCAAAAGACTAGATGATAAAATATCCGCGAAATAATCCTTCAGCAAGAACCCTTGACATGTTCTCGAAATTGAAAAGTGTTGAGTGGATCGGAGTTAATTGCATGAGTAAAATGCATTACAGTCAGAAAACCTAATAAAGGGAATTGATGAAATTCAAAAGCCTCGTAATTAAAAGCTGCTTCTCATAAATACTTCACCTTTTTTGATCGTATTTCTCTATCGATCCGGACCTGTAGGTATTAACCCATTCAAGCAGCTGTCTTTTGACGTCAACGCACTTTACAGCGCACTTCCTTACTTATATTGTATTTACAGTTTAAATGCATATATTCTGCTTGAAGGTACGCTCCCCACATCAATCAGATTATATTCTGTATTATGTGGAG
>JAFMSR010000004.1:15860633-15883690 GCA_022818135.1 Saxidomus purpurata
AACTCAAACAACAAATAGCATAGCTTTTACAGAGAGATGTATATTTATTCTATTAATTTGTTTTAGTCTCACTTTTGTCCACATTGCAATCAAAGTAAGTAGTAATAGACACAAAAAGGCTATTCAAGTAAACAAACATGCAAGCTCATATCTTATTTCCAAAATAAATCTAAGATTTAGGTGCTAATTGTTATCGGAAAGAAAATTTTGAAGGCAAAATACTGAATAGAATAAAAAAGAGCAATTATTCGCATAAAAATCAATTATTATCATCGGTCAGGTCGAGGAGGACCTACTTAGCAACATATTGGGGGTAAATGTAAAGTAGCTTTAATACAAAGCAAACTTCTTTACAAAGATAAAGATTTTATCAAACTTAAACTCAAATGGTATATTGCATTAAACATATATATGCATATATATGCTTATAGCAAATAACAAAATCAACTATGTAAGACACTGTTATTCAAACTGCATAAAATACGATCCATTGTGAGTAGTTCAAGAGATTGAATTCAACCAATAATGTTTGGAATCTGACATTAACTAACTATGGAGGCCGTACAATAGTAACGGTCCATATACTTTCTTCTTAAAGTGATAATACCCTTAAATGTGACCATTGCAATTCAATGGAATACATTCACAAATGGTTTATTACCATTAAAACGCAACTATTGCAAAAATTATAGCTGAATAACATAAATGTCTGTAACAGTTTAATTCATATTGAACACAATTGAAAAAATAACAAAATGTTTTTGACATGCCCAGTCATAAAATGAGCTTCCATCTATTTATAATGGTAACTTTTTAGTTTGTATCCACTAATGAAGAAAATGATTGAGCGTAACTTATTTTCTTTTAACCTTCTAAACATTTTTCATATTTTAATAACTTAATGTCTTGGCTGTAATTTTTCTGGTCATTTCGAACATTATTGTAGCTTTAAGTCAGAAAATCTAGAACATTTACGTTAAAATGATATTTATTTTCCATTTGCACTTTTTACAGACTGTTTTGTTTTCCGGTTAATCTGTGAAGCGACGCTGTTCAATAGCCGAGTCGCCCGATAATGTTCTAAATCACGTTAAAGCAATCATAAAACTCTTATCTTTTATAAAATTAAGAGATATTGTTCAATCTCAAAATTACGTTTGAAAATACATTTGGACGTCTTAAACATCTTAAATTATAAATAGATCCATACCAACTTCGATGATAAATGTCTATGTTTAGTTTTACGACATTATAGTACATTTGCTATTGCTAAACTGATTTTGCCAACTATATAATAGACCACACTTTAGACGCATTTGCATTACGTAAAATTCTTGTAAACGTCATTTTTAAGCATATTGTAAGTTTTAAGTTGTACATGTAATCAGTCTTGTGTTTGCGATGTAAGAGCGTGCAAAATAAAAATACAATCAAAGGTAGATTTTTTTTTTTAAAACAGATTAATTAATTATCAATCAACGTTTGGTGTGTTTCAGCCCATTTTCTAACGCAAAGAGTGTATTTTAGAAGGTTACTCCACGAAAGATTTTAGCCCTTGAATATTCGTTCCAGTTTTCTGCAAATAAACCATGTGTGATGATCTTATTATATAATTTAATAAGATATTGTGTTATTATATCAAACGAATGATTAAAGCTGCTCGCACTCAGATGTCGGTGAAAAAAACCAAGGTTGTCCGAACTGTCTGACATCTTTTAGAATGAGTCATCAAATTAAAAGGTTGCGGTATAATTTCTGTCAAGTATTTTTGTACATTTAAAATTATACGCTCCCAAATTATACATTTAAAGCGTTTTGAGAAAAAAATTGTCGGTCAATAGATACCTTTATTGTATTGCAATTTCGCATTGTTCAAAAAACGTTTGGTTTAGATTTCGCAGAATTTGCGGTACGTTCGACTTCCTTTCGTTAAAGAGGCACTCCCTATATCTAACAGATTATTTTCTCCAAACACAGATTATGTGTTCAATGAACGTATAAAGATAAATAAATACAATTTCAAAGAAGAACCTATGGCGAAAGATGCCTCATTTTACCACAATTAATTAATATAGAGGCTTTCCGTAATAAATCGCATCCACCCATTAATTGTACAACAACAACTCTACATAGATTATTGAATGGTTTACGGTACTGCATCATATCTTAAACCGCTTGTTTAAGCGTCTTCTTTATTTTTATATATTGTCTTTCTGCATTTAAAGCTGCTCGCTCTCAGATTTTTAGGAAAAAATAAAGTTCATCAAACTCTCTAAAAATGACATATTTTAGAAAATAAGAGTAAATTAAAAAGGTTCCAGTATAAATTCCTGTAAAGTGTATCTGCAAATTTGAAATTATACGCTACCAAATAGTAAATCGTTAAAGACGCTTTTGAAATTCCATAATAAACATATAGTGTAGCGGTGCCGTAACACCAACCTTTTCAATGTATTTTTGCAAAATCCTACCTAGATTTTTATGCCCCCACAAAGTGGGGTGCATATAGCGTTGCACTTGTCCGTCCGTCCGTCCGTCAGTCCGTCAGTCCGTCCGTCCGTCCGTCCGTACGTCCCGAAATCTTGTGAACGCAACTCCTCTTAAACCGGATGGCAGATTTTGCTTAAACTTCCAGGGATGAACAACCTTAATGTGTAGATGGTAGTAAAGGAAGGAATTTTTGCGGCGACCAAATTTAACAGAATTATGGCCCTTTGTTGATTTTTTCACTATATACCATATAGAAATTTTGTGAAAGCAACTCCTCTTAAACCGGATGGCAGATTTTGCTTAAACTTCCAGTGATGAACAACCTTAATGTGTAGATGGAAGTAAAAGGAAGGAATTTTTGCGGCAACCAAATTTAACAAGAATTATGGCCCTTTGTTGATTTTTTCACTATATACCATATAGAAATTTTGTGAAAGCAACTCCTCTTAAACCGGATGGCAGATTTTGCTTAAACTTCCAGGGATGAACAACCTTAATGTTAGATGGCAGTAAAGGAAGGAATTTTTGCTGCGGCCAAATTTAACAGAATTATGGCCCTTTGTTGATTTTTCACTATATACCATATAGAAATTTTGTGAACGCAACTCCTCTTAAACTGGTTGGCAGATTTTGCTTAAACTTCCAGGGATGAACAACCTTAATGTGTAGATGGTAGTAAAGGAAGGAATTTTTGTTGCGACCAAATTTAACAGAATTATGGCCCTTTGTTAAGTTTTTCACTATATACCATATAGAAATATTGTGAACGCAACTCCTCTTAAACCGGATGGCAGATTTTGCTTAAACTTCCAGGGATGAACAGCTTTAATGTGTAGATGGTAGTAAAAGGAAGAAATTTTTGTTGCGACCAAATTTAACAGAATTATGGCCCTTTGTTGATTTTTTCACTATATACCATATAAATTTGTTGCGACCAAATTTAACAGAATTATGGCCCTTTTGTTGATTTTTTTCACTATATACCATATAAATAATTGAACATATAAATTTTACATTTGTAATTTAATTTAACATGTACATAAGGTTACCTGTAGATCATTTTAGGTATATGTACAGAAATGAAACAGTGGAATGAAAAAGTTCCACATAAAAATCTTACATACAGGATATGCTTGCTCTTGTTTATGAGCACATCTGCACAGTGGGGGCATCCGTGTCCTTTGGACACAATTCTAGTTACTTATATTGTTGATGCCATTGGTTTTACATTTTATGTATTAGTATATCATTGTTGAAACATTTTATTTTTTCACGGCGAGCGGTCTTGTGTTTTCTTCGGACTTGTTTTCTGGCTTTGTTAAAATTTCTGCGTGCCTGAAAACAATCTTTATTAAACGATTTCATTTTTTTCAGTATAACAAGTGACATGTGTATCTGGAATACGAGATTTCCAACACGCTAGACTCGCATTGTTATTTAAATCAGATTATAGCTGCTCGAGTGTAGAGATAATATCCAATATGTTCGATCTTAATGTATCAATACGCGTATCATCCCTCGCGATATATAGATACTGGGTGGTACTACGGTCACATGGTACATTCGGCGTGCTACTACGTTTCACGCAAACATTAAGTGCACAACGATTAGAAAATTCAGTGATTGACATTATATCAAATATCTTCTCAACGCAAACTCTCTTTGACGATAGTGTACAATAGTAAATTCATTTCCTAACCCACATTTAAACGGCCGTTTGATATAATTAAGTTAGTAGTTTTACACAATTTAATCAGACGTTTTATAAAATATATCTCAACTCAAAGTGATACAATTTTCACATTTTGACTCGGGCTTCGCGCTCGAGAAAATATTACAATTGTATCACTTCTCGATGAGATATATTCCATTTCCACTCAAAACAAACAAATATCCTCTATTTATTTACAGTTTATCTTAGATGCTTTCATCACTATGAACTTCTAAATTGTAAGTTGAAAGATAATAAAAACGTCGTATTTAGACTAAAACAGTCTAAGAGTTATATGTTTGCAGTGCCCATACTATCAGATTATCTTCAGAATATGCATATTTAAGTATAGGTTAGAGTTCATTCTGATGTTTTTACGAAAATAAATTGGTCTGGCGCGCGCGCGACCAATTTATTGTAGTAAATGCATCAGAATGAACATTAACCTACTTAGTGTTTGAAATTATTTTTTGTAAATCTGCAGTATTTCCCAATTTACTGACTCGGTATATAAATATTGATTAACCCAAGTTAAAGTGTAGCGAATACTGCGTTGCGATTGGGCAAAAAATAATTTCAAACACTAATTTCGTATGATGATTTTTCTGGCATGTGTTGAACATTTAAAACCTATGGGTACATGTACTTGTGACAGGTCAGTAAAATTGTTCAATAGCATCGACGTTTTCGCCGTCATTCCATATTGTCACAAAGTTATTTTTAGTAGTGTACCTCACAGTCAGATTGGTAACCAATAAATTACCATTTACATTGACACAGACTTAGGATTTTCATGAAACAATTAAGTTCTTCAAATTGTCTGAAATTAACATGTTTTAGAACGAATCATCCAATAAATGGTTTCTGTATAAATTCTAAGACGTACATCTGTATTGTTGTATTTTTGAAATTATTAAGCGTTACATCAATCTTTTGAAATCACAAAATAAACATATACATGTAGTGACATATACATGTAGTGACATATACATTCAGTGACATATACATGAAGTGACATATACATGTAGTGACATATACATGTAGTGACATATACATGTAGTGACATATACATTCAGTGACATATACATTCAGTGACATATACATTCAGTGACATATACATAAAGTGACATATACATGAAGTTACATATACATGTAGTGACATATACATGAAGTGACATATACATGTAGTGACACATACATGAAGTGACATATACATGTAGTGACATATACATGAAGTGACATATACATGTAGTGACATATACATGAAGTGACATATACAGTAGTGATATATACATGAAGGACATATACATGTAGGACATATACATGAAGTGACATATACAGTAGTGACATAACAGAAGTGACATATACATGTAGTGACACATACATTCAGTGACATATACAGTAGGACATATACATCAAGGACATATACATGTAGTGACATATACATGAAGTGACATATACAGTAGGACACATACATTCAGTGACATATACAGTAGGACATATACATCAAGTGACATATACATGTAGTGACAATCATTCAGTGACATAACAGTAGGACACATACATTCAGTGACATAACATGTAGGACATATACATCAAGTGACATACACTGCAGGACATAACAGTAGTGACATAACATCAAGTGACATACACATGCAGGACATATACATGAAGGACATATACATGAAGTGACATATACATTCAGTGACACATACATTCAGTGACATATACATGTAGTATAGTAGTGCCGTCAAACCTAGCTAAACAACATTTTCAACAGATTGTCTTAAATTGCTACCTAGATTTTACTTGTGTTGTTGATTCTAGCATTTTCTAAAACATGTAATGTTTTAATATATCATTTTGGAGAAATTTAGAATTTTCACCAGAAACTGTGAACGAGCAGGTTTAAAGGTTCTACATGTATGTGTACATTTGTGTTTTGTTTACGAAAAAAGGGGAGACGAATACTTTCTATCAGCATATACATGATAGGTACAAGATAAAAAATCCCCAGCATTTGATGGTACAATGCATTATACTGATAAGTTAATAAACATCAAGTCTATAGCTACCATAGTAAAATGATAGCCACTATACTGTTTTAAATGATTTGAATGAAACAATGAATTGTAAAATTTTAATGTTAAAAACTGTTAAACAGGATCTGTCTGTTCTAATGAACTAACCATTATGCATCTTAAATGGTTAAACGAAGTGGATAAACTTCCATATCATTTCAGCATTGTTGTCGATGTAATGACCATGTAAGCTTTACTTTGAACAAATAAAAGTACGATTACATTGACTGTAGACATCTTTGAAAGATAACATTTTAGTCTATTGTTACAAACTTACATTATCTTCTCATGGGAGTCGAGATGTCATTTTGTTTCATTTTTCGTTTTAAATTATTCATGTACCAAATAAGAACGTTTTTGAAATGTAGAATTAAACATTTCGCGACTTAACTGGTTTTTGTGTGCGTTGTAATAGCAATGTTGACGTCTTCCCAACGGTAATGATTATTTCATACACTTATTTCTGTCTATTTCAGTGTCAGTATCAAACATAATATTCACTTTTCTTTGTTTCAATAATAGGATTGTAGTGTATATAAAGAAATAAAATACCCAACGCTATTTCCAAGTAGATATAAAATCCAGCGCTATTTCCAAGTTGACAAGAGCATTGTGTTCTCACGATGTACCTCAACTGACGAAAGAAATAACTGTTTTAGTACGTAGTATAGTAGTCTTTGTACTTGCATTCATACTCATAATTTTCTTTTAACAGTTACCCTTCTACTTACTAAATCGCTGGTACAAACATGTTCTCAATGACTATCTCAATTATCTTATTGTCTAGAGAATGAAAACTTGAATCTAATTGTTTTTATTAGCTGGCTAGTTTTGTATTATTAGCAACATTTGGTTTAACAGACTAGTTACTATCGTATTCGCCGGTAAAATGTAAACATTAAATGCAATGCCACTATTTTAATATTTCGTTGATAGGCTTAAAGTTGATGAAAACAGAGAAATACAATGTACGGTATCATTTATTTATCATGTTACGATAATTTATCTATCCATTGGTATGTGTCCATGTCACAGAGTGTTTTATTTAAATGGTTGTTCGAGGGTGTATAGAGAAAATCAATTTCAAGTGCATTGCATATGTATGATTATGGTAGTCTTTTGTATGAATGGTTATTTACTATTTTTATATTATCATGTTTCCAAATGTACCTTATGTTATACCCATATGGACTGAAACAGTTAAACCTTCATGAACATTTAATATTCATTGTAGAAACTTCAGTAGCAAAATTGCTAAATCAGTGGTATAAACTTATTTCAACAATGTCAAAGTAACAGTTGCTAAGGGATCATTTATCTTACAAAATCCCGCTAGTCACGTAAACCAACTTAATATTTTAGTTTGTGCTGCTTTTAAACTTCATTTGATCTGTTATACTTTACCCGAAAGTCGCTTATTGCGATCAATGAAATAAGCTGGATTTGATATGCGTCTTACAAATTGAATACCAAATATTTTATACCAGATAATGCAGTGATATCATTTAGAGCTTCTGTCAATGTTTTACTCTGTTAATATCGGAATTTCATTCAGTAAAAGTTGCAAGTAGTTAACGAGACTAAAATGGTTTTAATTGCATGTTTTTGTTGAACTCAACATCGATTTTGAATAATGACCACAATAGGGCAAAACTATCATACAATACAATGTTCGAATATATTGTAATACATACATCCATAAATATATTAATTTCACTGAAAAGTATGTATCAGAGCAATATATCATGTATCAACAACTATCCAATCTTACTTCATATATCACCAACCGTGCAATCAGACTTCATGTATCATAAACCATCCAATCATACTTCATGTATCATTAAGCATCCAAACAGGCTTCATGTACTATTAACCGTTCAATCATACGTCATGTATCATCCACCATTCAATCATACTTTGTGTTTTTTATCATCAACCGTCATTTCATACTTCATGTTTCATCAACTATCCAATAATACATCGTGTATCATCTAACATCTTTGTCAGTGTAAGGCTCAACTAATAAGACTTCTTGTATTATCAAACAACTTATCAGAATTCGTATATCATGTGACATTTTCGACGTTTCAGATTTTGGAGTCTGACGAGAACAAACGACGTTCCGAGAAACTTCAGTTAATGAATATGAGTAGTGGAGTTAGGGGATGGTGCCGTATACAAGGACGGATGTGGCTTACCTTGAACGAGCCATTTTACTCAAAGGCAGCCAAGGTATAGATATACTAAAATATTTGCACACATCCCCCTCCCCCTCCCCCCTCCTCCGACCTACACAGTGGACGAACTTCGTGTATAACAATAGTCGCTGCGGATTGTGCTGGAAATAATCTATTTATAAAAATGCATCATTGTGCAAACGTCGTGCCATAATGTATATTCAACAGTATGCACAAATTAGGCATTCGAACCCAGCTAAATGACATGAATGCAATTTTGTTAAAAAACATGTGGTTTTCTGTGTTCGATTATTAAGACAGTCTTGCATTGGAGATAACTTTATTTGTTATTTCTAAAATAACTTGAGACACTTTGTTCTGATTATGTGGTTATAATATATTTATCTCACGTAATGTTATTTCGCCTCATTTGATAATGCATAACCATTTAAAGTAGGAGCCATTTATAGATGGGTAATTGCATGCTATTGTTTACTTGAATTAAATGATAATACTGTTAGCAGTTTACACCAACACTATCTTTAATCTGCAATAAGATCATGTGTCAAAATGAAAAGACAAGAAAACCTCATTTATATTTACTATGTTTATCATCAGAAACCCCTAAATGTATCAATTCGCTTTTGTCGAGTATATATAATATTGAATTCAGTTTGTTTCAACTCCAAATAAAATTAAAAGTATATCGTAAGTAATAATGTAGTCCTACACATGTACATGTATCAATAGGCTGTTGAAGGACAATTCAAGTCTAGTTTAAGGGAGGAAATGAATTTCATGTACATGTAAATAACTTGGCTTTAGTTATAGATAGTGTCTTTGAATGACCCTTCCTCAAAGTATTGTCCCTACAGGATACCATTATATACATATTCATTCATATTCAGGTGTACTTCGTCTTCAGCGCCATTTTGATAACTGTGTCGCTGTTTGCATTGATTGCCGGCACTCATCCAGCGTTTCAACGTCCGCTTAATACAAAAGAGTGGAAGCAATACTTTGGAGATGAATGGAACATTTATAAACACCATTTCGTCAGTGAAGCTGAACCGGAGACTGAACCGGAAACAGCCGTTGAACCAAATGCCGAAGTTGAACCAGAAGCGACGTCTGAACCGGAAGTGTCAGCAGAATCAGAATCGGAAGCAGAGACAACAGCAGAAGGGGAAGTGACGTCAGAACCAGAGACCGAAGAGGAACCGTATCCTTTTCCTGAAAATGCATTTTCAAGATACTTATTCCTTGATGTTATAGAGTTTACCTGCATAGGTCTGTTTACGCTGGACCTCCTCGTTCGTTTAATTGTTTGCCCTTATCGATATCAGCTTTTGTTCTCTTTCTTAAACTGGGTCGATATATTTGCATTAGCTGTCATGTATTTAAAATATACAATCGAAACCATTTATCCGAAAGAAAAATATGAGGCTTCTGTTCTAGACATGATGCATTGTCTGCAAGTTGTGCGAATTTTCAGGCTTTTCAGGTTAGTTAAAAATTTCATCGGTTTTCGTGTTCTTTTGTACGCATTTAAAGCGAGCTTTAAAGAGCTTATGCTGATGTCCCTTTTCCTATTTGTTGCAATGTTGCTATTTTCAACCTTTGCATTTTTCTCGGGTGACAACAGTTTTCCTAACATTCCTGATGCATTTTGGTGGACAATCGTTACCATGACAACTGTGGGTTATGGCGATGTTGTTCCGAAAACGCCTTTGTCAAAATCAATCGGTGTGTTTTGTGCTATATCTGGTGTGTGTTTAATTGCAGTAGTCATTCCAATTTTTGTTAACAACTTTGTGCTGTTTTATAACTACTCTAAGGTGTGGGGAAAGAAAGTCGAAAACCAAAATGAGAACAGACATGTTAAAATAACTCAAGTGCTTGCTGTTGAAGATCTAAAATCTTAGACACCCGGACTGCAAGAGAGGCATCGCGAGTTGAGCTCATGTGATCAAAAAGCTTTTCGTGATTTTAATTAGAAAGAAAGTACTAACCTTCCAGGTATGGATTGAACATTACTTTCTATCTTGAAACCAAACAGTAGGTCACATTATTAGATTAAGTGTGTAAGTCACAAGTGAATGTGTAATGTATACTTATTTGGATATATGTACATAACATAAATGAACAATTTATCATTGTTATCATGAAGACGCTAATTGAATTAAGTTGATTGTCCCCCGGAAATAGGTGACTGCAGACATATGAAAAACAGAACAAAGGAAGTATCAAAATGGGCAGTGACACCATATGTTTCAAGAGAAACGACAGTCCTTGTTTCGCTGTCGCCTTATACTAACTGTGAACAAACACACATCTCGAATTATGCCATGTTTAAACGGCTTTAAATGGTATTTTAAAATTATTAAGCAGCACTTCAATTTTAAGCAGCACTTCAAAATGTACGAATGCTCTGTCGACAGTTGTTGCTAAAACAGGAAATGGCTAATGTGACCCCCATCGTTTTGACTACGATATCCAGTGGAACAGACAATCCAGAGATAGTTTTTACAATAACAGACATTTCAACAAATGTTAGATAAGTATTACGTTTTGGGAATAGCTGTGACAATATGAAATAAAAGGCAAGTTTGTTACAATGTAGCAAGGACACATTAATAGTAAACAGGCTTTCGACCTAAGTTTATGAAGGAGTGTATTTCATAATTTTAAAATACCATTTAAATCCGTTTTGTATGATATGCAGTTTAAGGTACTTGTATCGTAGATAATTTCTTGTTAATATCACCAAAATGCAGCTGTTGTAATAAATTCACTTGATATGATGAAAACATGTGTTGCTACTAACTTTGAATATTGAGAAAAGTATCGTCATTGTTTTGTTAGAGGACAGCAACAGTTATTTATCTCGTTGAATATATTCACTGTGAGCAATGTTATTTAAGCGTCAATGGAAAATTTAGAAACTCCAATTTAGATACAATATAATAGTGTAAAATAAATTCTTTCATATGTTATGACAACGTCAATGGAAAATTTTGAAACTCCAATTTAGATCAAATGTGATAGTGTAAAATGCATACTCCCAATTTTACGACAGCTACTATATGTACATATATGTGATTAATAGGGTTTAAGAGACATTCCCTCAAACTGGTGTCAGACTTAATAACTTCAAAAGCATAAATAATAGAACATGTGCATGTATAATTACTTAACATAAAGGTTTAAGCTATACATTCTAGTCCAGCGTTTAAAAAAATGTAGTAGTACCGTAAAATATTCAATCATCTATGCAGAAACATGTTGTACAATTAATTGGATGATAGCATTTTATTATAGAAGACCACTGTGTTGATTAATTGTGCTAAAAAGAGGCAGTGTTTGACATACATGTATGTTGTTCTTTAAATGTTATCATTTTACAGACTGATAGTTTCTGAAATTGTTGCTATTGATCGCCAACCTGAATAAATTTTTAAAAGATTATAACCCTCTAACGATCGACATGTTTTTGAGTTTTGCGACTGAGGGCACCATCCAGTATAGTGGCGAATTTCTTTTATGCACATGGTCAATCATTAATATCCTCTGTTAGCTTTACCTTATTTTATATCTGGTTTAAGACCTTGGAAATAAATTTATAGGCTTCTGAAAGAGTGTCAGATTGTTTATCCTACTGTACCGAATTAACTGTTCAAGTTTTGTGTCCGATATTTATACTGCTTTAAAGCATTGTGAGAAAAAATACTTTTTATACAATATTCCATCCATATGAATACTGGATATAATGAAAATGTTTTCCAAAAGGAAAAGGTGGAAACTTTGTCTGTTTGCTAAATGATGCCAGTGCCCGAACCCCAATCTGTTTCCATGCAGTGTGATAGTGTCAATATGGGAATACTGGACTTTTCCATAAAAATGAAAATAAATTGTTTAAAATATCTACAAAGGAAAAGGTGGAAACTTTGTCTGTTTGCTAAATGATCTCAGCCAAGTGCCTGAACCCCATCAAGACATAGGATATGTGTTTTCCCATGCATGATGATGTGATAGTGTCAATATGGGAATACTGGACTTTTCCATATCTACAATACAGTGTGTTGCTAGAAATGTTCAATAAAAATAAAATGTTTAAGATATCTACAAAGGAAAAGATGGAAACTTTGTCTTTTTGCTAAATGATCTCAGCCAAGTGCCCGAACCCCATCCAGACATAGGATATGTGTTTTTCCCATGCATGATGATGTGATAGTGTCAATATGGGAATACTGGACTTTTCCATATCTAAAATACAGTGTGTTGCTAGAAATGTTCAATAAAAATAAATTGCTTAAAATATCTACAAATGTACAAAGCTCAAGGTGGAAACTTTGTCTTTTTGCTAAATGATCTCAGCCAAGTGCCCAAACCCCAAGATGTTAACCCCATGCTATTGTGACCACATAAATATCCGTCCGTTTGTTCGTCGTGATTGTTAATTGTCACATTACAGCATGTTCTTTCAAATAAGAAAGAATTATTTTTTTCAGCATCAACTTTTCTCACGGGACCTATTCTCATCAATATTGATCAAAAATACAATAATCTGCATGCAAGCTCCATTGCATAACACATTGGATGCAGCCAACTTGTCTCAACACTTGTATGTATGCAGTCATACTTGTCGTTGTTTTGTCGTTGTTTTGTGGCACACCAGTCTACAGGAGAACGAGACATCGAGAAGAAGCGACACACCAGTATACACATGGCTATCTGACTTACTGTCGTTCTGTATTGTCGACCTTTTGCCATTTCTTAGTTGCTGTTAGTGTCGTCGTTGTCTCGTTCGGCCGGGGTCGTAACAAAAATGGATTTGTCGTATTTTTCGTGTTGGCGACCCGCCAGAAATCCGCCATTTTAATAGTATCCGTATCTTAAGAGGATACCAACAACAGCACATAAATTATTTACGAAACTGTTCGATTGTAAATGATATAAGATTACCTGTTTCATAGATTTTTGGGATATGCTTAAGATAGGGTTAAAAATATTTTTAAACACTAATGCATTTCTACTGCCTCTGGTTATAACTCTTCTGATAATAAGCTCTTGAGTTGAAAGCACTGTTCAGATAGCATCAGTTTGTTAGAGCATTTATTACTTAGCGTGCAAATTTATCATATCATCAGACGACATGAAGAAAACTGTGAAAATTTCTTTGGCTTAGAAGAATTTTTTGGACCCCGATATTCTTTGAAAAGCGGTATCATGGTGCAAAGCCCCATTCACATACATGTACAAAGTTTTATTTTGGGGACATAAGTATTATATTTCGTTAGTCTTAGCACTTCTTGTCGTTTGGTAACTTTGCAGTATTCAGCATTGGCTTGTGATAACGAGTTCCACGGAAAAGCTACATATAACTATAACCCACGTAAAAACATACTAACTCACTTTAAATCGTACTCAATGAAATTCATACTAACTTCACGGAAAAGCTATATTCTAACTCACTAAAATCATAATTGTTCCAGCTAATTTTACAAAGCGTCTCTTCTTCGGACGATCGCTTTTTTATTCTAAGACTCAATTTAACAAGCGTTAGTCGACCAATAGCATATGCATACATTAAGTGAGTCTACCTTGTTTTTAGCCAAACGAGCGAGCAGCTTTAAGCAATATTTTGACTCAATCACTGGATAATTAAGAAACAGGCTTGACTTTAGCTAGGAAAATTCATTTTAAGTCATTTCAGCTACATTTATGCATATACATATTGTTTATTTCCTAGAGGCTAATGTTCATTTACCAATGATCAGACATTAATATTGTACTGCATCCCGTAATTTCACACTCTACACCTTGGTCATAAAATTATTTAGAAGGTTGTGCATCGCTCAGCATCAACTGGAAGTATCAGAAATACGTTAATTTCATCCATAATTGATAGCACAATTAATTTGTGTTATGACATCAGTATGGTGAAAACAAACAGATTAATGTATGTAATCTTCGAATGCAAGAAGTGTTTTCCAGACAAATATTGACAATAATATCCAATGTACCGTTCGCCGTAAATCAATGTGGAATCAATTAGAATAACTGATCAAAATGATAGCGGCCATATGTGTGAAGTAAACTATTTAAAGGCAACTTTTTACACCATAGTCTAGTGATTCTTACTGTTTTATTGCATGACGCTACTCAAAACACATTTAAACTGCACGGTGTAACCTCGTCTAAAAACACAAACAAACTAGAGGGCAACTGGCCTTGAAAATACTTATAGGAAACAGTAACATAAAGGTCCTTGACCTTTACCTTTCTTAACAGAAAATTGAGTCTGAAGTTGCGACCAGCACATATCAATTCATCAGCGTTTAAAACTGCTCGTCCACAGTTTCCGGTTAAAACAAATAATTTCTCCATATTAATGAATTTGAACTCTTACGATCTTAGACTGAAATTGACAACAGTCATCGATATAGTTATTTATCCGTCCTTTAGTTTACTGAGCCATTATAAACGGTTTGAAAACAGCTGTGTTCTGTGAAGGAGCGGATTAGTGGTCTTAGACTAGTGGTTAACACACTAGACTTGTAATCGCAGGTTCGATCCCCCGTTCCTTCACAAACATAACTAATAGTCTTTCGAATGAGACATAAAACAAGGTCCTGTGTATTCGTGCTGTACACCGGACATGTTAAGAAAGCAGGGGGTGTCTCTGGAACGGGACGTCTTCTGTACCTTATACTATCCTCCAAATCTAAAATAACTTAAGTTATTCTTTGGGCGTTGGTCATATGGATTATCCGGTATCAACGATAAAACTCTAAAAATCATGCATACATACATGCATACATCATACAGTACAATACGTGTTCTGTAAAACAGTACGTGCGAGTGCAAAAATGTTAACCATTGTCAATAACCAATTCTAATTACTTGCGACACATTGATTTTGTGCAGTGTTTTATATCGATACGCTGCTTTATCCCAAGTTACATGTACCTTGGATATCCTTCTATCCTAAACTGTTTCAAAATGTCGTTGTTTTAATATTCGCAGGTTTGACGTATCTACAAAAATAGCGAATATTAGACACGCGCGAGAAAAAAGCAACATACAGTACTGCCAACTTTTGAGTCTGTAAAGTTCAGTGAGCAACCAATAAAAAACCACTTGTATTTTCCGAAATGAAATTTCTAAAGGTCCTTGACGACTTTTTTTCTAGACAAAATAAGTCATATTAAACATACACCAGATAAATTAAATCATACTGCCCTCAAAAACTGCCAATAATGATTTGAGCGAAATGAATTGACTCAGTATAAGGCATTGTCTCGCTTCTATTCATCGACAAGAAATCCGGTTTAATACCATTTGAAGTGATTGATCATTGTAGGTCAAGCAATTAAGGAATTAATATTCAGTCGTTTCGTAAGATGGCATAATAAGCATATTATTTTGCATTGTTGCTACTACTTAGTCATAATGACTTCTTCATACTGAAATCATCACCCAGTAAAAGCAGTAGAAATAGAGACAGTTTCATGTAAGAGACAGCAGCCGTTTGCGCGCTGTGCAACGTCAGTTTTAATGCCATGTTTGTCTTTGAAGAACTTGCTCCTTGATGATTTTGTTAATGTTCAGCTGGAGAATTGTGTTTTAGATCCCAAGGGCAATACCTGATAAGAAAAGTTTCAACTATTTATAAATATGAGCGTTGAGTCCGTTGTGTCCCATGCGAAGCCTGAATAGAACGGCTATTTCCTGAATAGAAAGGCTGTTTCCATCTTAATCTTGCTAGAATTTCATTCTTGCAAGACCCTTAATCATCGCAGGTGACTGTATTGGTTGGCTGGTCGCCTCGCAAATTTGTCTACGAGCTTATTGCAAGGAACACAACAGTGTGTGGGTATCCACTGAAGGGACACTTCCTGTTGAGTCTGTTAGGCTCTACGGCAAGTCAGTGCATTGTTACGGAATCCCGTTATGGCCATCGCCGCTTTTGTAAACACGAAACAACGAAAAGTAGAAAAGTCAAAACATCGACACCACGATGATGAAAACTCGTAACTACGGTGGAGAAAAAGGACTATTCAATTACACAGAAGTAGACAAAGGTTGGCAACTTCTTAAAATAGTGTGCAATTATTAGCATTTGCATGCACGAAAGCATTTGTGCAGTTTTAAAGGATATGCAAGATGTATCATTATATTCTCAAAGGCTACATAACCTACATTTGTACATACGTTTTTGTATAAGGTCTTTAAAATAGGCACTCCAAACATAATATGTTCAATGGACGTAAAATGATAAATAAATACCATAATACCAGAACATTTGTTGAGTTTGATTTGGTAGCTTATAATTAAAAACAATGATACAGCATATGCACTGAAACTATTTTATTTGGTAATTCGTTCTAAAACATGTTAATTTTTCATCAAAATCTGAAAGCGAGCAACTTTAAGGCTTACAGGTCCCCAAACTAATCATGGGATTTACATTTACGCTCATCAAAGGTTCTCACTGTTTTCAGCTCCACTTAATGCCATTGAAAACGAAATTCATGACGAGATTAAAACATGATATTCTTTGCAAATTGATGATCGTTGTTATCCGATTAAAGCTTATTTGTTTCTTTGAAGTGACTACAGTAGGAGTGAAGCGTGCTGAAGTGAAGTCATTAATAGAAAATATAGCTTAATTGATAGCATAAATAGAAATTCATTAATCATTGAAAAAAGACTCTTTATGTTTGACCTATTCATAAACATTATTTCTGTTTGCCTGTTATTTTCCTTTTTAAAACAAAATTTATCATTTTATTCTTTATTATGTATAAATTACTAAATATGTTTTCGCCATTACAATTTAAACCGCATAAGATACATGATACAGAAATAAAAGAATTCAACAATTGAAAACCTTTAAGATAACTATATCTAGCACACGATCATGATGAAGAATAAGTGGATGAAACGTAGTGTAATAGTTTTGCAGGAAGGAGAAATTACAGAGTAACCACAGCTGTGTAAACACCAGAATCTTTCGTAAATCTAGCGCTAAATTAGAAACTGCGTCACATGTATCTTAAAAAAATACTCGATGGCCTGTACTTTTTCTTTTGTATAGAGGAGAAAATCGGCGGTACATCCGGCCCAAGAACAAAGGTTAACAACGGTTTAATAAGGTTACTTCAATCAATAACCTTATATATAATATGTATTTCAGAAGAATGTAGGCTTAACCAACATTTTATATTAACGTCTTAGCGATGTCACATTTTTTTCACGCAGTATTTACACGATTAAGCTTATTAGGAAGACTTGCGCATGCGCATTCTCTAGTAAAAGGTTACTTAAATATAGCTTTTATCTGATAGATGTTTTCCGTTCTATAGAATAGAGAACGTTTAAAGACGTACATCGTTTATTGGATATGTGACAGTTCTGAAAATTGTTCTTTAACTTAATAATCTAAAATGAAACGGCTGGAAATAAATGAAAACATGTTAAAAAATGAAAAACAAGGTAAATGCGATAAAGAGCAAATGAAAGTACAGGTGGTAAATGTTAGTGGAACACGTTTTGAAGTGTCTGAACAAACATGGGCTACCATAAGGAAAAATGTTTTCGGGGGAAATCAAGAACACTTACATCAATTTGGTAATGAAATATATGTTGAGCGTCACCCATCTGCGTTTCAGAGTATTTTGTATTTTGAACAAGGTGGAGAATTGCATCTTCCGGCTGATCTGTGCCCATCATCCTTCAAAAAAGAGCTCGAGTTTTGGGGTGTCGACGAGTTTTGTCTGGCTAAGTGTTGTTTTGCGAAGTACGTTGCTTACTTTGACGACCAGGATGTGTTGAAGGTAGGTAAAATGTTTGAGTTTCTGTTTTTTTGCATAAACAGTACATATGTTTGCGTGTTTGTATACATAAGTTACACATGAACGTACAAGTGAAATTTTTGTAAGATCATTAAATCATTGTTTACGTTGTTGATAAGAGGGGTGTTTGAAAAATGTAATTTTTATTTATAGTTTTTTAATTCAAACTATCATTTTTCTTAAGGTTCTTTGGTATCCTTTCAGTTACATATACACAATGTCAGCCCGTGGATCTACTGTCTTTTAAAAGATATTTTTAAATACTTGCAGTAGTTTCAGAAATACACTTAGCCACATGTCCTCGATCTTTAAGTATGCCCGTGAGCTTGAATAATTGTGGCAGCACTATGATATGGCATCAGAATGTGCTATTGAAGTAGGGTAGGTGTTTTTACAATACTACTTTACTGACAGGCAATTTTGGCAAGTATTCACACATTCAATGAACTTTATGTAGAAAATGAAACACACGTCCTGTTACACTGTCCTGCATACCAGTTTATCAGAGATGTTTTAGTTGCTGAAGCAATGCTGATAGATGAATCTTTCTGTAACTGGTCGGATTCTGCTAAATTGAAGTTTATTTTCTCCAACAAAGAAATGGTAAATGTCAGTGCCAAAACCTGTTTTAAAATTCTTTATACTAGAAATAATCTTTTATATAACTTATGTTCTTTTAATTTGAAGATGTTGTCTTTTATCTCAGTTTAGGTAGAGTAATCATTGCTTATCAGTTCATCCTTGATCTGATCAGGGCAGATATTTGATTTCTTAAGACATTTTTCATTATGCCCGTTAGGGCCAATGTTTCCTTTTCAGTGTCTTACATTTGTTATTTTTATGGCGGTTCTTAGTCATAGATTAGCAATGGTAATCTAACTTTTACTCTGTGTAATTAGTCCTGATATAATTCTGTGATATTGTTGTACTATTGAACAGTCTCTTTTTATTCATGAGTAGAAAGACCAATTACATGTGTTTTATTATATTTTAGTATGTATGTTTAGCAATATGCACATGTATTGGATGAGACTGAATAAGCTTGTGATAAGGCTGGGTAACTTTCATTATAGTCTGTGATAATGCTATGGTAATGAAATCTGTAAAATATACATATTTTATAACTATAACTCCTATAACTCAATATTGAGTGGCAGCTTAACATTGGTTTTATGTTTTATTCATGTTTATGTAATGTAAATGTATATTATGCTGATGAGACAGAAATAAAATATAATAAATAAATAAACTATAATATAATCAATTAAAGAACACCGTCTGTTCTCCGTAAGAAACTGCCAGCTTTCTCACATAGAGAACCATGTTCGGTAGCAGGCCGCTCAAACCTTTGACCCTCACTGAATGAGAGGATACAGTAATTTCAACTCGAACAACAAAATTATTCTGGATCAAAACATTAAATAAAAGTATGCATTAAATTTCCAAAGGACTGTGTCAACAGTAAAACAATCTCGTTCATGTAAATAAACATACTTATCTAAAATATAGAGAAGAATTTCGGAATGCAAAACAAATGAAGTCATATTTTATGCGTGTGTGCAAGTCGCTACCGTGTGTGTGTGTGTGTGTCGGTGTCTGGTTTTATGAAGAAATTGTATCGAGAACTGCAGGTGTAACTCTTCCGGAAAAAGGTTTATCTTATTCAGAATTATTGCCCTATTAGCTCAAATGATACAAACTGTCAACCGTGTCAACATTGAAATTGGGGCTCTATTGTATTTTATGACAATTATATGCATTTAAAAAAAATATTGATTTTATATATTGAATTAAGTTATTATATCTAAGGTTTCGTTCTCGAATGTATTCCGTAACCTTTTATCTAAATATTCATGAGACCCTCGTGGTTGCTGTAATTTCACATTGAATATACTTTGTTTGCTCTGTAGAAATAAAAGAAGTATCTATTACCTGTACAGTGATTGTAGTTTCATATTGTACAACGAAAGACAGATGGCTTTGCATTTACAGTAACTTCAAAGTAAGAGATGGTTGTGTCGCTTTGAGGCATATTTCTCTCCCCGTTTTTGCCCTCAAGTGCTTAAAATATAAAAAGAGCAAAAGCTAAACACAGACTCTATAAATGTGCAAACAACCTTAAACTTGCTTGCATATTGATTAAAGTAATTGAATCCGGATGTATTAATATTTCATACTTACTACTGTTGAATAAATGATTTTGTTTCTTTAAATATTGTTTGATCCTATTTTGACAGTTGATACTGGAAACATGCGCGTAATTAGCCACATACAATTGGGGTTTTCATCGGCAACAATATTTAATGCTGAAGCAGTTGGTTTAATAACTTTGTTTAATTGTTATGTGTGGTCAACAGGTGTCCGTTTTCCATCAACTCTTTCTACTTGATAACCAGATACACTGACCTAAGGTCAGTAAGCTTAATAGTATGTTGTTTGACCTGCGCTGGTTTTTGGGTCAGTTGTTATGCAAGTCAGATTTTCAGGAGTTTCTGAATTTAGCCATGTTGAAACTTTTACGAATAACATTGTTGTTGTGAAGAAGCTAATGTGTTCCTAATTTCAGAAACGACGTTATAAGATAGTTTACAAAGGCTTTCGTCCATTGCCTTAGTGCAAAAATGTTCATGCCTTGAATAGAAATGAAATAAAAATGACAGATACCGGTAGAATGGTAATGTATATTGCTTATTAATTGTAACTGCATACATTGATAAATTCACACACACATTTAATTACCTATAATAGGAGATATCGTAGTACATCTGTACGCATATTTTCGTACACAAGCATAAAACTTTTGTACCGAAAACACAAGAATGTTCGAAGTACAAAATAGTATGTACACTGACACTGTAAGGCTTTCGTATAAGTACTTTGCTAACATGTCTCTTTGCAGACAGTCATAGCCTTTGGTGGACCTACATCAATACTCGGGGAGCTTTAGTTAATTTTTTTTCACATTTCACCAATTTAATTTCCCGTCTATTTGTACGTGTATCGATTTTTCCTGAATCCTTATCACTATATAATTATATTTTATGTAAAATTTCCGACCTGGTCAGGTGAAATGTATTTGTTTAAACAAATTGTATCAAATTGTATATTTTAAGAAAACTTAAATCATAAGCTTTGCAAATAGTGTAACTATTGTGATACCAGCAACCATGTCAGATGGAAAGTCTAAAAATAAATTTTGATACATTCAGTTTACTTAAAAGTCCATAGTAGATAACTCTCAAGATCACTCCTTACACTTTTGTAATCTATGTTTGTAACGCTTTATTATTTGTTAGGGTATAATTTCAAATATACAGATAACTTTTATAGGAATTTATACTGGAACCTTTTTATTTGACTAATTCATTCTAAAATATTATTTTCAGAGAGTTTGTATGAACTTTATGTTTTCGCCATAATCTGAGAGAGCGAGCAACTTTAACATGGAACGATAACATATGCTTAAACAGAGTCGTGGTTAAGGTGTATGCCACTCATCCCGGAGGTTTCGGGTTGGAGCCCCACTGGGGTCACGATCGTACCTCCTGATATTACACCAGTACTGGTTTTTCCAGGAAGCGGACTCGAGAGTGACTCGATAAGCTAAAAGTTTTCTTTACAATCGAGCTAAAATAAATTAGTATAAACTTAGTATGAACTAAGAGACGTGGTTTATGTACATGTAATACGTCTTTTTCATTAATAATAGATGACACAAAAACTTTAATGTTTAAGTATTTGCAGCGTGCTGATAAACTAAGTGTTTTTTAGCATGTTAGGCTTATCTTAAACACTTAATGCGCATTAATAATACAGAAAACGAATGTTACTATAATTTGAAATGTAGGACCGAATACAATTATATAGATGTTTGTACTTTACACAAAAGTGGATGTCTAAATAGATTTTTATTTTGTTCGACTGGCCACCTTTGCCTAATATACCTTTAGCGTGATTTGGAGTATATGGTCTTGGCAGAAATATTTACGTCATAGAAGGTTCAATCGAGCGAGTGTGATATACTAGCATTAAAGAAAGTTGTACATTTTCTTTTAATCCTATATACATGTAGACATTTGACGACGTGTTTCTATAAGACAATTAAAGTTTTCCCATAAGAGTGTTCACGGAAACCCTTGATACTTTTTCTTAATATTATTTATAGATAGATAAAAATAATTGTGTGGCTTAAAAGTGGTTGTCACGAGTAAATTATTTAGCGCTTAAATAATCACCCACTGACTTCCCACCGAATTTATTAAACTGAAGATGATCAATTTAATAAATGATTATCTGTGTAAAAACTTAATTTATTTTCTTTTAATGTAGCCGCCAGTATTCGATTGAATTTTGCACAAATAATAACCTTTGCAAAAATGCTGATGCTCTGAATCCTGCCTCAAACAGTGTTGGATACTTCAGGGAATCAAAACAAAAACGTCTGATGTAAGCGTTTCTTTATCTGTGTCTTCCTTTTGTGTTTTTATACTTAAAATGAGACCAAGATACAATTTATACGCCAAACAAAAATTATACAGCTAATTTTTTGTAATATCTTTGTTGCAGATTTTGGAGTCAGATGAGGAAAAGAGGAGGTCCGAAAAACTTCAGTTGATGAACATAAGCACTAGAAGTACAGGGTGGCGACGTATTCAAGGGAAGATTTGGCTCATTTTGGACGAACCATTTTATTCAAATTCGGCAAAGGTATAAACTAAATAGATTGTTTTAGAACAGA
>JAFMSR010000004.1:15884190-15894593 GCA_022818135.1 Saxidomus purpurata
AACTGCTGTTACGGCATTCTCTAAACTATGTAAACTATACAATTATAGACTAATATTGAGGTTTTGTGGACTCGTTCAGTATATATTGACGGAGAACGAAGTCCGAGGCCAATATTTTTTCACAAGTCGCAAAACTATATATTGACCTCAATATTAGTCTGAATTTTTATATCGTATACCTCTTAAAAGCAGTGAAAATATGCAAAAATGTAACAGAAATTACGTCTTGAAACTGTGCAGCAGGTCTACACATCATTTTCCAGGTCTACACATGGACATAGTGCGACCTCGGCACTGAGCCCTTCGGCCAATCAGGACGTAACATGATGATAGCGTACACGAATAAGCGTAGTACGCACCGAAAACACTAAATGGGGTGGGGGAAGTTTGAGATGTTATGTTGTTTTTAATCGGCTAAGTGAATATATTAGACCGAACGTAACGAAAGTTTTAAGGAATCGGAAAAAGTCCTACATGTATCATAAAAACAAATAAAAATGATTAATAATATTTATTACATCTACATGTATTACCTTTTGTATAGGGTAACCTTTTAAAAATGCCGAATTTAATTAAAACTATAAATGATACTGACTGGTTGGAATAAATACTCCCGTTCGTTGTCGTAAAAGACAAATGGTCAGCGTTTTTCGTGTAGAATTGATTTAACGAATCGTGTTGACGGCAATAAAATTAATTCTCGCTTTCTTGCACTTTTGAATAAAATTACTTGCACATGTTCAAATCTGACACTTACAGTGAAATATTTCAACCTATGCAAACTGTGGATTCTTTTAATTTATCGAAGTCTTTTCTTTCTTTTGTGAAGGCGTGAAACCCTTAATTGGTCTGATTCTTTTTCCATCTGATAAAAATTAATTGTAAAGTAAACGTATAACATGTAGTCCGTATATCGTGTAGCTGGAAGCGCGCGCTTCGTATATCGTGCGTATCTTCCATCGTTCTGAATCACTGGCTCGTGTATACACTATAGGTGTAACGTGCGTGTATCGTGCGCTCCGTGCGTGACAACTGTTAAGTTCCGACTACTGTACTTGATATTATACATTGCATGATATGTTTTGTGGAAAAAGCAAAGACATATTGGGAAGTTAACGAAGATGTGTTGATATGTTTAATTTTCTATAATGAAGTTCGGTTTTTTCCGACAGATGTATCACTAACCGTTGATAATCAAAAGAAAAGCACAACAATTAAAAGTATTTTATATTGCACATTCATAATGAAAATCAACTATACAAAGTAGGCTACAGTGGCGCTCACGTTTTCTTCCGTTTACCTCATGGTTGTTACCGCGTTGAAAACGCCGGGTAAACGCGGTCATTTCGCGTTTAACGCGTTTTAACGCGAAAAACGGCTCACTTGCAAATATCAACATATTACCATCAAAATAAAACCTTAAAAAGGTACCCTATCCAGGTTGTTTTTTTGGGGTCTAGACTTCAACAAACTATTTCACCATATTTGGGAATTCGAAAAAATATCAAGTCATAGTTAACCATCATTATCTCCTGTTTATTCCATTAGGTAAAATAAAAACATTTTTTTACACGATTGTTGAAAGTAATGGTACTGTTATTGAAAATCACTAAAAAAATTGACTCGAACAAATAGTTGTCAAAATGCAAAATGTTAAAATTTAATTACCCCACCCACTGTTTTTCAGAATGGTACTTAATTCATGCATATCGATGACCTTTAAATCAGTGAAGGGATTTCAACGATTTTCTGAAAGTTTGCTCAATTAAAGATCAAAATAATATCATCAAAATTAAGGGGAAAAAGATACTCTTACGGGGCTTTTTTTTCGCGCTAGCCTTTTTCAAACTTTACCACTATTTTCTGGTAGCTGAAAAACAGATAAACTCGTAGTTATTAATAAATGATGAATATTGTCTCCATTTAATAATATTTTACTTTTCAAAATACAAGTGAGTAGACAAAAAGGGTATTCTGCTTAAAACCTACCACAAAATTAAAGTAAAAACATACATTTGTTAAATTGCATTATGTTAAAGATAAACTACCCCACCCACTTTTTTCTGAAGTTATTAATTAATGAATCTTCGGACCTTGAGCCATGAGAACTTACCCAGTTCATGAATTTATTGTTGTCAAAACCTATGAAGATAACATATACAAGGAACTAACCAATCATAATGAAACACTGTTGTCATTAAAGTCTCTTAAAATTAAAATCTCTAAAATATTCTTATTTTGGCAGTCAAATTTGTGACATTACTTGAACTTATGTTGATAACCCAATCTGCTAATTTCTGAAAACATCAACACTTTTGTTAATTATTTACTGTTTATAATACTAAAAGACTACAATATGTATAGGGTTATCTTTACTTCTGTTTCTTTTATTAACATCAATCAAAAGAACAGTCAGTAATACATATAAATGATACATGTTTGACAGGTCTAAAATGGTTTTCAAGAAATGACTTCCAACTTTAAAAAACACTTTCACAATCCTCTATAAGTTTATGGTATATTGTGACCACCTAGGGATGACTTTCACACAGTTTCTGTAATTTGTCTCATTTTTTCAGCAATCCCTCCATTATACTATATACTTATAATACACTCATGTACACCTGAAATTAAAAACATTCCCCAGTTACATACAATTAAGATAATATTATTTGCATTTTGATAAAATAAAATAATGCTTTTAATTGATATTTAACAGAAACAAAGTATAACAGTATTCAAATTTCAAATAAATTGTTTTGTATAATTGCACTACTCATTTACAACACCCATCTTTAGTTTGTCTTCAGTGTTGCATGGACTTGCTGGAGTTACAGATGAAAATGCAAGGTGAAGTTATTGAGAAATAACCAGAGTGTTTGGAGATGTTTCTTAGATATGTATAAGATAGCTTACAGGTTAACTTTCAAAATTATGTTTTTGATTCAGTTTGATAAAACTATGCATTCACTAAAAATAAAACCATTCAGGTTCATGACATCTAAAGAATGAGTTACTGAGGTATGTGAGCAAGTTAGAACTGATTACTCCGACTACCCATGGAGTTTAATCAGTCTACAGTGTGCTATTTAGTTCTCTTTCCATTTTCATCACATTGTCCAAAATACTAGTTTATACAACCCAGACAAAAGATACTTGTTTAATGCATGTATGTTGGGTACAAATTAGGTGTCTGTATATTTGTTATTCATAAAATGAGGGCACATGAATTGAACATACTAAGCCTGTTTTGTTTGTTTACTAAGACATGCAATCTTACCTATTAAATTTAGCCATATTGCATATCAAGCAAAACAAATCATTTGTTTTGTCCAGCTGCATTGCCAATACGCATCTAAAAACAAATGTATAAACAAAAGCAAATATAATCTAATAATTTTGAAAATTTGAAAATGTAACTCTCTGTAAGTACCATTCTGACATTACAAAAATAAGTATCAATTTGTTTCCTGAGACCATACACATATGTTCAATAGTAATAGTGACACAAAAGTATCAAATAAAGGTCTGCTACTAATGCTGTTTAGGTACTTTTTAACATGTAAGTATTTTCAATCCTTATATATGCATGTATTCATCTGTAAAAGACAATACAGTTTTTGTATGAGAATAAATGCATTCAGTTTACAAAGAAGTAGATGTAAATTACAAATATGTGATATTATGGCATAAAGGGAGTATTGTGTCACTCAATTATCCTTATTCAAAATCTCAAGATATCATTCCATGGTATTCAATTGTTATAGAGTTTTGTTATAAAAGCACTGTTAGGAGTATTTGAAACCCCTGCAGACCATAAAAATAAATACCAGATGTACATTTTGTGTATATGTATCTTGCATCTACAGGTGGACATTCAGCTGTATTGTGAAATGTTGTTGTACACTCTGCTGCTTTCCAAGTGCATTGACTTTCATCTATCAAGTAACATATCTGAGTCCCTGTAAAAGAAAAAGATAAAACACTAAATACATTTTCCTGCCATTTTATAAAATATATGTAACAGAATAATCTACCTAGCAAATATTAAAAAACATTTTTTGGCAAAAACTATGCAAGTTAG
Organism: Saxidomus purpurata; assembly: GCA_022818135.1. NCBI lineage: Eukaryota > Metazoa > Mollusca > Bivalvia > Venerida > Veneridae > Saxidomus > Saxidomus purpurata. Next base: position 15,888,275 of record JAFMSR010000004.1, read on the forward strand.
AATTCAAAAGCAGATCTGAATCATAAATTCGCTTTTTCATTTGTTGTATTTAAATGAAGAAACAAAAAAGAACATTTACATGTATTACATGTAGCTCTGTCAACAGTATCTGGTCCTTCAGCACATACAGCAAACACATGGCATTTCTTTGGTGTCTTAACCCACATTGGCCAAACTTGTTGAGACTGATGGAAACAATGCACCAATTGTAAGTAGTTGTATTTAGCATCTACTCTGCATGGTGGGCTGTATAAAACAAAGGAAAATTATATAAAGAAAATGTCACAATTATAGTATACTAAGTGGCTGTGAACTCAATTTGATATTAGTTCATTAAGATTGGAAGCCCAGGGAACAATTACCAGTTCATAAACCAGAATTTATGGCAAGTTTTTGTGCTAGACCTACTGTGTACATGCAGACATTTTCACTTTAAAGTTTGATTCTTAACAACTAATTCCTCTACAAACAGTTCCATGCATCTTTGTTGTAGGTATGTCATATCATGCAATATGTTTACTAAAATCTACAACTTTTGAAAAGCAGTGTATATACCATGGTATTTATAACCCTTTTTAGATTTAGTTACAAATTATTTTATCATTCTCAAATATATCTCTTTAGCTCTTAACAAAATCATCATCATCACAGACACTCTGCATCAACAGCAGCACAAATGATATAAAATATTTGTAATAGAATACACGCATAATAATTATGTTATTATCATCATAATATTTCCATGGGCTAACGTAAAGAGCTAGTCCAACAGTGAGGCTGTTGGAATTCCTTATCAACCAGGCATCCACTAAAGCACAGGTTGAAAACCTAAATCCTCGGCAGGATAAGAAAATGTTCTTGACAGTGAACATTCTTCCTGGCTCATTTCCCCAGGTTTACAGTAAATTAAATCTACAGTATATTTGAATTTATGTGATCAACATAACTTGGTTGTTATCAACAAATCGTTGCTACATGATTCCTCGGTGTCACTCTTACTTCCGGGTCTAATTACATCGAACAAAATGATATTGTTCTCTAAAAAAAGTGAGAAATAAATACTTACGTAATTAAAAGGTGGTAAAACACATCCAGCGTCAACATCAACTACATAACTTCGTATCGAACCTTTCAATCCACTTTATAAAATAAACGTTTTAGCACATTGTCGTAGACCTTCGCGGAAATACACCGTTTATGACGCCATCGGTACTCCGCAGCTTAATCAATAACTTGTGATATTTGAAATGTAATAGGTTGTATACCACGAAATGAGAGTCATTGATTATTACTGCATGTAAAACAGTGAAATAAGGTAGCGACCTATACTTTTTGAAAGTTTACAGATCAATTTTTCAGTGGTTAGCTATTTTACGACATTTCTCACTTCCGATATTTCGCGCATGTGCAGAACAACATAGCAGACATCCTTAAGCATGAACTTTGTTAGAAAAGACATCCCAAATATACCTCAAATGCACCAAATTGCACCCCTGAAAAACAAATTCAGGGGCAGCATGCTATCGGACCCTCTATGGTGAAATTTCGCTTCTTGCTACGGCCTAACAAGTCTTATCTAAATTTTCAAACATATCAAAATACGAATGATGGATACATCAAAACAAATTGTACATTGTATCTGCTAATATCAACAAGTGTGGATATACGTTTGTGAGCTGTATGTGTGAGATTGTGAAAGGAGTGCGAACAACGTATAGTGTGCGAGAGTGATGGTGCGAGTCTGGTTGACAGAGTGATAAATATAATTAATACTTTTAAATGTTAACATTTTACAAACAAAACGGACACATGCAATATACTAAAGACATATTGTACTTGATTTTAACATTGAAAAAGATTATCTTTATATCCGTTTCCTGAATATTCTCAGACATACATGTATGTTGTCAAATTGTTGTACAGAGCGATCCATGATATGTGATACTGCTTTGATTTCTTCTAAAATTGCAAAAACTTGACCAATTTGTCAAACTGATATTCATGTACTGTACAAGTCAGGATATATTTATGGTGGCTAATTTCTACCATATCGTGTTTTCGACATTTCGGCCCTAAAAGTTTAAAACACGAAAACTTGCAAACTACATGTAGCTATTTTGTCGTGTTGTGGACTCTGCGGGGCATAAAGTACAAACACGACAGATTAAGGGTAAAATCACGACACACAAAGGGCAAAAACGCTACATATTATATAGTCGTGGAAAACGTCGAAAACATGACACAAAACCCGCCAATTGGAAAACTTGACGAAAAATTACGTCGTGTGTTCGCCTTTAATCTGTGATTTCTACTTTTCGCCCCGGCAATAAATTGAAAGAGACTGAATCAGTTGAGGACCACCGGCTGGAACGTGACTGAATTGTTATAACACAAACTAGACGTCATACAGTGCAAATGTTGTAAATATTGTTGACCGAGTTATTTGATTGATATCTTTTCTATTTAAAGCAATATTGTATTAATAAACTTTTTCGATTTGTAGTTTGATTTTGTTTAAGAAAACGCTACAGTAAAAAAATTTGAACGAGGTTAAAATAGTGTCATATATTGTAGATCATCCTGAAGTGTGTACATTGGCATACATTCATCAAAGGTAACAAGTCTAAAGTTGTTACCGAGAATAATATAACAAGATGCTAGGCCCCATGCGTTTTGAGTTATTGTCCGGAAACCGTTGTTCTAGTCCGGGTCACTTTGACCTTGACCTTTGGTCTACTGATCTCAAAATCAATAGAGATCGTTTGGTGGTCATGACCAATCTCCAAATCAAGTTTCAAGATGCTAGGCTTACGCGTTCTGGAGTCATAATCCGGAAACTACTTGGTATACGTCCAGACCGACCGACCGTCTCCAAAAACATAAACCCATCCTTCTTCGAAGGGGGCATAAAAAACGTAAACAAACCTTTGCGAAAAAAAGGATTTCGATGAAGTTACTGACATTAAACTAAACCCGCTGGTAAACAGTGCAGTAATCTTAGTTTGTTACAATGGCACAAACTATTTAAGTGATAAAATGATGAATACCCGTGCTTTATATAAACATTATTTTTCAGTTTTTTAGTATATAGAAAAATTCATTTCGGTCAACAGGAATATTGCGGTAACATTGACCAAATAATTCAAATAATAATAAAATTAAATAGTGGTATCTCTAAAGTTCAGTCAAGCAATAAATAATAACAAGACGAATTTTGATGCAAAGCATGGCTTAAACCCCCGGAGATGGCACTGGGAAACCCCTTTTTACAACCCTAAAAGAACTACTGTACAGAATTAAAAATGTTCAAAATATTCAAAGGTGTATTTTGTCATATTCCGTTGATTTTGGTGATTTCCTTCCCAGTAAATATCAACGAAGTATACTTACAATTTCTATGATTTTTTTATTAATATTGCGGTGCCGTATGGCTATCTGAATATATTAATTTTTTTGACAGAATGTAAACACAAATCTTACAGGCGAGTGAGTGATGTCCTACTGGCGCAATTTTCGGCTATACAGTTACACATTATGTTATAAAAAAGGGCATTTTTGGGTGTGACTAAAGTGGTTCTACAGATTTATTGGGATGTAATTACAGTGTACTAAACGAATGTTTGGTATGCGATCCGTGCTTAAATGTTATACAGTAAGTCTATGGAAAAAGATTTAGTGTAGTCATTCCTAAACTGGTTCATTTTAGCTACGAAGGAACTGATAGGCAAAACTATTTATATCCATAGCCCCTCCCACAATTTACTGACTACAGGCCGGTTTATAGGAAGCATATTTTAATAACCTGTGCAAATATGATTTACACCGGGTCTTAATATCGTGAAAAAGAACTACTTGCGAAACAGATATGCCAGCGATTCCCTGCCTGTACCCTGTACATGTAATGTGGAAAGTTAACCGAAGCATTATATACACTCAAGCAATATGGCGGATGATGATTAATTCTGTATGTCGGAAAATCCTGTAACGCATACATTTTACATAACTTTTATGGACTGATAACTTGTTTTGTTTACAAATAATGGATGGGCCTGTGTATTCAATAGCTGGGTGAAACGGTGTTTTTTTTTTTAAGTTTCTTTTACTTTCATAGGTAGTAAGTAAAATGGGTTTGTATTGAGTTTTCACGTTGACGCCATGTATTTAACAAATCTGAATGTTTAAAGTTAGCAAAATATCATCCGAAACTTTTGTTCTGAGCTTTGATGAATGTGGTCGTAAGGTCCGTAAACAAAGCTATAAAACACCCGTAGCCTACAAGTTTGTGGAAAGTTATTAAATACCCATTCAATTTGTCCAAAGTTTTGTAATAAAGGTAAAAGACATACATTGTATATAGTTTGTATCGTACTGTTTTTTTAATGACTTAATACAATTTAATGATTCATAAAAGTATTTTATTCATACATAAAACATAGTTTATATTTGCAATAACAATGTTGACTGCTCCCTATTTGATTTTGCAACCCCATATACCAAAACTGAAACTTATTCAAAACTGTACGCCGCCTTCCTGTTTAGGGTAATCCTTTGACAAATCCCGAATTGAATTAAAACTATGAATGATGATTGATTGGAATGATATTTCCGTTCGCTGTCAAAAAACCAATTGTTTAGTTTCTTTCGTGTAGAGTGTGTTGACGTCAATTGACTTTACTTACGCACTTCGGTATCAATTCCATGCCAACGTTACTCACACGTGTTCAATTAAGACACTTCCTGTAAAATGATTTATCACCTACGAAAACTGTGGATCTTTAACAGTTATCGATTGTTTTTCTATTGTCTAATTGATCTGATAATTTCTGTCTGATTAAAAGACTTTAGGGCAACTAATTGTAAAAGTAATCGTATAACGTGTACTCCGTGTAGCGTGTGTTTCGTGTATGTTGAGTATCGTGTAACGTTATGAGCCGCTTATCATGTACATGTATTTATGCAACGTGTGTACATCGTGCATACATCGTGTGTGTCGAACGCTCCGTGTGACAAATGTTACGTTCCGACTACTGTAGTCAAACAATTTGAAGCCAAACCTGAAAACCGGTCAGAATGTTCGTCTATGTCATATAAGAATCTTGGTTACCTGGGGTCAAAAACTAAGTAACTAGGTCAGATCAACAGATAACTACAATTTGTCATGATATTTAGCCAGATGATCTCTATGCCAAATAAAATCTGGATCACATTTAGGTCAAGGTTAATTTTGAATCTCAATGGCTCATAACTACGCCATGTACTAAAGTGAGCGAGTTAGGGTCAATGTCTTAACAGCAGTTCTGGTAAAATTGATAAAATTAGCCGATTTTATATGTATTTTTGTTTTGTTTTATTTAACCTCTGAATAATCGTGTTCCGAATTTCCATTCAACACATTTATATTTGTCTTCAATTCTCCTTTAAAGACATGTAAGCATAATTCCTTGGACAACGCTATCATTTGTTGCTTTTGCTACCATTTGATAGCCCTTTGTGGGGTATTACTATGTTATTTTTTGTTTTGAGGTTTAAATATGTGTTCAGAGAGTACCGGACTATACTTTATAACTGATGTCAAACTTAATAACCGCCAAAACGGTAGTGAAATAACATACCAATCAGAAATCCTAAATGAAAAGGAAAAGTTTTATAAAAGTCTCTATAACGAGCGAGAGGAAAGTCAATCTTCAACTAACATTTTCGATGATAAAGGAACAAAATTATCAGATAAGGAGTCAAAACTTTGTGACGGAAAACTTACAGAATACGAATGTACCGAGCGCATTTAGACATGAAAAATTATAAAAGTCCAGGATCAGATGGTTTTACTTCCTAGTGTTATAACATGTTCTGGAAAGACCTTAAGAGTTTCTACTTAGAGTCAATTAATTGCTCATTCTCACAAGGTGAATTAACAGCACTACAAAAGCAAGGCGTTATTTCGTTATTAACAAAACCTGACAAAGATTTAACCTCCTTATCAAACTGGCGTCCAATTACCTTGCTGCATGTTGATTATAAAATTGCAACGAAGGCAATGTCGAATCGATTGAAAAAAGTATTGCCTTCTATAATAGTAGTTAACCAGAACGACATTCCGTCTGTTATCAGAACCTACATTTTCATTAAATAATCGATGAAATGGCGTGTACGCTTTCTTTTATGATTTCTGATAGAATATTGTTGTTGTAGGAGTTAAACATCCACTTAAAAAGTGCATGTATTTGGTATGTTTAACGGATATTGTCCATCGATGCTAAAATCTGGAATGAAGTCTCTCAGTCTGCGACAAAAAGGTTGGACTTGTACAGGAAAATACGAG
>JAFMSR010000004.1:15895093-15928886 GCA_022818135.1 Saxidomus purpurata
CGCAGATGGATGACGCTCGACATATATTTCGTCATCAAGCTGATGTAAGTGTTCTTGATTCTGCCTAGACACATTTTTCTTCATTACTGCCCATGTGCCTTCAAACACGTCAAAACGTGTACCACTAACATTCACCACTTGTACCTTCACTTGCTTGTTCATGAATGTATTTTGTTTTTTATGAAGCATGCAGTTATTATTTTCCAACCGCTTCATGTTTTTGATAGTTAAGATCGGCCAAGGAAATTTAAGAACTCTCCAAGCAATACTGATCTTTTCCGATAAACAGTATACTTATAATGTGTTATCCTCAGGTATCTCGTTGCCTTCGTAAATAAATCTATATCGGAAACCTTTATTATGCAAATGAAGACATCACAGGTATTGTGTCAATTGCAGTTAATGGCTGTAATGTTTCATACAATGTATCCAATAAATTAAGTATGTGACATCAAATAAATACATGTTGTGGACCTGTTTCTCTGTTTCTCTTCTTTTTAGCACAATATCATTTCACATGAAGTGTTGTATATATGCAAGTGTGATTGGTTAAGTGGTTAATCAATGTAGATAAAAGTACATCATAGAGAGGTGGGAGCACAGTTATGCCCCTTGTTGTCACGAAATTATTGGTTATTCTGAAAAGTGTTAGAGGGCGACAAAAGTGTTCTTCAGAATACCCATTTAGTTGCTATATAGAAACTTGCCACCAATATCTACCTGTACATCTCAAATATGACCTTGACCTAAGGAATTTGGCGGCATCACCAACCTTTTGTCATAAGCAGTCTAATTTGAAAGTTTGATGAAGAAATCTAAAGAAATGGCCAAGAATAGCCAACGTTAAGTTTTTGTGATGGACTGACGGACCACGGACAAAACGATCCCTATGTATCGCCTTTTCTCCGAAAGGGCGACACAGATAGCAGTTCGATCTTAATCAGGTGCTTTATGCGTTGTACAAAACATCAATGACCTTTTAGAGATGCTTGCTCTCAGATTTTGGTAAAATAAATTTCATTGTCCGGAACAAAAAATGAAAAGCCATTTGTACACAAATGGCGACAATCTCAATATTAACTGTGAATACATGGTCTCAGCTTCTTTGCCGAATGTTCAAATGATATGAAGGTTTAAATATGATGAGGACAGTGCGATACAATTTGATTTCTGTGTAGATGAGTTATCAATATTTAACTTTGATCAAAGTCAAATGAAACTTACACTGTACGTGGAAAAACTGGTACATTGTATGTACATTTGTATTCAAACAAAGAAGTTATAACATTGAAAATAATCCGTTAAATTTATTAATGGTATAAATCAATTATCATTGTTGTTGTTTGATTTCACCGTCCGTATCAAGCATATGTCGGTCTTTATACAGGCATGCAGTTTGCGTAAACATCGATCCTGAGAAGAGCCAGAACTAGATCCCTATCCTACGCAAGCTACTGTCAACATGCTCACATTGTTTATGTCTGTCTCAAAATCATAATCGTCTCTCTGAAGGTCAGTACCACTTAAAATCCTTAACATATTTATGAAAGCAGATAATCTCTTGTAAGTTTTTTCATGGAAGTGCCAAATAATGCATCTAACATGAATAAAATGTATATTATTAAAATATTGTATGAGACTACAATAAGCAATAATATCAATGCAATTTATATTGTCGAACCGTAGGTAGAAAATCATTAACTTATAACAGTGGTATAAACTAATTCCAACTTATATGAAAATAACGGTTACTAAGTGATAATGTCTCTAAGCGAAATCCAATAAGTATCAAAGGAGAGTATCTACCTGCAGTGCTTAATAGGTAATCCCATTTAATTTGTATACGGACTGAAATACATTATACTGTAAATTGGGTAGTTTCGCATGACAAAATATTCTGAGCAGACAGAAAAATTCTCTAATAGTAAATGTATGAAAAATGTATCTTACACGATTTTTTTTATTAGCGAGGTTGAAAATTCGCGAAAAAAGCAAAAAATATTACCAATTGTACAGAAGTACGAATTTTCGTAATAATAATGATATATTTTCCTGAAATACCATTAACATACTGTATAACAGAGTCAAGCAATTTCCAATACAAAAGTTATCTGCTACACGTATTTCATGTGCGTGAAGAAATAACCACACCTGTCCACATTCTGCTGTGAATAAAACTTGAACAAAATTAGTCTGTTATATTGGTTTTATAATTAATTTATTACAGTCTCATTCATTTGCAACTACATAAATGTAACCTTAGATAAACACTAAATCTATCCAAAACATGCAAGATGATGATATGAATACAGGAATACTGTCAATAGTATCACATAATAGGAAATAGATAGAGCCTTAGCGATAATTATTATGTTATTTCGAGGAGGCGTAGCGTCAACACTACTCTATGTATTTTGTTTAATGGCACATTTTCTCTGTTACGCTATTGTAACTGTTATCAATTGTAGATAGATCACGTAATGTATTGTTAACTAAGTTCCTTTCCCTACACAGTATACACGATATTATTTTCCTTTTGATGCAGTAGCAGTAGCCATAATACAATTACAGTTAAATGCATCAAGGACTATGCATAACAAACTAATACATTGCAACGAAATAAGAATTATTTACTGTGTTTTATTTTTTTTAATTATATAAAAAAAAAAAAAAAAAAAAAAAAAAAAAAAAAAAAAAATTAAATAAAAAAAAAAAAAAAATTTTATTTTTTTTTTTTTTAATTTTTTATTTTTTGAAGTCTTAAGGTAATTGCTAACGGACGAATAGGCGGACGATCGGCGTCATAACATAAAACGTGCCTCTGGGCGTATAAGAAATCGGACATTATTGAAGCTATGTCGTAAGATCAATACAATAATAGCTTTTTAAAAAGCTAGAAAGCGGCTCGCTGTAACAATGTGTACTGTTATATAGATGAAGCAATATGAAAATAAGGAAATATACTGTTTTTGTTGGATTCTGAAGCATTGTTGACGGGAAGGTGTCATTATCAGTATTATTTATAGTTTTAATTCAATTCGGGATTTTAAAAGGATTACCCTATACAGGAAGGTAATAAATAATATTATTATTTATTTTTGCAACATTTTCATTGATTCGTCCTACATGTATTTTTTTTCATTTAGCCGATTGAAAACAACTTGGTAACATCATCCCCCCCTCCCTCCCCCCACCTCGATGTAGTGTTTCGGCGCAGTCATTCCTTGTATACTGAAGTTTAGAGAATGCCGTAACAACAGCAGTTTGGATCTTGATTAAAAATTATGCTCTTTTCGTCAATAAAATATAATTAAATATCGGATATCAGGTGCACACTGTTTTCGACATGTCCTGGAAGTCATTCTTTTTTGCTGAGATGTACATGCTTAGTAAAACGATTCACGATTAAATACAACATTTCATCGTACTTTTTCTTCAAAATTAGGACCTAAGTAGCGTACAGAACATACATGATATATTTGATGACAGTTTCTCTTTGCGAAATGGTATCGTGCTTTGAGCAGCATTTGCAAAACACCAGACACCTTTTACACATTCTCATGTTCGATACATCCACCGTATGTTCCGGCAGGAAAATCCCTAGTGAACGGTATATAGTTCATATTTAAAATTAACTTACCATGGTAACATAGCTATTCGTTGTGTGATTTAGGATGACTGAATGACGTCAATATTTGAAGGTATGAAATTAACTGTTTTGAGTGTGAACTTAAAATTGCTTAGTGTTTTATCCAATCGCAGTGCAGTATTGGCTGCTCTTAAACTTGGGTAAATCAATGATTATATACAGAGTCAGTACATCGCGGAATAAGATTAAGACATATATACTACAATAAATTTGTCGCGCGGCATGCGCCGCACCAGGCATATACATTAAAATGAACACTGACCTATATATAAAGGTTGCACATCTAAAACTACCTTTGTGCGAACAAGGCGTTTTGCCTTACTGAAGAAAATTGGTGCATCTAATTTCAAGTTAACTTTTAATTTAATCCTGTAGTAGCCGTTTGAATTACTTTATTCCCTTTTAATTCTATTCCATTTTTTTCATGATTTGTGTCTTGTCTGTGTGTATGGCCTTGCTTTGCTCTCCGCTCTAACAGTATGATCTGTACCTGATATTTGATAATATTACCATATCTTTCGATTAAAACACAATTTAAATAATATTGTACACCAATACTGATTGAGATTTCTTCCATGGTCCAGTGGTAAGAGTTGCTGTTAAATCAGTATAACATCTTACAGATTATATTCTCGAAACATAGATAATGACATTGTGGTCAATGAACGTAAAATGATAAATAAATATAATTTTAAAAAACAACATATGGCGAAAAATGCCTCATTTTACCACAATTAATCAATAGCGATTAATTACAGAAGGCTCTTTGTTGATTATTTGTACAAAAATGAGGCATTTTTAATGTTTTGAAATAATTTGATTTCACATTAGTTTTAGGGATCAGTGTCTCTTAAATCACGGATATAACACCTATAATAATGACTATCTCCATTAACAATCGTATACGAATCTCTGTAACAGTTTCATTCCGACTGAATTTAGAGCAAATTTTATCCGTTGTAGCAAGTGGCTGCTTTTGTAATGCGAATTGTGAAGCACTTACTAGCTAATCTCTTACAATTTGAACCGCCAGAGGCTTTCCAGCAAAGTGGTTCTTCTTAAGCTTAACACCGGCAAAAGGTGAACATTTATTACATGAACCTGAAAATGGATTTGAAAGCACATCCGTGACATGGAGGAGAAATTGTAAAAAAATCTTCAAACTTCAACAGTTATAGAGGATTGTGATTACTTTGAACAGACTCTGATACTGTAACGGTATCACGTTGTCGATCAGATATTTATAGACGAATGGGCATGGTAAAAAAACGCTGTTTCGCTTTTTTTGGGGAGGGGGGTGGGGGGGGACTCATATCGATCTGGGTTTTGTTATATTTTGTAGAAATATCAAATACATTACTTGAACATTGATTATATTTTTAAAGCTGCTCGCTCTCAGATTTTTGTCATTAAATAAAGTTCATCAAACTCTCTGAAAATAACATATTTTAAAACTGATAGTCAAATAAAGAGGTTCCAGAGTATGAATTCCTGTGAAGTTTATCTGTAAGTTAGAAATTATACGCTACTTAATTATAAAGCGGTGCAAACGCTTTTGAAATTCCAATATACTAAGTTGAAATTCAAGATACTATGTTGAACATTCAAGATACTAAGTTGTAAATTCAAGAAATTATGTTGAACATTCACGATACTTAGTTGAAAATTCAAGATACTAAGTTGAAAATTCAAGATACTAAGTTGAAAGTTCAACTTACTAATTTTTCTATAAATTTTTAACTTGGTATCTTGAATTTTCAACTTAGTATCTTGAATTTTAAACTTACTTTCTTGAATTTTCAACTTAGTATCTTGAATTTGCAACTTAGTAAGATGAATTTTCAACTGAGTATCTTGAATATTCGACTTAGTAAGTTGCACTTAGTATCTTGAATTTAAGTTACTTTCTTGAATTTTCAATTTAGTAAGTTGAATTTTCAACTGATTATCTGGAATTTTTAACTTACTATCTTGAATTTTCAACATAGTATCACGAATTTTCAACTTAGTTAGGTGGAAAAATTCAATTAAAAAAAACAGTGGCACTATTGGGCTTCCGTAATTATCGATCAAATCAGCAGTTTATATTCATTGGAAAAATTGTCACGGCGATTTGCTTTTAAATGATTTATGAAGTTTTGGATAGTGTAGAATGCGTCTAAGACTGGATTCATTCGTAGAAATCACTATCTCAACATTTTGTCCGACCTGAAGTTGGTTCCCTTGTCTATATATACTATGATGAAACAAATTCAAGCGTGCCTGGCCCCTTTGTGTTCAATGAACGTAAAATGATAAATAAATAAAAATTTAAAGAACAATATATATCGAAAAATGTTACACAAATAATCAATATGGTGACTTTCAGTAATAAATCGTTATCCACCCATTAATGGTACAAACAAAACTTTATATAGAGTGTAACGCTATTGCAACGTAATTTTGTAAATAATGACCGCTATGTATAGCTAAAATTTTAGGTTGCAAACATTCTGTTATATATGCTTTTGAAGTTGTTTAATTTGAGATCAGGTTTACAGAGTGCATTTTTATTACACACACCTCTGTGACCATAGGTGGGCTGACTTATGAAAATATAACACATTATCTCCAGGCTGGCACACCTTTATCAACGCTGTGCAGGTAGCGTTACAAGTAATCAAAGTAATTCAGTGTAAACACGCGGTTATAACAATTGGATTTGAAGAATAATACTGTTACCTCTGTGAGTATAAATCTCATGCGTATGCAATTTTGATTAAAGAGACATACCCTACATCTAGCAGATTATATTCTCGAAACATAAATAATGCGTTCAATTAACGTAAAATGATACATAAATACAATTTTAAAGATCAACATATATCGAAAAATGTTTCATTTTACCAATATTATTATTATTAGTTTACCATATTGATCAATATATGGGCCATCTGTAATAAATCGCTATCCACCCGTTAATTGTACAACAACTCTACATAGATTATTCAATGATTTACGGTACTGAAGCATATTTTAAAACGTTAATTTTATCGATAACGACTTGAATGCATAGCTTAAACTTTTAGGTTAAGTTATAATACTTCCGAAGATTCAATTATTTATGTTTTAGAGTCGTTGTTTTTTAAATTTTTTAGAGGCTCCATATGGGTAAAAAAAAATATCAAACAGGGAATGCCACGTACCAAAACCGTAGCCTCCCCAAAACGAGCCCCATATGGGTGAACCTGTTTATTCACCTATATTACACATATACACAGTACCTTCATTAGATATTTTAGCATTGACCTAAGGAATATAAAATGTATATATGTGCAAATATATGTTTTTTCTAAAAAAAGGAGGAAAAAAAAGAAAGAAAAAAGGTCATGTGCCCCCAATAATGTACAGCGTATGTATTAGGACAACAAAATAATACGGAATGTTGAAAATAGGGGAAACAAAGAAAAAGCAGCATAGAAATCAAAGCACTGAAAGTGCTGACAACAAGGTGTCCTCTGCAAAATTGGGCACAAGGGGATTTTTCTTACAGACAATGAGTGATCCTTCGCTAACAGTACTTGATTTTAGTTTCTATCTGTTTAAATTATTCACAGACCTGCAGTTCATTGAAAACACATGATATTGCTGTTGTTTTATATTTTTTTCAAAAACATAGTTTTGCTTGAGACTTTTTGATGAAGTAAAATACAGTGCTTTTAAATTGTATATAACCAGCTTTGTTTATGAGACATCCTTAAGGAATACGTGACACCACCTACTCGTCTATCATTTCACGAACTTTTCATGAATCTAAAATTTAAGTGGTTGTGCATTATGTTTCCGTAAAGGACATATGCTAACATCATAAAACATATAATACAGGTCATTATTTTCATAATGATATTTGACCAGATCCGCCTCCGTGGTCTAGTGATTAACCAGCACTTTAAGCTGCTCGCTCTAAGATTTTTGTAAGAAAAATAATGTTCTTCAAACTGTATACAGTAACATATTTTAGAGCATATAGTCATACATGTATAAAAAGGTTCCAGTATACATGCCAGTCAATTATATCTGTAGATTTGAAATAATACGCTACCAAATGATAAAGCGATGCAAACGCGTTTGAAATTCCAGTATAAACATATAGTGAAGCGACTGACCTATATACACACGGAATGGCAACTCTCGTATTTTCCTGTACAAGTCCAACCTTTTTGTCGCAGACTGCGAGACTTCATTCCAGATTTTAGCATCGATGGACAATATCCGTTAAACATACCAAATACATGTACTTTTTAAGTGGATGTTTAACTCCTACAACAACAATATTCTATCAGAAATCATAAAAGAAAGCGTACACGCCATTTCATCGATTATTTAATGAAAATGTAGGTTCTGATAACAGACGGAATGTCGTTCTGGTTAACTACGCTGTTACGATATGTTTCACTCTTAAATCGAAAGTAGCGAGGTCACGAAGATACTACGCAGTTGGGAGTTTAAAGATGATTGTTATTTTAAAAATAGAAAATGTAGGTTCTGATAACAGACGGAATGTCGTTCTGGTTAACTACGCGGTTACAATATGTTTCACTCTTAAATCGAAAGTAGCGAGGTCACGAAGATACTACGCAGTTGGGAGTTTAAAGATGATTGTTATTTAACTATAGAATTTATGTAAAAAGGAGTCAGTTTATAAGTTGCTGTCGCTACTAGCGATAATTGTGAAATATACCCTTTAACTGCCATATTCAGAGAAGCACCGTGGTTAAAAAAAGAGAGACCAAATCCAAAATGTGTTCTGTAAAACTAAGCCACTTTCTATTGTGCTGGTCCAGTTATTTTTTTTATTATAGCTATTTCTCTTTCTGCCCTTATTCTCATTTTTAAATGACGTTTAAACATTTCAGTGGTTGGTTTAATGTTTTTTAACTTCATTTCGAGTACAATAATAAAATTAAGTACTGATGTAGTTGTGATTCAAGCTATCAAAAGCCTTTTCATAGTCAGCGAAAAAATAAAATTCCTTGAAGATTTATTTTTCAAAAAGTCTAGTGTTACAAAAATAAGCCTAACATTCTCACCAATGTATCTTCCTTTCATGAATCCTGTTTGTTCATGACATATTATAGAAGGCAATACTTTTTTCAATCGATTCGACATTGCCTTCGTTGCAATTTTATAATCAACATGCAGCAAGGTAATTGGACGCCAGTTTGATAAGGAGGTTAAATCTTTGTCAGGTTTTGTTAATAACGAAATAACGCCTTGCTTTTGTAGTGCTGTTAATTCACCTTGTGAGAATGAGCAATTAATTGACTCTAAGTAGAAACTCTTAAGGTCTTTCCAGAACATGTTATAAAACTAGGAAGTAAAACCATCTAATCCTGGACTTTTATAATTTTTCATGTCTAAATGCGCTCGGTACATTCGTATTCTGTAAGTTTTCCGTCACAAAGTTTTGACTCCTTATCTGATAATTTTGTTCCTTTATCATCGAAAATGTTAGTTGAAGATTGACTTTCCTCTCGCTCGTTATAGAGACTTTTATAAAACTTTTCCTCTTCATTTAGGATTTCTGATTGGTATATTATTTCATTACCGTTTTGGCGGTTATTAAGTTTGACATCAGTTATAAAGTATAGTCCGGTACTCTCTGAACACATATTTAAACCTCAAAACAAAAAATAACATAGTAATACCCCACAAAGGGCTATCAAATGGTAGCAAAAGCAACAAATGATAGCGTTGTCCAAGGAATTATGCTTACATGTCTTTAAAGGAGAATTGAAGACAAATATAAATGTGTTGAATGGAAATTCGGAACACGATTATTCAGAGGTTAAATAAAACAAAACAAAAATACATATAAAATCGGCTAATTTTATTAATTTTACCAGAACTGCTGTTAAGACATTGACCCTAACTCGCTCACTTTAGTACATGGCGTAGTTATGAGCCATTGAGGTTCAAAATTAACCTTGACCTAAATGTGATCCAGATTTTATTTGGCATAGAGATCATCTGGCTAAATATCATGACAAATTGTAGTTATCTGTTGATCTGACCTAGTTACTTAGTTTTTGACCCCAGGTAACCAAGATTCTTATATGACATAGACGAACATTCTGACCGGTTTTCAGGTTTGGCTTCAAATTGTTTGACTACAGTAGTCGGAACGTAACATTTGTCACACGGAGCGCTCGACACACACGATGTATGCACGATGTACACACGTTGCACAAATACATGTACATGATAAGCGGCTCATAACGTTACACGATACTCAACATACACGAAACACACGCTACACGGAGTACACGTTATACGATTACTTTTACAATTAGTTGCCCTACAGTCTTTTAATCAGACAGAAATTATCAGATCAATTAGACAATAGAAAAACAATCGATAACTGTTAAAGATCCACAGTTTTCGTAGGTGATAAATAATTTTACAGGAAGTGTCTTAATTAAACACGTGTGAGTAACGTTGGCATGGAATTGATACCGAAGTGCGTAAGTAAAGTCAATTGACGTCAACACACTCTACACGAAAGAAACTAAACAATTGGTTTTTTGACAGCGAACGGAAATATCATTCCAATCAATCAGTATCATTCATAGTTTTAATTCAATTCGGGATTTGTCGACGGATTACCCTAAACAGGAAGGCGGCGTACAGTTTTGAATAGGTTTCAGTTTTGGTATATGGGGTTGCAAAATCAAATAGGGAGCAGTCAACATTGTTATTGCAAATATAAACTATGTTTTATGTATGAATAAAATACTTTTATGAATCATTAAATTGTATTAAGTCATTAAAAAAACAGTACGATACAAACTATATACAATGTATGTCTTTTACCGTTATTACAAAACTTTGGACAAATTGAATGGGTATTTAATAACTTTCCACAAACTTGTAGGCTACGGGTGTTTTATAGCTTTGTTTACGGTCCGTAAACAAAGCTATAAAACACCCGTAGCCTACAAGTTACGACCACATTCATCAAAGCTCAGAACAAAAGTTTCGGATGATATTTTGCTAACTTTAAACATTCAGATTTGTTAAATACATGGCGTCAACGTGAAAACTCAATACAAACCCATTTTACTTACTACCTATGAAAGTAAAAGAAACTTAAAAAAAAACACCGTTTCACCCAGCTATTGAATACACAGGCCCATCCATTATTTGTAAACAAAACAAGTTATCAGTCAATAAAAGTTATGTAAAATGTATGCGTTACAGGATTTTCCGACATACAGAATTAATCATCATCCGCCATATTGCTTGAGTGTATATAATGCTTCGGTTAACTTTCCACATTACATGTACAGGGTACAGGCAGGGAATCGCTGGCATATCTGTTTCGCAAATAGTTCTTTTTCACGATATTTAGACCCGGTGTAAATTATATTTGCACAGGTTATTAAAATATGCTTCCTATAAACCGGCCTGTAGTCAGTAAATTGTGGGAGGGGCTATGGATATAAATAGTTTTGCCTATCAGTTCCTTCGTAGCTAAAATGAACCAGTTTAGGAATGACTACACTAAATCTTTTTCCATAGACTTACTGTATAATATTTAAGCACGGATCGCATACCAAAAATTCGTTTAGTACACTGTAATTACATCCCAATAAATCTGTAGAACCACTTTAGTCACACCCAAAAATGCCCTTTTTTATAACATAATGTGTAACTGTATAGCCGAAAATTGCGCCAGTAGGACATCACTCACTCGCCTGTAAGATTTGTGTTTACATTCTGTCAAAAAATTAATATATTCAGATAGCCATACGGCACCGCAATATTAATAAAAAAATCATAGAAATTGTAAGTATACTTCGTTGATATTTACTGGGAAGGAAATCACCAAAATCAACGGAATATGACAAAATACACCTTTGAATATTTTGAACATTTTTAATTCTGTACAGTAGTTCTTTTAGGGTTGTAAAAAGGGGTTTCCCAGTGCCATCTCCGGGGGTTTAAGCCATGCTTTGCATCAAAATTCGTCTTGTTGTTATTTATTGCTTGATTGAACTTTAGAGATACCACTATTTAATTTTATCATTATTTGAATTATTTGGTCAATGTTACCGCAATATTCCTGTTGACCGAAATTAATTTTTCTATATACTAAAAAACTGAAAAATAATGTTTATATAAAGCACGGGTATTCATCATTTTATCACTTAAATAGTTTGTGCCATTGTAACAAACTAAGATTTCTGCACTGTTTACCAGCGGGTTTAGTTTAATGTCAGTAACTTCATCGAAATCCTTTTTTTTCGCAAAGGTTTGTTTACGTTTTTTATGCCCCCTTCGAAGAAGGATGGGTATATGTTTTTGGAGACGGTCGGTCGGTCTGGACGTATACCAAGTAGTTTCCGGATTATGACTCCAGAACGCGTAAGCCTAGCATCTTGAAACTTGATTTGGAGATTGGTCATGACCACCAAACGATCTCTATTGATTTTGAGATCAGTAGACCAAAGGTCAAGGTCAAAGTGACCCGGACTAGAACAACGGTTTCCGGATAATAACTCAAAACGCATGGGGCCTAGCATCTTGTTATATTATTCTCGGTAACAACTTTAGACTTGTTACCTTTGATGAATGTATGCCAATGTACACACTTCAGGATGATCTACAATATATGACACTATTTTAACCTCGTTTAAATTTTTTTACTGTAGCGTTTTCTTAAACAAAATCAAACTACAAATCGAAAAAGTTTATTAATACAATATTGCTTTAAATAGAAAAGATATCAATCAAATAACTCGGTCAACAATATTTACAACATTTGCACTGTATGACGTCTAGTTTGTGTTATAACAATTCAGTCACGTTCCAGCCGGTGGTCCTCAACTGATTCAGTCTCTTTCAATTTATTGCCGGGGCGAAAAGTAGAAATTACAGATTAAAGGCGAACATACGACGTAATTTTTCGTCAAGTTTTCAAATTGGCGGGTTTTAATGTGTCATGTTTTCGACGTTTTTCACGACGATATAATATGTAGCGTTTTTGCCCTTTGTGTGTCGTGTTTTTACCCTTAATCTGTCGTGTTTGTACTTTATGCCCCGCAGAGTCCACAACACGACAAAATAGCTACATGTAGTTTGCAAGTTTTCGTGTTTTAAACTTTTAGGGCCGAAATGTCGAAAACACGATATGGTAGAAATTAGCCACCATAAATATCTCCTGACTTGTACAGTACATGAATATCAGTTTGACAAATTGGTCAAGTTTTTGCAATTTTAGAAGAAATCAAAGCAGTATCACATATTATGGATCGCTCTGTACAACAATTTGACAACATACATGTATGTCTGAGAATATTCAGGAAACGGATATAAAGATAATTTTTTTCAATGTTAAAATCAAGTACAATATGTCTTTAGTATATTACATGTGTCCGTTTTGTTTGTAAAATGTTAACATTTAAAAGTAATAATTATATTTATCACTCTGTCAACCAGACTCGCACCATCACTCTCGCACACTATACGTTGTTCGCACTCCTTTCACAATCTCACACATACAGCTCACAAACGTATATCCACACTTGTTGATATTAGCAGATACAATGTACAATTTGTTTTGATGTATCCACCATTCGTATTTTGATATGTTTGAAAATTTAGATAAGACTTGTTAGGCCGTAGCAAGAAGCGAAATTTCACCATAGAGGGTCCGATAGCATGCTGCCCCTGAATTTGTTTTTCAGGGGTGCAATTTGGTGCATTTGAGGTATATTTGGGATGTCTTTTCTAACAAAGTTCATGCTTAAGGATGTCTGCTATGTTGTTCTGCACATGCGCGAAATATCGGAAGTGAGAAATGTCGTAAAATAGCTAACCACTGAAAAATTGATCTGTAAACTTTCAAAAAGTATAGGTCGCTACCTTATTTCACTGTTTTACATGCAGTAATAATCAATGAGTCTCATTTCGTGGTATACAACCTATTACATTTCAAATATCACAAGCTATTGATTAAGCTGCGGAGTACCGATGGCGTCATAAACGGCGTATTTCCGCGAAGGTCTACGACAATGTGCTAAAACGTTTATTTTATAAAGTGGATTGAAAGGTTCGATACGAAGTTATGTAGTTGATGTTGACGCTGGATGTGTTTTACCACCTTTTAATTACGTAAGTATTTATTTCTCACTTTTTTTAGAGAACAAGATCATTTTGTTCGATGTAATTAGACCCGGAAGTAAGACTGACACCGAGGAATCATGTAGCAACGATTTGTTGATAACAACCAAGTTATGTTGATCACATAAATTCAAATATACTGTAGATTTAATTTACTGTAAACCTGGGGAAATGAGCCAGGAAGAATGTTCACTGTCAAGAACATTTTCTTATCCTGCCGAGGATTTAGGTTTTCAACCTGTGCTTTCGTGGATGCCTGGTTGATAAGGAATTCCAACAGCCTCACTGTTGGACTAGCTCTTTACGTTAGCCCATGGAAATATTATGATGATAATAACATAATTATTATGCGTGTATTCTATTACATATATTTTATATCATTTATGCTGCTGTTGATGCAGAGTGTCTGTGATGATGATGATGATTTTGTTAAGAGCTAAAGAGATATATTTGAGAATGATAAAATAATTTGTAACTAAATCTAAAAAGGGTTATAAATACCATGGTATATACACTGCTTTTCAAAAGTTGTATATTTTAGTAAACATATTGCATGATATGACATACCTACAACAAAGATGCATGGAACTGTTTGTAGAGGAATTAGTTGTTAAGAATCAAACTTTAAAGTGAAAATGTCTGCATGTACACAGTAGGTCTAGCACAAAAACTTGCCATGAATTCTGGTTTATGAACTGGTAATTGTTCCCTGGGCTTCCAATCTTAATGAACTAATATCAAATTGAGTTCACAGCCACTTAGTATACTATAATTGTGACATTTTCTTTATATAATTTTCCTTTGTTTTATACAGCCCACCATGCAGAGTAGATGCTAAATACAACTACTTACAATTGGTGCATTGTTTCCATCAGTCTCAACAAGTTTGGCCAATGTGGGTTAAGACACCAAAGAAATGCCATGTGTTTGCTGTATGTGCTGAAGGACCAGATACTGTTGACAGAGCTACATGTAATACATGTAAATGTTCTTTTTGTTTCTTCATTTAAATATAACAAATGAAAAAGCGAATTTATGATTCAGATCTGCTTTTGAATTCTAACTTGCATAGTTTTTGCCAAAAAAATGTTTTTTAATATTTGCTAGGTAGATTATTCTGTTACATATATTTTATAAAATGGCAGGAAAATGTATTTAGTGTTTTATCTTTTTCTTTTACAGGGACTCAGATATGTTACTTGATAGATGAAAGTCAATGCACTTGGAAAACAGCAGAGTGTACAACAACATTTCACAATACAGCTGAATGTCCACCTGTAGATGCAAGATACATATACACAAAATGTACATCTGGTATTTATTTTTTATGGTCTGCAAGGGTTTCAGATACTCCTAACAGTGCTTTTGTAACAAAACTCTATAACAATTGAATACCATGGAATGATATCTTGAGATTTTGAATAAAGATAATTGAGTGACACAATACTCCCTTTATGCCATAATATCACATATTTGTAATTTACATCTACGTCTTTGTAAACTGAATGCATTTATTCTCATACAAAAACTGTATTGTCTTTTACAGATGAATACATGCATATATAAGGATTGAAAATACTTACATGTTAAAAAGTACCTAAACAGCATTAGTAGCAGACCTTTATTTGATACTTTTGTGTCACTATTACTATTGAACATATTTGTATGGTCTCAGGATACAAATTGATACTTATTTTTGTAATGTCAGAATGGTACTTACAGAGAGTTACATTTTCAAATGTTCAAATTATTGGATTATATTTACTTTTGTTTATACATTTGTTTTTAGATGCGTATTGGCAATGCAGCTGGACAAAACAAATGATTTGTTTGCTTGATATGCAATATGGCTAAAATTAATAGGTAAGATTGCATGTCTTAGTAAACAAACAAAACAGGCTTAGTATGTTCAATTCATGTGCCCTCATTTTATGAATAACAAATATACAGACACCTAATTTGTACCCAACATACATGCATTAAACAAGTATCTTTTGTCTGGGTTGTATAAACTAGTATTTTAGGACAATGTGATGAAAATGGAAAGAGAACTAAATAGCACACTGTAGACTGATTAAACTCCATCGGTAGTCGGAGTAATCAGTTCTAACTTGCTCACATACCTCAGTAACTCATTCTTTAGATGTCATGAACCTGAATGGTTTTATTTTTAGTGAATGCATAGTTTTATCAAACTGAATCAAACACATAATTTTGAAAGTTAACCAGTAAGCTATCTTATACATATCTAAGAAACATCTCCAAACACTCTGGTTATTTCTCAATAACTTCACCTTGCATTTTCATCTGTAGCTCCAGCAAGTCCATGCAACACTGAAGACAAACTAAAGATGGGTGTTGTAAATGAGTAGTGCAATTATATAAAACAATTTATTTGAAATTTGAATACTGTTATACTTTGTTTCTGTTAAATATCAATTAAAAGCATTATTTTATTTTATCAAAATGCAAATAATATTATCTTAATTTCATGTAACTGGGGAATGTTTTTTAATTTCAGGTGTACATGAGAGTATTAAGTATATAGTGAAATGGAGGGATTGCTGAAAAAAATGGGACAAATTACAGAAACTGTGTGACAGTCATCCCTAAGTGGTCACAATATACCATAAATTTATAAAGGATTGTGAAAGTGTTTTTTTAAAGTTGGAAGTCATTTCTTGAAAACCATTTTAAACCTGTCAAACAATTGTATCATTTATATGTATTACTGACTGTTCTTTTGATTGATGTTAATAAAAGAAACAGAAGTAAAGATAACCTTGTACATATTGTAGTCTTTTAGTATTATAAACAGTAAATAATTAACAAAAGTGTTGATGTTTTCAGAAATTAGCAGATTGGGTTATCCAGCATAAGTTCAAGTAATGTCACAAATTTGACTGCCAAAATAAGAATATTTTAGAGACTTTAATTTTAAGAGACTTTAATGACAACAGTGTTTCATTATGATTGGTTAGTTCCTTGTATGTGTTATCTTCATAGGTATTGACAACAATAAATTCATGAACTGGGTAAGTTCTCATGGCTCAAGGTCCGAAGATTCATTAATTAATAACTTCAGAAAAAAGTGGGTGGGGTAGTTTATCTTTAACATAATGCAATTTAACAAATGTATGTTTTTACTTTAATTTTGTGGTAGGTTTTTAAGCAGAATACCCTTTTTGTCTACTCACTTGTATTTTGAAAAGTAAAATATTATTAAATGGAGACAATATTCATCATTTATTGATAACTACGAGTTTATCTGTTTTTCAGCTACCAGAAAATAGTGGTAAAGTTTGAAAAAGGCTAGCGCGAAAAAAAAAGCCCCGTAAGGTATCTTTTTCCCCTTAATTTTGATGATATTATATTGATCTTTAATTGAGCAAACTTTCAGAAAATCGTTGAAATCCCTTCACTGATTTAAAGGTCATCGATATGCATGAATTAAGTACCATTCTGAAAAACAGTGGGTGGGGTAATTAAATTTTAACATTTTGCATTTTGACAACTATTTGTTCCGAGTCAATTTTTTTAGTGATTTTCAATAACAGTACCATTACTTTCAACAATCGTGTAATAAAAATGTTTTATTTTACCTAATGGAATAAACAGGAGATAATGATGGTTAACTATGACTTGATATTTTTTTCGAATTCCCAAATATGGTGAAATAGTTTGTTGAAGTCTAGACCCCAAAAAAACAACCTGGATATGTACCTTTTTTAAGGTTTTATTTTGATGGTAATATGTTCGATATTTGCAAGTGAGCCGTTTTTTTCGCGTTAAAACGCGTTAAACGCGTGAAATTGACCGCGTTTACCCGGCGTTTTCAACGCGGTAACAACCATGAGGTAAACGGAAGAAAAACGTGAGCGCCACTGTAGCCTACTTTGTATAGTTGATTTTCATATTATGAATGTGCAATATAAAATACTTTTAATTGTTGTGCTTTTTCTTTTGATTATCAACGGTTAGTGATACATCTGTCGGAAAAAACCGAACTTCATTATAGAAAATTAAACATATCAACACATCTTCGTTAACTTCCCAATATGTCTTTGCTTTTTTCACACAAAACATATCATGCAATGTATAATATCAAGTACAGTAGTCGGAACTTAACAGTTGTCACACGGAGCGCACGATACACGCACGTTACACCTATGGTGTATACACGACAAGTGATTCAGAACGATGGAAGATACGCACGATATACGAAGCGCGCGCTTCAAGCTACACGATATACGGACTACATGTTATACGTTTACTTTTACAATTAATTTTTATCAGATGGAAAGAATCAGACCAATTAGAGGTTTCACGCCTTCACAAAAGAAAGAAAGACTTCGATAAATTTAAAGAATCCACAGTTTGCATAGGTTGGAAATATTTTCACTGTAAGTGTCAGATTTGAACATGTGCAAGTAAATTGATTCCAAAGTGCAAGAAAGCGGGAGTAATTTAATTGCCGTCAACACGATTCGTTAAATCAATTCTACACGAAAAGCACTGACCATTTGTCTTTGTGACAACGAACGGGAATATTATTCCAACCAGTCAGTATCATTTATAGTTTTAATTAAATTCGGCATTTTTAAAAGGGTTACCCTATACAAAAAGGTAATACATGTAGATGTAATAAATATTATTAATCATTTTTATTTGTTTTATGATACATGTAGGACTTTTTCCGATTTTGTAAAACTTTCGTTGATTCGTCCTATTATGTTCACTTAGCCGATTAAAAACAACTTGGTAACATCACAAACTTCCCCCACCCCATTTAGTGTTTCGGTGCAGTAATACCTTATCTCGTGTACATGTCATAAATATTAAATCCTGATTGGCCGAAAGGGCTCAGTGCCGGGTCCGCACGTATGTCCATGTGTAGACCTGGAAAATGATGTGTAGACCTGCACGGATTTCAAGACGTAATTTCTGTTACATTTTTGCATATTTTTCACTGCTTTTTAAGAGGTATACGATATAAAAATTCAAGACTAATATTGAGGTCAATATATAGTTTTGCGACTTGTGAAAAAAAATATTGGCCTCGGACTTCGTTCTCCGTCAATATCACTTTGAACAGGTCCACAAAACCTCAATATTAGTCTATAATTGTATAGTTTACATAGTTTAGAGAATGCCGTTACAGCAGTTTAAAAAATGCCACAATCCAGTGAATGAAACATTTGGGTATATCCCTTTACATGGATCATAAAAATTGTCTTGTTTGGATTTTTGTCCTTTGCTGCATTGCATGATTTGTTGTAACACCGTTGTTTTTCGTTTGTATTTTGTCTTTTCAGGGAGGTGCTTGCAAACGTTCTGTTTTTAATTGAAGTAAATGAAAAGCTTTCAGATGTAACATTTAAGAAAAACGTTTTGAAGAAAATTAACCTGAAGTTGTATGTCGTCATACAACATGCCGAGTTCGAGACATACATGTATACGCATACGACAGAACTTGCGTCCGGTTCTGGTAGATCATAAAATCAAGCACATGCCAGGAGAATCGCAAGCTCTGTACCGCTTGTTACACCGTATATCCCTAATGACCGGTATATAGTTAATATTTTTAAAATTCACTTACCATGGTACATGTAGCATGGCTATTCGTTGTGTGATTTAGGATGACTGAATGACGTCAATATTTGAAGGTATGAAATTAACTGTTTTTGAGTGTGATCTTAAAATTGCTTAGTGTTTTATCCAATCGAAGTGCAGTATTGACTGCTCTTAAATTAGGTAAATCAGTAATTATATACAGAGTCATTACATCGCGGAATAAGATTAATACATATATTATACTACAATAAATTGGTCGCGTGGAATGCGCCGCAGCAGGCATATACATTAAAATAAACACTAATTTATATATTAAGCTTGTACATTTTGTGTGAACAAGATGTTTTGCCTTACTGAAAATAATTGGTGCATCTACTTTCAAGTTAACTTTTAATTTGACAATTGTTGTGTTCTAGGGGATTAAGTATAATCAAAGACACACAAAAGTTAATATGACTTTATTCTGTGAGTGCCTGTAGAGAAGTAACCAGAGCGCATAAATTAGTGCAAAGTAAACGGCGTGTAATACGATACGCACAGAGATATATGCATACACTACAACAATGTAGTAGCCATTTGACTTAGTTTATTTCCTTTTTGTTTTATTCAATTTTATTATGATTTGTGTCTTGTCCGTGTGTATGGTCTTGCTTTACTCTCCGCTGTAACAGCAACGATAGCACGATATGATCTGTACCTGATATTTGATAACATTCCCATATCTTTCGATCAAAACACAACTTAAATGATATTGTACTACTATTCTAATTGAGATTTCGTCTGTTGACCAGTGGTACATGTAAGAGTTACTGTTAAATCAGTATAACATCTTACAGATTATATTCTCGAAACATAGATAATGTGTCCAATGAACATAAAGTGATAAATAAATACAATTTAATAAAAAAAAACATATGGCGAAAAATGCCTCATTTTGTCACAATTTATCAATAGCGATTAATTACAAAAGGCTTTTTGTTGATTATTTGTGCAAAAATGAGGCATTATTGATGTTTCGAAATAATTTAATTTGACACCAATTTTAGGGAGTGTCTTTTTTGACCACGGGTATAACACCACTATTAATGACCATCTCCATGAACTTATGTATATATTAATATCTGCAACAGGTTCATACCGATT
Source organism: Saxidomus purpurata (assembly GCA_022818135.1). Lineage (NCBI taxonomy): Eukaryota > Metazoa > Mollusca > Bivalvia > Venerida > Veneridae > Saxidomus > Saxidomus purpurata. The sequence continues at coordinate 15,915,624 of JAFMSR010000004.1, forward strand.
GAATGCAGATCAAATCTATAAAATCCGTTTTTAGCAAGTGGCTGCTTTTGTAATGCGAATTGTGAAGCACTCAGCTAACCTCTTACAATTTGAACCACCCGAGGCTTTCCAGCAAAGTGGTTCTTCTTAAGCTTAACACCGGCAAAAGGAATATAGGTGAACATTTATTACATGAACCTGAAAATGGATTTTAAAGCACACCCGTGACCTGGCGGAGAAATTGTAAGAAAATCAGAAAAACTGCAGATAGACTCTGATACTGTAACTATATCACGTTGTCGATCACATACCTATAGACGAATGGGCATGATAAAGAAACCCGCGGGGTGGGGGGACACATTTCGAACTAGGTTTTGATAGATTTTGTAGAACTATTAAAAACAATACTTAAACGTTGATTTCATTTTTTTAAAGTTTTACTTTTGAGAAATGTCCGCTTGAAAAATAACGGGTTATCAGACAGGCGAGATTGTAGCCCAAAAAGCGATTTATACTCAGAAATCATATGTGAGCCACTTCCTGTCAGAACACTGGATGCTTTGATTTTTGATTCCAAGTCAAAGCTTTCTGTTGCATATGTTTCATTTATATCTATAAATAAGAGAACTCATTCAATATAATATATTTCTGACATATTTTCAAAGCATATACGGTGTTCTAAGTCTGATTCTTGACAAAAAATTATCATTCATTTTGAATGTTACATTTTTTGTAATATTGCATTAAATTGACACTCTCTGCACATAGCGGATTATAAAATCCAAACATAAATAATGTTTTCAATGAACGTAAAATGATAAATAAATACATTTTTAAAGAACATAAATCGAAAAATGTTACAGCAATAATCAACATGATGACTTTTTGTAATAAATTAATTCTACAAAGCAACTTTATATAGATTATAACGGCATTACGACATATTTTAAAACGCTGATTTTGTAGATAATGACCTGAATGTATAGCTAAACTTTATGTTGCAAACATTCTGTTATACATGCTTTTGAAGTTATTTGATTAAAGACCAGGCTTACAGAGCGCATCTTTATTACGAATATAAATATATAAAAATATATCACATTGTAGTCAGGCTTCCCGTAGCGCAATTGCACACCTTTATCATCGCTGTGCAAGTAGCGTTAGGCTGCCGCTGTCGTCGCACCAACAAGTAATCAAGGTAATTCAGTGTAAACACATCAATGCACTAAAAAAGGTCTGCGGAGTGCTGATATATCCGTAGGATATAAACAAGCAATGCTTAATGTGGAAGCCCGCTGTATACGACACATTTATGCAAGATCAACATTTTGAATAGCAATTGTATCATTTGGGCAAAATTAAACGCAGTTATAACAATTGGATTTGAAGAATGATACTGTAACTTCAGTGAGTATAAATCTAATGTTTATGCAATTTTGATTAAAGGGACATACCCTACATCTATCAGATTATATTCTCGAAACATAAATAATGTGTTCAATAAACGTAAAATGATAAATAAATACAATTTCAAAGAAGAAAATGAAATGAAATTTTAAAGGGAAATACCCTACTTCTAGCAGATTATATTCTCGACGCATGTGTTCAATGGACGTAAAATAATTAATAAATAAAAGTTAAAATAACAACATACATGTATGGCGAAAAATGCCTCATTTTACCACAATTTATCAACATAGAAGCCTTCTGTAATAAATCGCATCCACCCATTTATTAACAACTCTACATAGATTATTAAAATGTTTACGGCACTGCAATATATTTTAAAACGTTGATTTAATCGATATCGACTTGAATGCATACCTTTACCTTTTAGGTTAAGTTATAACTCTTCCGAAGATTCTATTATTTACGTTTTTTTTAAGGCGACGAATGGGTAATCTTGTAATTCAAATATATTACATATATACAAAATGCATTCGTAAGTGCCATCACTAGATACTTAAGCAATGACCTAACATACAAAATACATGTTTATCGAAGGAATATAAAACGTTTATAATTATGTGCAAATATATGTTTTTAAGAAAAACGAAGAAAAAAAGAAAGAAAAAAGTCATTTGCCCCCAGTAATGTACAATGTATGAATCAGGACAGAAAATAAAACGGATGGTCGATAATAGGAAAAAAAGAAAACAAAGATAAAAACGTATAAAAAGAGAGACCAAATCCAAAAGGAAAAAACAGAAAGATCGTTCCTAAATCATGTTAGTTATATGTTCTTATTAATTTGTTTTAATTTTGTTCTGTAAAACTTGCATTGTGCCGTTCCAGTTTGTTTGCTTTTTTGTAGATATTCCTCTTTCTGCCCTTATTCTGACTTTTAAATAACTTTGAACATTTCAGTGGTTGGTTTAATGTTTTTTAACTTCAATTTGAAGATGAAAAATTTGCAGAGTACAATAAAGAAATTAAGTACTGATATTTTATTTGTCAAACAGTTTTCTATGATATCTAAACACAACTCTTTTAGAGTGAATGTATGATTAATAATTTTTGTATTCAGAAATTGGCTAAGTTCTCCCCAAATTCTATGAACAGTTTGAAACTCCCATAAAAGATGTTCTATTGATTCTAAGTGCATTCTACAAATATCACAGAGGTTCGATAAAGCCAATTTGCAAGTAAAGAAGTATTTATTTCGTGGTATGAGACCCATTAAAACCTGTATTGAAAATTTCTAAATGTAACGTCGTTAGTTGTTAGGTAAGTCGTGTTATATATTCTTTTCTAGGTTAATTCCATATTTTATAAGATTGAATCCATTTAGTTTCTGTTGTTACGTGCTCTTGTGTTTTCGTTTTAATAAGTGTTTTATACAAAAATTGGTTCATGTTCGTTATGCTATTTAGTTTGTCTACTAATAGTTGTTGCTTTTACTTGTCAATAGATTTTCATTTTATTCCTGCTTATATTTCTTTGGTACTGAATTAATTAAGGAATTGTATTTTAGGAATCTCCATCCTGTATCGTATATGTATTCTTAGGGTCATTAAACGTGTAGTAAGTTTTAGATCTAGAGTCAAGGAGATGTGTTATATAGTTAATGCCTTTCTCGTACCATTCTTTCTAGAAAACCAGTTTCTGTTGTAGTTTTGTTCCCGACTTTTTCCAGATAGTATGATTTTTAATTTGTTTTTCTTTAGTATACTCTGCATTTATTTCAAACCAGGATGTTAGAATGACTTTCAGAAATGCATTTCCTCTGCTTAATTTTTCAACATCTTTAACCTTCATGTTGCCTTCAAATAACAGCTCATTTCCATAATGTTGTAGGAGATTAACATATAACACAAGATGATTTAATTAATCATAGGAAACTTTCTATATCGGTAAGTTTTAGACCTCCATTTTCGTGATTATTTGAAATTATATTTCGTTTTATTTTGTCCGGTTTACTCTCCCATATGAAGTATGAAGATATATTGCTTTAATAATATCTTTGAAAACCGATTCTGGTAGATTGAGTAACAGTGTAAACTGATATACAAGTTTATGGAGTGCAATTGTTTTAACAACTGTGACTTTACCCATGAGTGCAAGCTGTCGATGTTGCCATTGTTTTAATCAGTTTATAAATTGTACTAGTTTTGGCTCCAAGTTTAATGTATGTTTTAGTTTCTTATCGGTGTGAAATATTATTCCTAAGGGTTTTGCTTGTTCTGAGGTCCAAATAATGTTTTTGTCTTTAGCGTATTTACTTTTTTTGTTTTTAGAGTACCAGCCTTGAGTACAATGCCTTTAGATGTGTTAAGATAGAGGCCTAAAATTCCATTGAATTCAGTTAAAGTGTTACATTAATTAATCGCTCAAAGGAATTCATTTACATGTAAGTCTGTGACATCGTCTGCAAATACGCTCTGTTTTATTTTAATATTTTTAACCATTATTCCTTCGATCTGGTTGTAATTGTTTTCTAGCAAGTAATTCCATACAAATAATGAAAACTGACGTTGATAAAAAACGTCCTTGTCTAACACCACTTTTTACTTGAAAACATTCTGACATATGACCATTGTTTATTGATATTCTGTTTATATCTGTATAGAAGAATTAAATCCAATTTATGAGCGATTTTCCAAAGTCAAAATGACGCAAACATTGAACGATGTAGTTGTGACTCAAGCTATCAAAAGCCTTTTTATAGTCAGCGAAAAATAAAATTTCTGGAAGATTGTTTTTTTCAAGAAAGTCTAATGTTTCAAAAATAAGACTAATATTCTCGCCAATGTATCTTCCTTCGTGAATCCTGTTTGTTCATGACATATAATAGAAGGCAATATTTTTTTCAATCGCTTCGAAATTGTCTTCGTTGCAATTTTATAATCAACATTCAGCAAGATAATTGGACGCCAGTTTGATAAGGAGGTTAAATATGTACATTGCTTTTGTAGTGCTGTTAATTCACCTAATATGAATGAGTAATTAATTGACTCTAAGTAGAAACTCTTTAGGTCTTTCCTGCTATTATTTGTAAAACCATCTGATCCTGGACTTTTATCATTTTTCATGTCTAAAAACGCTTGTGTACATTCGTATTCTGTAAGTTTTCAATCACAAAGTTTTGACTCCCTATTTGATTGTTTCTTTACAATCGGAACGTTTGTTGAAAGTAAAATTGAAGACAAGTATTGTTTGAGACTTCGGAACACGATATTTTAAAGGTTAAATAACACAAAAAGACATCTAAAATCGAGTAAACAATTTTACCAGAACTGCTATTAAGAGGAGCCATTTTGACCCTTTATCGCCCATTTGAGTACATGGCCTAGTGATGAGCCTTTGACATTCAAAATTAACCTTGACCTAAATGTGATCCAGATTTTATTTGGCATAGAAATCATCTGGCTAATTCTCGTGACAATTGGTAGCTATCTGATGATCTGACCTAGTTAGCTAGCTTTTGACCCCAGGTAACCAAGATTATTATATGACATAGACGAACATTCTGACCTGTTTTCGGGTTTTGCTTCAAAACAGTTGTCGCTCCGCTCGACATACACACAAGATGTACGCACGATATACGCACGTTACACACACGTTGCACTTACGATAAATAGATAAGCGGTTCAGAACGTTACACGAAACTCAACATACACGAAGCGCACGCTACACGGAGTGCACGTCATACGATTACTTTTACAATTAGTTGTCCTAATCCTGTGTTTTAATCAGACAGAAAAAAATCAGATCGATTAGACAATTGAGAAACAATCGATAACTTTTAAAGATCCACAATTTTTAGGTGCGAAATAATTTCACAGGAAGTGTCTTACTTGAACACGTGTGAGTAACGTTGGAATGGAATTGATACCGAAGTACGTAATTAAAATTGCCGCCAACAAACTCTACACGAAAGAAACTAACCATTTGTCTTTTTGACAGTGAACGAAAATATCATTCCAATCAGTCAGTATCATTCATAGTTTTAATTCAATTCGGGATTTGTCAAAGGAATACCCTAAACAAGAAAGTTACAATTATTATTATATATTGCTTGATTAAACTTTTGAGATACACTACTATTTAATTTTATCATTACGTGAATTATTTGGTCAATGTAACCGCCAGATTCCTGTTGACCGAAATGATTTTTGTATATACTAAAACACTGAAAAATAATATTGATATATAACACGGGTATTCGTCATTTTATCACTTAAATAGTTTGTGCCATTGTAACAAACTTAGAGTACTGCACTGTTTACCAGCGGGTATAGGTTAATGTCAGTAACTTCACCGAGGTCCTTTCAGTTTCGCGAAGGTTTGGATTCATTTTTATTCCCCATTCGAAGAAGGATCGGTATATTGGTTTGCAGATGTCGGTCGGAAGGTCGGTCGGTCGGTCTTGCCGTGAGCCAAGTAGTTTCCGGATATTAACTCTAGAACGCGTAAGTCTAGCATCTTGAAACTTGATGTGGAGGTTGGTCATGACCAGCAAATGATCTCTATTGATTTTGAGATCAGTAGGCAAAGCTCAAGGTCAAAGTGACCCGGAATAGAAGAACGATTTCCGGACAATAACTCAAAAACGCTCGGGCCTAGCACCTTGTTATATTATTCTCGGTCATCAACTTTAGACGTGTAACCTTAGATGAATGTAACCTCGTTTAAATTTCTTTATTGTAGCGTTTTCTTAAAAAATTAAAACAACAAATCTAAAAGGTTTCTTGATACAATATTGCTTTGAATTGAAAACATATCCTCAACAATATTTACAACATGTAATAGAGCAGCAAAGCTTCCAAAAGTGGCTTCGTTAAGAAGTAACTGGGCCACAAAAATGAACAAAATGAGTCACATATCAAAATGTTCCAGGGACTCTGAAGTTTATTGGACCGCCGGCATAAATTGCAAATTTTTGGTGCGGGCCGAGAAATCCAAGATGGCGTCCAAGATGGCCGCCGTTTTTCGATTAAGGTTGCTTTTTTAAAGGTTCTACTATAAAATAATTATTTAAAAGGAAGCTGCAAAGAAAGCACACAAATACATTAGCCATATAAATGTGCAAAAGCAATATGATATTTGGAGTTTCATACAAGGTCATTATCAAGGTCAAATTCAACGTCAAAAAGTCAAATTGACCAAAAAATCACCATATTACCACATAATTTCCTCAAATTATCAAAATATATAGGGTATAGCAGGTCATGTTTTATACTAACAATGGCATATATACTTGTGCTTTTACGCACCAACCATTTTGTGCAAATAAAATCGGTTGCCGTGGAGATATATTTTACGGCGTCCAAAATGGCGGCCCTTTTCAGTTGTAGCCTGTTCTATTCATAGTTCATGTAAACAAAAAAATGTTAAATATGCGCTGCAAATGAAACACAAAAATACTTGCAGTAAAATTATGCAAATTGATATTTTAATTTTGAGTTTCATTCAAGGTCACAATCAAGGTCATATCAAAGATCGAAAGGTCAAATAGACCAAATATTCAATATTTTACCACATTATTTCTTCAAATTATTAAAAAACATAGGATAAAGAAAGCCATATTTTGCATACTTAACTGCAAGTGTGTTTATGTTTATTTTTCGGCTCATATTTTATTTTCAGTTTTATTCAAGGTCACTATCAAGGTCATATTCAAGGTCAAATTGACCAAATATTTACCATTTTACCACATTATTTCTTCAAATTATTAAAAAGATAGGATAAAGAAAGCCATATTTTGTATACTTATAGTGCAATTGTTATATGTTTATTTTGCAGCACATGTTTTATTTTGATTTTCATTCAAGGTCATATCATAGGTCAAAATGTCAAATTTACCGAACATTCACCATTTTACTACATTATTTCTTCAAATCATTATGAAAACATCGGATAAAGATAGCCATATTTTGCATAATTATGCTGCAAGTGTTTTTATGCTTATTTTGCAGAACATATTTTATTTTGAGTTTCATTCAAGGTAACTATCAATGTCATACCCAAGGTTAAAAGGTCAATTTGACCAAATATTCAATATTTTATCACATTATTTCTTCAAATTACATGTAACACAATTAATCGAGTTGTTCTGGAGATGATATCTGAACAACACCTTGAGCAGAGATGCGTGGTGTCATGTCAGTAACAAGAGATAGTAGTGGTGTACCAATAAAACTAATACATCTGACCGGGCTACGTATCAGCAGTTTTTGAACCACGTCACCTGCAACATATTTTGTATGTAGCACAATTACAGCTTTTTAGCTTGTATATCTGAACAAATTAACCTCCCCAGAGCCACAACCTCTCCAGTCACCAAACAAAAAATGATATTCCCTTTGGTGTTGTTGTGGAGAGGTTGGACTGTAGGTCTGAAACATATGAAACCAGCTCAACCAGACTACCACTTACAACAATAATCTGTTCATCTGAAAGAACATCAACTGAGCTTTGAGCAAGATAAATGGTGCAGAACTTAGCAAGTTCTTTCTTAAAGTTAGTGTTACCGATGCCTGCTTCCAGTCTGCTATTGGCAATTTTTTTCCCGAATGATCTTCACTTTATTCCATTGATATCTGTGATTTGGCACTTTGATCAAAATATATATCAAGTACCACATGTATTTGAAGGGAACTTTTACTTTTTAATAAGACATATTGCCAAAATGAACTGGCGATGTCCTTGTACACTATACGACACTGGTTCACTACTTCAAGTATTTGTATCATCGCCACACCATCATATATTACACAGTCAGCTTTCTTTATTGAAATCATATTGCCACTATCTGTAATAAGACTAGGAGGTACTACGGCATAATCCATATCTCTAAAAGGGAACTTTTCTATAGGCAAGCAGATAATATATACATCTCTACCCCATTTATTCAATTCAATTGGGATACAAGAAAAACTGTGATACTATGTATCACAGTGGACCTAGAAACAAAGCTTTTATGTAAATATTTTGAAATTTGAGATGCAAATAAACTTTACAGACTTTATAACAGAGACAGAATAAATTTATATTCTAGGTTCATGTAAAGCAAATACCTGACTACCTGGTTTGTGCATTTACAGTTTAGTAACTCTTTCTCATCTCCAGTCTATCATTTATGATTTAAAAAGAAACAAAATCATATTCATGAAAATACTTTAAATAGTCTTTATGTTCTTTCCGTTTTTTTTCATTGGATTGTATATACGAGCACTATTTTCATTCAGCGTTAATTAAAACAAAGTCAACGCAGCAATATTATAATATGTTCTACGCAATGTTCCATAAAGGTGATTCTCAGAATATACAATACTATTCCTGCTTCTATCCTCACAAAATCGTTTGCAGTCAAATTGTTTTAATCAAAACAACGCATATTTTTACGATTACTAAAAGTATTGTTACCGACCAATTAGTTAACTTTGGCTACCTGTCAGTTTATTGCTGTAGACCAGTCTAATAACACGAAATGTAAACCAGTCTGATAAAAATTGAAAGTGCACCCCGACCAGTTAGTAAACTTTGGCAAGCTTTCACTTTATTGCTCTAACATAACATGTCTGATTTGATTTTACTGTCAGTGACTGTACAATGATACCACTCAAAAACAAATGAAGTGCGATTGTAAATTTTAAACTATAAAAATCGAGTCAACTAATGAACCCACTTTACCCGATACCAGAAGATACCGGCATGTTTGACCGATATCGGTTTTTATACTGGCCGAACATTAAAAACTTTTCACTCCTTATTAGACGTTACATAAGCTTATAAAATAATTTGACGTTTTACATGGATAAAAGATAGAACTATTTTTTGACAATTTTAAAGCTACACAAGGAACAGTGGTTTAACCCATTCTTCATCGTAACTTCCTAGGCGATTTTCATAACAGTTTGGTCAAAGAACTATACACTACTTAACCTACATGTTACTTTTTCCAACCACATATTAAATATAGCGGGCGCTGCTGCGGTCCGCAATAATTTGATATATATTTTGATCAAAGTGCTAAATCACAGCCACAAATGAAATGAGGTGATGATCAGTCGGAATCAAACTCATTAAACTCATATATGACATGTTCTCTCAGATAATCATTCCACAATTGGAATGTTGGGAAAACCCAATGACCTTTCTCTCGGAATTCTGTAAGCAATGTAACAACAGAAGTTTTCAGGTAAGAATGCACATAGGATAATTTTTCGCGACGCAGTTTGAGAGAAGGCGACTACAGTATGTCATACTGCATCAATCATGAAAAATGCTCTCAAGCTTTGGTCTAAATCCTTTCCACCCAATACTTGATTAACTGTGTTACTTTCAAACACATTAGAGTCTGAGAGCTATTCCTTCAGACCTGCATGGCCATTAAGGTAACCAATACGGCGAAAACAGACATCAGGAAATGTACCTCCCCCCAGCCCCTATTGGAATCATTCTACAAAATTTGAACAACTTTAATTTCCGCACTTTGCCTGATATATACTTTTATGTGTTTCTTTTGCGCCTTACGCTTCCATTGATATTTTATACATGGACAAGGAAAATAGCCTGCTATAGCTGAATAGGGCGGCTGTTTTATATACCATCTTTCAAGTCTCCGGGGCAACCGGTTTTATTCGTGGGTAGGTAAAAGCGCACTTATATAGATGTCATTACTAGTATTAAACATAAATCTCTTTATCCTATGTTTTTTTTTAAAGAAATAATGTAATAAAATGCAGTTTGTTGGTTAATTTGACCTTTTGGGGTTTGAATATTACATTGATAGTGATCTTGAGAGAAACTCAAAATATAGTATTTCTTTCGCATATTCATACTGCAAATGCTTCTTTTTGAGGTAATATTAAACAATTGTTTTATACATGAACTATGAAAAGGACCTGCTATATATAGTTGAAAAGGACGGCCATTTTGGATACCATCTTATATATCTCCATGGCAACCGATTTTATTATATTATTTCTTTTGCATTATTCATAATGCATATTGTTTCTGTGTTTCTTTTGTAACTCAGGTCTTGACAATTGTTTTCATATATTAACTACGAAAAAAGAACATAGTTACTATAGCTTAAAAGTGTGGCCATTTTGGACGCCATATTATTATATCTCCATGGCAACCGATTTTATTTGCACAAAATGGTTGGTACGTAAAAGCACATGTATATATGTCATTATTAGTATCAAAAATTACTTGCTATATCCTATATATTTTGATAATTTGAGAACCTAATGTAGTAATATGGTGATTTTTTGTCAATTTGACCTTTTGACCTTTAATATGACCTATATAATGACCTTAAGCCAAACTCAAAATATCATATTTCTTTTGCATATTCATACTGCAAATGGTCTTTGTGCTTCTTTTGCAGATCATATTTAACAATTGTTTTTATACATGAACTATGAAACGAACAGGCTACAGCTGAGAAGGGCCGCCAATTTGGACGCCGTATTATATATCTCCATGGCAACCAATTTTATTTGCACGAAATGGTTGGTGCGCAAAAGCACACGTATATATGTCATTGTTAGCATAAAACATGACCTGCTATACCCTATATATTTTGATAATGTGAGGAAATTATGTGGTAATAAGGTGATTGTTTGGTCAACTTAACCTTTTGACCTTGAATTTGACCTTGATAATGACCTTGTATGAAACTCCAAATATCATATTTATTTTGCACATTTATATGGCAAATGTATTTGTGTGCTTCTTTTGCAGCTTCCTTTTAAGTAATTATTTTATAGTCGGACCTTTAAAAAAGCAACCTAAATCGAAAAACGGCGGCCATCTTGGACGCCATCTTGAATTTCTCGGCCCGCACCAAAAATTTGCATTTTATGCCGGTGGTCCGGTAAACTTCAGAGTCTCCCAAACATTTTGATATATGACTCATTTTGTTCATTTTTGTGGCCCAGTGATATCCTGAATATGGTGTTTTGCTGCTCTACTAATGTGCATTGTATGACGTCAAATTTGTGTTATAACAACGTTGAGTCTCTTTCAAAAAAATTCGGTCACGTTCCAGCCGGTGGTCCAAGTTTTTTTTCCAATTTATTGCCAGGGCGAAGAGTAGAAATCACAGATTAAAGGTGAAAACACGAGTTAAATTTTCGTCAAGTTTTCAGATTGGCGGGTTTTAATCTGTAATTTTTTCGACTTTTTTCTCGACGAAATAATACGTATTGTTTTCGTCCTTTTTGTGTCGTGTTTTGCCTTAAATCTGTCGTGTTTTCTATTTTTCGATTCGCAAAGTCCAAACATGACAAAATACATGTAGCTAGTTTGCGAGTTTTCGTGTTTTCGACTTTTAGGGCCGAACTGTCGAAAACACGACATGGTAGAAATTAGCCACTATAAATATCTCCTGACTTTTACAGTACATGAATATCAGTTTGAGAAATTGGTCAAGTTATTTGCAATTTAAAAAAAAATTAAAGACGTATGACATATTATGGATCGTTCTGTACAACAATTTGACAACATACATGCATGTCTGAGAATATTCAGAAAACGGATATTAACATTTAGAAGTAATACTTATATTTATCACGCTGTCACACAGACTCACACCATCACTCTGGCATACTATTCGTCGTTCGCACTCCTTTCACAATCTTACACATACAGATCACAAACGTATATCCACACTTGTTGATATAAGCAGATGCAATCAACGGTTTGTTTTCTTGTATCCATCTTTCGTATTTTGATATGTTATTTAAAGCAAAATTTCACCAGTTTTCAGTTTCAGTTTTTTATTCAGCAACTCGACATGTACATGCCTTTGATCACTAAGCATATGAATAAGGTAAATATGGCCAAACACCAAATAGTAAAATTTAAAATATGCATATATAATAATGATCAAAATTAATTTGCTCTAAAACAGAAGCAGGTTAAGTTACAGAAGTCGTCCTAATTTTCAAAGCAAATTTTGCGAATTTAGTTTATTTTCTTTTTTGAGCTTACATTAATAAAATATTTTGCTACATTTATGGTTGTTTTTTTTTTTTTTTTTTTTTAAATTAAAAAGGAAAAAAAAAAAAAAATTTTTTTTTTTTTTTTTTTTTTTTTTTTTTTAAATTTTTAAAATTCTTTTTTTTTTAGCAGTACCAGAAAATCTACCAGTTTCTTTTTTTGATCTTAACTAATTAAATACAAAAAATTGTTTTCTAAGTGCATATGTAGGCCATGATGTATTTCAATTTGAATTGTCTATAATATTCAGGTTTTGGTAACATCGTGATTTGAGCATGCCAGACTTGGTTGTACTGGTCACGTAAACGTTGTTTAATTAACGGTAGATAATTAACATCACCATAGAGGGTCCGATAGCATGCTGCCCCTTAATTTTTTTTCAGGGGTGCGATTTGGTGCATTTGAGGCATATTTGTAATTTCTTTCATGCTTAAAAAATTCCTCGTGTGAATTGACGAATTTAGTTTGAACAATATGAAACAAAATGATTTGGAATTCAATGTTAAATGAAACTGAAATCATGTGTTATCACTACTTAGTATAACCAATGTTTCTAAAGGCTAGATCTATTCGGTACCTGCCTGTACTGTACGATAACAGTACTTGTAAAGGCCTGCTGGCGAACGCCTTTATAATCAAAGCACTGAAAGTGCTGACAACAAGGAGTCCTCTGCAAAATTGGGCACAAGAGAGTTTTCTTACTGACAATGAGTGATCATTTGTGTCAATACTTTGTAAAATTACTTGATTTTGGTTACTGTCCGTTTATTTTAATCAAAGAACCTGTAGTTCATTGACAACACATCATGTTGCTGTTGTTTTATTATT
>JAFMSR010000004.1:15929386-15968107 GCA_022818135.1 Saxidomus purpurata
TTATATCTATAAATAAGAGAACTCATTCAATATAATATATTTCTGACATATTTTCAAAGCATATACGGTGTTCTAAGTCTGATTCTTGACAAAAAATTATCATTCATTTTGAATGTTACATTTTTTGTAATATTGCATTAAATTGACACTCTCTGCACATAGCGGATTATAAAATCCAAACATAAATAATGTTTTCAATGAACGTAAAATGATAAATAAATACATTTTTAAAGAACATAAATCGAAAAATGTTACAGCAATAATCAACATGATGACTTTTTGTAATAAATTAATTCTACAAAGCAACTTTATATAGATTATAACGGCATTACGACATATTTTAAAACGCTGATTTTGTAGATAATGACCTGAATGTATAGCTAAACGTTATGTTGCAAACATTATGTTATACATGCTTTTGAAGTTATTTGATTAAAGACCAGGCTTACAGAGCGCATCTTTATTACGAATATAAATATAAAAAAATATAACACATTGTAGTCAGGCTTCCCGTAGCGCAATTGCACACCTTTATCACCGCTGTGCAAGTAGCGTTAGGCTGCCGCTGTCGTCGCACCGAAAAGTAATCAAGGTAATTCAGTGTAAACACATCAATGCACTAAAAATAGTCTGCGGAGTGCTGATATATCCGTAGGATATAAACAAGCAATGCTTAATGTGGAATCCCGCTGTATACGACACATTTATGCAGGATCAACATTTTGAATAGCAATTGTATCATTTGGGCAAAATTAAACGTAGTTATAACAATTGGATTTGAAGAAAGATACTGAAACTTCAGTGAGTATAAATCTAATGTTTATGCAATTTTGATTAAAGGGACATACCCTACATCTATCAGATTATATTCTCGAAACATAAATAATGTGTTCAATAAACGTAAAATGATAAATAAATACAATTTCAAAGAAGAAAATGAAATGAAATTTTAAAGGGAAATACCCTACTTCTAGCAGATTATATTCTCGACGCATGTGTTCAATGGACGTAAAATAATTAATAAATAGAAGTTAAAATAACAACATACATGTATGGCGAAAAATGCCTCATTTTACCACAATTTATCAACATAGAAGTCTTCTGTAATAAATCGCATCCACCCATTTATTAACAACTCTACATAGATTATTAAAATGTTTACGGCACTGCAATATATTTTAAAACGTTGATTTAATCGATATCGACTTGAATGCATACCTTTACCTTTTAGGTTAAGTTATAACTCTTCCGAAGATTTTTTTAAGGCCACGAATGGGTAATCTTGTAATTCAAATATATTACATATATACAAAATGCATTCGTAAGTGCCATCACTAGATACTTAAGCAATGACCTAACATACAAAATACATGTTTATCGAAGGAATATAAAACGTTTATAATTATGTGCAAATATATGTTTTTAAGAAAAACGAAGAAAAAAAGAAAGAAAAAATGTCATTTGCCCCCAGTAATGTACAATGTATGAATCAGGACAGAAAATAAAACGGATGGTCGATAATAGGAAAAAAAAGAAAACAAAGATAAAAACGTATAAATAGAGAGACCAAATCCAAAAGGAAAAAACAGAAAGACCGTTCCTAAATCATGTTAGTTATATGTTCTTATTAATTTGTTTTAATTTTGTTCTGTAAAACTTGCATTGTGCCGTTCCAGTTTGTTTGCTTTTTTGTAGATATTCCTCTTTCTGCCATTATTCTGACTTTTAAATAACTTTGAACATTTCAGTGGTTGGTTTAATGTTTTTTAACTTCAATTTGAAGATGAAAAATTTGCAGAGTACAATAAAGAAATTAAGTACTGATATTTTATTTGTCAAACAGTTTTCTATGATATCTAAACACAACTCTTTTAGAGTGAATGTATGATTAATAATTTTTGTATTCAGAAATTGGCTAAGTTCTCCCCAAATTCTATGAACAGTTTGAAACTCCCATAAAAGATGTTCTATTGATTCTAAGTGCATTCTACAAATATCACAGAGGTTCGATAAAGCCAATTTGCAAGTAAAGAAGTATTTATTTCTTGGTATGAGACCCATTAAAACCTGTATTGAAAATTTCTAAATGTAACGTCGTTAGTTGTTAGGTAAGTCGTGCTATATATTCTTTTCTAGGTTAATTCCATATTTTATAAGATTGAATCCATTTAGTTTCTGTTGTTACGTGCTCTTGTGTTTTCGTTTTAATAAATGTTTTATACAAAAATTGGTTCATGTTCGTTATGCTATTTAGTTTGTCTACTAATAGTTGTTGCTTTTACTTGTCAATAGATTTTCATTTTATTCCTGCTTATATTTCTTTGGTACTGAATTAATTAAGGAATTGTATTTTAGGAAGTCTCCATCCTGTATCGTATATGTATTCTTAGGGTCATTAAACGTGTAGTAAGTTTTAGATCTAGAGTCAAGGAGATGTTTTATATAGTTTTGCCTTTCTCGTACCATTCTTTCTAGAAAACCAGTTTCTGTTGTAGTTTTGTTCCCGACTTTTTCCAGATAGTATGATTTTTAACTTGTTTTTCTTTAGTATACTGCATTTATTTCAAACCAGGATGTTAGAATGACTTTCAGAAATGCATTTCCTCTGCTTAATTTTTCAACATCTTTAACCTTCATGTTGCCTTCAAATAACAGCTCATTTCCATAATCTTGTAGGAGATTAACATATAACACAAGATGATTTAATTAATCATAGGAAACTTTCTATATCGGTAAGTTTTAGACCTCCATTTTCGTGATTATTTGAATTTATATTTCGTTTTATTTTGTCCGGTTTACTCTCCCATATGAAGTATGAAGATATATTGCTTTAATAATATCTTTGAAAACCGATTCTGGTAGATTTAGTAACAGTGTAAACTGAAATACAAGTTTATGGAGTGCAATTGTTTTAACAACTGTGACTTTACCCATGAGTGCAAGCTGTCGATGTTGCCATTGTTTTAATCAGTTTATAAATTGTATTAGTTTTGGCTCCAAGTTTAATGTATGTTTTAGTTTCTTATCGGTGTGAAATATTATTCCTAAGGGTTTTGCTTGTTCTGAGGTCCAAATAATGTTTTTGTCTTTAGCGTATTTACTTTTTTTGTTTTAGATGTGTTAAGATAGAGGCCTAAAATTCCACTGAATTCAGTTAAAGTATTACATTAATTAATCGCTCAAAGGAATTCATTTACATGTAAGTCTGTGATATCGTCTGCAAATACGCTCTGTTTTATTTTAATATTTTAACCATTATTCCTTTGATCTGGTTGTCATTGTTTTCTAGCAAGTAATTCCATACAAATAATGAAAACTGACGTTGATAAAAAACGTCCTTGTCTAACACCACTTTTTACTTGAAAACATTCTGACATATGACCATTGTTTATTAATATTCTGTTTATATCTGTATAGAAGAATTAAATCCAATTTATGAGCGATTTTCCAAAGTCAAAATGACGCAAACATTGAACGATGTAGTTGTGACTCAAGCTATCAAAAGCCTTTTTATAGTCAGCGAAAAATAAAATTTCTGGAAGATTGTTTTTTCAAGAAAGTCTAATGTTTCAAAAATAAGCCTAATATTCTCGCCAATGTATCTTCCTTCGTGAATCCTGTTTGTTCATGACATATAATAGAAGGCAATATTTTTTTCAATCGATTCGAAATTGTCTTCGTTGCAATTTTATAATCAACATTCAGCAAGATAATTGGACGCCAGTTTGATAAGGAGGTTAAATATGTACCTTGCTTTTGTAGTGCTGTTAATTCACCTAATATCCATGAGTAATTAATTGACTCTAAGAAGAAAACTCTTTAGGTCTTTCCTGCTATTATTTGTAAAACTCGGAGGTAAAACCATCTGATCCTGGACTTTTATCATTTTTCATGTCTAAAAACGCTTGTGTACATTCGTATTCTGTAAGTTTTCAATCACAAAGTTTTGACTCCCTATTTGATTGTTTCTTTACAACCGGAACGTTAGTTGAAAGTAAAATTGAAGACAAGTATTGTTTGAGACTTCGGAACACGATATTTTAAAGGTTAAATAACATAAAAAGACATCTAAAATCGAGTAAACAATTTTACCAGAACTGCTATTAAGAGGAGCCATTTTGACCCTTTATCGCCCATTTGAGTACATGGCCTAGTTATGAGCCTTTGACATTCAAAATTAACCTTGACCTAAATGTGATCCAGATTTTATTTGGCATAGAAATCATCTGGCTAATTCTCGTGACAATTGGTAGCTATCTGATGATCTGACCTAGTTAGCTAGTTTTTGACCCCAGGTAACCAAGATTATTATATGACATAGACGAACATTCTGACCTGCTTTCGGGTTTTGCTTCAAAACAGTTGTCGCTCCGCTCGACATACACACAAGATGTACGCACGATATACGCACGTTACACACACGTTGCACTTACGATAAATAGATAAGCGGTTCAGAACGTTACACGAAACTCAACATACACGAAGCGCACGCTACACGGAGTGCACGTCATACGATTACTTTTACAATTAGTTGTCCTAATCCAAGGTAACTATCAATGTCATACCCAAGGTTAAAAGGTCAATTTGACCAAATATGCAATATTTTATCACATTATTTCTTCAAATTACATGTAACACAATTAATCGAGTTGTTCTGGAGATGATATCTGAACAACACCTTGAGCAGAGATGCGTGGTGTCATGTCAGTAACAAGAGATAGTAGTGGTGTACCAATAAAACTAATACATCTGACCGGGCTACGTATCAGCAGTTTTTGAACCACGTCACCTGCAACATATTTTGTATGTAGCACAATTACAGCTTTTTAGCTTTTAAATACAGTCCAACCTCTCAACAACACCTCTGAGGAGCAAAAAACCCTCTCCGCAAAGACAGATGTTTTTCGCAAGCAGTTATATGTATATCTGAACAAATTAACCTCCCCAGAGCCACAACCTCTCCAGTCACCAAACAAAAAATGATATTCCCTTTGGTGTTGTTGTGGAGAGGTTGGACTGTAGGTCTGAAACATATGAAACCAGCTCAACCAGACTACCACTTACAACAATAATCTGTTCATCTGAAAGAACATCAACTGAGCTTTGAGCAAGATAAATGGTGCAGAACTTAGCAAGTACTTTCTTAAAGTTAGTGTTACCGATGCCTGCTTCCAGTCTGCTATTGGCAATTTTTTTCCAGAATGATCTTCACTTTATTCCATTGATATCTGTGATTTGGCACTTTGATCAAAATATATATCAAGTACCACATGTATTTGAAGGGAACTTTTACTTTTTAATAAGACATATTGCCAAAATGAACTGGCGATGTCCTTGTACACTATACGACACTGGTTCACTACTTGAAGTATTTGTATCATCGCCACACAATCATATATTACACAGTCAGCTTTCTTTATTGAAATCATATTGCCACTATCTGTAATAAGACTAGGAGGTACTATGGCATAATCCATATCTCTAAAAGGGAACTTTTCTATAGGCAAGCAGATAATATATACATCTCTACCCCATTTATTCAATTCAATTGGGATACAAGAAAAACTGTGATACTATGTATCACAGTGGACCTAGAAACAAAGCTTTTATGTAAATATTTTGAAATTTGAGATGCAAATAAACTTTACAGACTTTATAACAGAGACAGAATAAATTTATATTCTAGGTTCATGTAAAGCAAATACTTGACTACCTGGTTTGTGCATTTACAGTTTAGTAACTCTTTCTCATCTCCAGTCTATCATTTATGATTTAAAAAGAAACAAAATCATATTCATGAAAATACTTTAAATAGTCTTTATGTTCTTTCCGTTGTTTTTTTCATTGGATTGTATATACGAGCACTATTTTCATTCAGCGTTAATTAAAACAAAGTCAACGCAGCAATATTATAATATGTTCTACGCAATGTTCAATAAAGGTGATTCTCAGAATATACAATACTATTCCTGCTTCTATCCTCACAAAATCGTTTGCAGTCAAATTGTTTTAATCAAAACAACGCATATTTTTACGATTACTAAAAGTATTGTTACCGACCAATTAGTTAACTTTGGCTACCTGTCAGTTTATTGCTGTAGACCAGTCTAATAACACGAAATGTAAACCAGTCTGATAAAAATTGAAAGTGCATCCCGACCAGTTAGTAAACTTTGGCAAGCTTTCACTTTATTGCTCTAACATAACATGTCTGATTTGATTTTACTGTCAGTGACTGTACAATGATACCACTCAAAAACAAATGAAGTGCGATTGTAAATTTTAAACTATAAAAATCGAGTCAACTAATGAACCCACTTTACCCGATACCAGAAGATACCGGCATGTTTGACCGATATCGGTTTTTATACTGGCCGAACATTAAAAACTTTTCACTCCTTATTAGACGTTACATAAGCTTATAAAATAATTTGACGTTTTACATGGATAAAAGATATAAATATTTTTTGACAATTTTAAAGCTACACAAGGAACAGTGGTTTAACCCATTCTTCATCGTAACTTCCTAGGCGATTTTCATAACAGTTTGGTCAAAGAACTATACACTACTTAACCTACATGTTACTTTTTCCAACCACATATTAAATATAGCGGGGCGCTGCTGCGGTCCGCAATAATTTGATATATATTTTGATCAAAGTGCTAAATCACAGCCACAAATGAAATGAGGTGATGATCAGTCGGAATCAAACTCATTAAACTCATATATGACATGTTCTCTCAGATAATCATTCCACAATTGGAATGTTGGGAAAACCCAATGACCTTTCTCTCGGAATTCTGTAAGCAATGTAACAACAGAAGTTTTCAGGTAAGAATGCACATAGGATAATTTTTCGCGACGCAGTTTGAGAGAAGGCGACTACAGTATGTCATACTGCATCAATCATGAAAAATGCTCTCAAGCTTTGGTCTAAATCCTTTCCACCCAATACTTGATTAACTGTGTTACTTTCAAGCTATTCCTTCAGACCTGCATCGCCATTAAGGTAACCAATACGGCGAAAACAGACATCAGGAAATGTACCTCCCCCCAGCCCCTATTGGAATCATTCTACAAAATTTGAACAACTTTAATTTCCGCACTTTGCCTGATATATACTTTTATGTGTTTCTTTTGCGCCTTACGCTTCCATTGATATTTTATACATGGACAAGGAAAATAGCCTGCTATAGCTGAATAGGGCGGCTGTTTTATATACCATCTTTCAAGTCTCCAGGGCAACCGGTTTTATTCGTGGGTAGGTAAAAGCGCACTTATATAGATGTCATTACTAGTATTAAACATAAATCTCTTTATCCTATGTTTTTTTTAAAGAAATAATGTAATAAAATGCAGTTTGTTGGTTAATTTGACCTTTTGGGGTTTGAATATTACATTGATAGTGATCTTGAGCGAAACTCAAAATATAGTATTTCTTTCGCATATTCATACTGCAAATGCTTCTTTTTGAGGTAATATTAAACAATTGTTTTATACATGAACTATGAAAAGGACCTGCTATATATAGTTGAAAAGGACGGCCATTTTGGATACCATCTTATATATCTCCATGGCAACCGATTTTATTATATTATTTCTTTTGCATTATTCATAATGCAAATTGTTTCTGTGTTTCTTTTGTAACTCAGGTCTTGACAATTGTTTTCATATATTAACTACGGAAAAAGAACATAGTTACTATAGCTTAAAAGTGTGGCCATTTTGGACGCCATATTATTATATCTCCATGGCAACCGATTTTATTTGCACAAAATGGTTGGTACGTAAAAGCACATGTATATATGTCATTATTAGTATCAAAAATTACTTGCTATATCCTATATATTTTGATAATTTGAGAACCTAATGTAGTAATATGGTGATTTTTTGTCAATTTGACCTTTTGACCTTTAATATGACCTATATAATGACCTTAAGCCAAACTCAAAATATCATATTTCTTTTACATATTCATACTGCAAATGGTCTTTGTGCTTCTTTTGCAGATCATATTTAACAATTGTTTTTATACATGAATTATGAAACGAACAGGCTACAGCTGAGAAGGGCCGCCATTTTGGACGCCGTATTATATATCTCCATGGCAACCAATTTTATTTGCACGAAATGGTTGGTGCGCAAAAGCACACGTATATATGTCATTGTTAGCATAAAACATGACCTGCTATACCCTATATATTTTGATAATGTGAGGAAATTATGTGGTAATAAGGTGATTGTTTGGTCAACTTAACCTTTTGACCTTGAATTTGACCTTGATAATGACCTTGTATGAAACTCCAAATATCATATTTATTTTGCACATTTATATGGCAAATGTATTTGTGTGCTTCTTTTGCAGCTTCCTTTTAAGTAATTATTTTATAGTCGGACCTTTAAAAAAGCAACCTAAATCGAAAAACGGCGGCCATCTTGGACGCCATCTTGAATTTCTCGGCCCACACCAAAAATTTGCATTTTATGCCGGTGGTCCGGTAAACTTCAGAGTCTCCCAAACATTTTGATATATGACTCATTTTGTTCATTTTTGTGGCCCAGTGATATCCTGAATATGGTGTTTTGCTGCTCTACTAATGTGCACTGTATGACGTCAAACTTGTGTTATAACAACGTTGAGTCTCTTTCAAAAAAATTCGGTCACGTTCCAGCCGGTGGTCCAAGTTTTTTTTCCAATTTATTGCCAGGGCGAACAGTAGAAATCACAGATTAAAGGTGAAAACACGAGTTAAATTTTCGTCAAGTTTTCAGATTGGCGGGTTTTAATCTGCAACTTTTCGACTTTTTTCTCGACGAAATAATACGTATTGTTTTCGTCCTTTTTGTGTCGTGTTTTGCCTTAAATCTGTCGTGTTTTCTATTTTTCGATTCGCAAAGTCCAAACATGACAAAATACATGTAGCTAGTTTGCGAGTTTTCGTGTTTTCGACTTTTAGGGCCGAACTGTCGAAAACACGACATGGTAGAAATTAGCCACCATAAATATCTCCTGACTTTTACAGTACATGAATATCAGTTTGAGAAATTGGTCAAGTTATTTGCAATTTAAAAAAAATTTAAAGACGTATCACATATTATGGATCGTTCTGTACAACAATTTGACAACATACATGCATGTCTGAGAATATTCAGAAAACGGATATTAACATTTAGAAGTAATAATTATATTTATCACGCTGTCACACAGACTCACACCATCACTCTGGCATACTATACGTCGTTCGCACTCCTTTCACAATCTTACACATACAGATCACAAACGTATATCCACACTTGTTGATATAAGCAGATGCAATCAACGGTTTGTTTTCTTGTATCCATCTTTCGTATTTTGATATGTTATTTAAAGCAAAATTTCACCAGTTTTCAGTTTCAGTTTTTTATTCAGCAACTCGACAAGTACTTGCCTTTGATCACTAAACATATGTATAAGATAAATACGGCCAAACACCAAATAGTACAATTTAAAATATGCATATATAATAATGATCAAAATTAATTTGCTCTAAGAAGCAGGTTAAATTACAGAAGTTTCCGTCCTTATTTTCAGAGCTACATTTAAATATTTTGCTACATTTATGGTTGTTTTTTTCTTTTTTGATCTTAACAATAATACAAAAATGTGCATATTAGGCCATGATGTATTTCCCAAAAAATGGTTTCTTATATTAGAGTAGAATGGACAGCACAATAAAAAATGATATTCTGATTCTATCCTATTACATGTACAAAATTTAAAAATCCATTCTTCTCTAGCAGTACCAGAAAATCAGTTTCTATTTCTAAATCATGTGAACTTAATCTAAATCGAAATAATTGTTTTCTAAGTGCATTATTTGTATTTACATCAAGATATTTTTCATAACAAAAATTCAATTTGAATTGTCTATAATATTCATGTTTTGGTAACATCGTGATTTGAGCATGCCAGACTTGGTTGTAATGGTCACGTAAACGTTGTTTAATTAGCGGTAGATAATTAACATCACCATAGAGGGTCCGATAGCATGCTGCCCCTTAATTTATTTTTCAGGGGTGCGATTTGGTGCATTTGAGGCATATTTGTGATTTCTTTCATGCTTAAAAAATTCCTTGTGTGAATTGACGAATTTAGTTTGAACAATATGAAACAAAATGATTTGGAATTCAATGTTAAATGAAACTGAAATCATGTGTTATCACTACTTAGTATAACCAATGTTTCTAAAGGCTAGATCTATTCGGTACCTGCCTGTACTGTACGATAACAGTACTTGTAAAGGCCTGCTGGCGAACGCCTTTATAATCAAAGCACTGAAAGTGCTGACAACAAGGAGTCCTCTGCAAGATTGGGCACAAGGGAGTTTTCTTACTGACAATGAGTGATCATTTGTGTCAATACTTTGTAAAATTACTTGATTTTGGTTACTGTCCGTTTATTTTAATCAAGGAACCTGTAGTTCATTGACAACACATCATGTTGCTGTTGTTTTATTATTTTCAAAAACATGGTTTTGCTTGAGACTTTTCGACGAAGTAAAATACAGTGCTTTTAAATTGTGTACAACCAGCTTTGTTTATGAGAAATCCTTCAGAAATACGTGACACGACCTACACAGCACATAAAAGCTGCTCGCTGTCAGATTTTGTTAATATTTGTAATTTTGTAAAATACTGTCTTTCAAACTGTATAAAAAATAACACAGTTAAGAGCATATAGTCATATAAAAAGGTTCCAGTATACATTCCAGTCAAGTCTATCTGTAGATTTGAAATAATACGCTACCAAATGATAATGCGTAAAGTAATACCAGGATTTGGGTAATTCCTACCTAGATTTTTACTTCAATTGTTGACTTTAGCCTTTAGTTTTATGTTTATGTATTAGTACATGTATGTCGTTGTTTAGAATTTAATTTTCATCAACGGCAACTGAGAGCGAGCAGCTTTAATATGAAATCGTCTATTATTTCACGAAATTTTCATGAAACCTAAAATCTAAGTGGTTTTATGCATTATGTTTCCGTAAGGGACATACATGCTGACATCATAAAACATATTATACACGTCATTATTTTCATAACGATATCCGACCAGATTCACTCCCGTGGTTTAGTGGTTAAAGAAGCTGACTTGAAATCACTGTAACCTCCAACCTAGTACTGGAACTTTCTATGACGATGTTACGGAAACTAGATGCCTATTAAACATACTAAATACATGTACTTTTGAAGTGGGGCCGTTTAACTCCTACAACAACACTATCCGATCAGAAATCATAAAAGAAAGCAAATGCGGCATTTTTCTTAAAGTGACATACCCTTTAACTCATGCCAAAACGAAATAACCTCCAAAAATAATAAAAAGAACCTATAGAAGTACATGTATTATAACTTAATCTAAAAGTTTCCGCGGATTTTTGAAAGTATATTTTATTAACAAAACTTTACAGAATTCAAACTCATTTTTTCTGAAAGTGACATATCCTATAACTGATGCCAAACAAAATAACCTCCAAAAAATAATAATTACAATCTGTAGAAGTACTTGTATTATATCTTAACCTAAAAGTTTCAGCGGACTTTTCAAAGTATTTCATATTTTTTTAGAGAATTTAAACTCATATTTTTGTTGATTTTTCACAGCAGCATTACATCGGCAGTTCGCACCCCACAGTTTCATTTCATCACATTTTGTGTTGGTAAGGGGAGATAACAACCATTTTAAGTAGTCTATTAGCCTTACACTTAAATTTACTTTAAGAAATCTTTTGAAAAGCTAGATATTAAACCCAGGCTTATTTTTAGAGCCTATAATACTTTGAAACTTAATCATAATATATATAAGTAGGCTACACATACTATTTAGTGTTCTCTTACCATTTTTCATCGGTTTTCGGCACCATTCAAATATTATGAATGGAAGCGTTAGAATGAAATACATGTAGAATCTTTTTGATCACGTGAACGCCGATCTAAAGATAGACTGCATATTGCTAATGTATACACATTTGCGCCGTTTATCTTTTTAAAAAGAGATATTTCTTGTTAGTTCTGGCTGATATCTGAGTGAGGGAAACACTTTATAAAGTTTGTATTGCTAGTTGCTGTATTGCAGAATGAGTTTAAACAGTCGATGACATGTACACGCTAACCGTATGCAGTGTCGGATCAGTGTACATTGCTGCCTGATGGTGTAGTAATTTAAATATTCTGAATTTTGCCTACATTAATGTTACAATGATTTAAATCATTTACACGTATATTTGGAAACGGAAATGACTTTTATTTATTTTTTAAGTCGAGATCACAAACACGATCCCCGCGCGTTTCAGCTAAAGTCGATTTACTTTGCAGGCGAAAGGAGAAACCTATGGCTGTTCAAATTGTCAGGGTTTGTGGGGGATATTCGTTTGACGCATGCCGGCGTACGCCGCTCTATTCGTTTTTAAAAGTCAAGATGAATTCGGCGCATTTTGAGCAATGAAGTTTGGATATACCGGCGTATCCCGGCTTACGCCGCATCCTGCGTCACGCTGTGTCGTTTTCAAAATTGGCTACTAAAACAAGGAGTCACGTGACTCCTTGTTAAAAACGATAAAGTTGAGCGAGAATCCGGTCACCAGAGACACCTAGCGGTAGATCTTTACACAAGTCTATTTTTAGCTGTCTGTCTTAGTTACCTACCTTGATTGCTATACTTTAGCATGAACTGATATATATCATGTTGATTGTTGGAGTATATAAAATCGTAGAGATGTTTAATTCTAGTTACGGACAAGTGTTTAGCTGGTTATATTGAAAAAGTATTTATTTGGTAAATAAATTGTCATAAATAAATTATATTTTAATTCTGGTCGTGGCCAGTAATTTGTTTGTATTGCATTGGTACATGCTGCGCTTTCCTGCCTTGCCTATTTCAAACAGTCCTCTCAGCAATTTCTGAGAGTACTAATTGGTAGATTCCCGTACTAAAGTATAGTTTTATAATTGTTATTTCAATAACTAAACTATATTTGTCATGAAACTGTTAGAAAAATGTATAGGTTTGATATGCATTAAAATATTCATTGGTAGTTTATTTATCCGGGAGATACGTAAGTAAGATATACCAAGAGTACGAACCTTGTGGGTTGTAGCCATCCTGTTAAGTGACCTTGTCCTGAGAAAAAGGTTAAATGTACCCTCCCCCTCGTAACTCTCTTTATAGCTTCGACTGCACTTGCATTATTCTGAGCCGAACTCGAGAGTTGTAGTCACTACACCCACGGGGTCGACTTTGGACGTAGCTATTCTCCTATATAAAGGGTTTACGATCGAGAGCGGCCGGGCTATCTCTATGTTTTTGTCATGACAAGCATGATCCTGAATTCTGTCTAAATGATTAAAGCACGATAGTGCAGTTTTGTCGATTCCTGACAGAAAAAAGGTTTAAAGGGACATACCCTATAACTGATGCCAAACTAAATAACCTCCGATACATAAATACAAATGTAATAGAATCTTTGAAAGTATTATAACTTTACCTAAAAAGTTCACCTATGCATTCCCAGTTATTATTGATAAAATCAGCGGTTTAAAATATGCTGCAGTACCGTAAATCATTCAATAATCTATTTAGAATTATTTGGTGGATGCGATTTATTACAGAAATCCTCTATATTGATTTATTGTGATAAAATGAGGCATTTTCGCCATAGGTTCTTCTTTGAAATTGTATTTATTTATAATTTTACGTTAACTGAACACATTATCTATGTTTTGAGAATATAATCTGCTAGATGTACGGAGTGCCCTTTTAAAGCTGCTCGCTCTCAGATGTTGGTAAAAACAATATTTTTTTCAAACTGTATGTAAATAACGTATTTAAGAACATATGGTGATATAAAAGGCTCCAGTATAAATTCATGTCACGTACATCTCTAAATTTCGAAAAATACGCTGCCAGATAAATAAAAATATTTTTAAGAACAACATATATCGAAAAATGCTTTATTTTGCCACAAATAATCAACATAGAGTCCTTTTGTAATGAATCGCTATCCGCCCATTAAAGGGACGAATCCTTTAACTGATGTAAAACAAAATAACCTCAAAACATAATTAATAGAATATTCGGTAGTTTTATAACTAAACCTAAAAGATAAAGCTATGCACTCCAGTCATTATCGATAATATCAGAGTTTTAAGATATGTACTAAAGACCGGTGGTGACATTTCAATTTTAAGACTTCACAATGTCTGAGTATGAATTCGTGAAGTAGAAATCATGAAGTATTTAAATGAAATCGAGAATTCTTGAAATCTTGAATTAATGAATAATTGAAAAATATGGAAATCGTGAATTTATGAAGTTGTGAAATATTGAATAATTGAAATAGTGAAATCGTGAAGTATTGAACTTCACGATTTTAAGAATTCGCGATTTCACGAGTTCAGGCTTTTGGCGTGAAATCTGGAAATCGTGAAGTATTGAACTTCACGATTTCAATATTTCAAGAATTCGCTATTTCAGGAGTTCACGCTTGTAGCGTGAAATCTTGAAATCGTGAAGTATTGAACTTCACGCTTTCACGATTTCAAGAATTCGCGATTTCATGAGTTCAGGCTTTTGGCGTGAAATCTGGAAATCGTGAAATATTGAACTTCACGTTTTCACGATTTCCAGAATTCGCGATTTCAGGAGTTCACGCTTTTGGCGTGAAATCTGAAAATCGTGAAATATTGAACTTCGCGATTTCACGATTTCAACAATTCGCGATTTCACGAGTTCAGGCTTTTGGCGTGAAATATTGAACTTCACGATTTCAATATTTCGCGATTTCAGGAGTTCACGCTCTTGACGTGAAATCTGGAAATCGTGAAGTATTGAACTTCACGATTTCACGATTTCAAGAATTCGCGATTTCATAAGTGTCCGCTTTTGGCGTGAAATTTGGAAATCGTGAAGTTTTGAACTTCACGATTTCAAGAATTCGCGATTTCACGAGTTCAGGCTTTTGGCGTGAAATCTTGAAATCATGAAGTATTGAACTCCACGATTTCACGATTTCCAGATTTCACGCCAAAAGCCTGAACTCCTGAAATCGCGAATTCTTGAAATCGTGATTTCACGCCAAAAGCCTGAACTCCTGAAATCGCGAATTCTTGAAATCGTGTAATCGTGAAGTTCAATACTTCACGATTTCAAGATTTCACGCCTAAAACCTGAACTCATGAAATCGCGAAAATCGTGAAGTTCAATACTTCACGATTTCACGATTTCCAGATTTCACGCCAAAAGCCTGAACTCGTGAAATCGCGAATTTTTGAAATCGTGAACCGTTCAATTTCTCCCAACTCGTGATTTCACGATTTCAATATTTCAATTTTTCAATATTTCACAACTTCACAAATTCACGATTTCCATATTTCAATTATTCATTAATTCAAAATTTCAAGATTTCATTATTTGACAATTTCAAGAATTCTCGATTTCAGTTAAATATTTCATGATTTCTTCTTCACGAATTCATACTCAGACATCGTGAAGTCTTGAAATTGAAATGTCACCACCGGTCTTTCGTAGATATGGTAAATCATTCAACTATCTATGTAAAGTTCACGGTGTACAATTAATTGGTGGATGCGATTTACTACAGAAGGCCTCTATATCTATTAATTGTGGTGAAACGAAGCATTCTTGCCATTCTTTAAACTTTTATTTATTTATCATTTTACGATCATTGAACACATAATCTATGTTTCGAGAATATAATCTGCTATATGTAGAGTATGTCCCTTTATTGTACAACAACAACTTCACATATAATATGAATGGTTTACGGTACCATCTATTTTAAAACGCTGATAGTACAATGTTGATTTAATGTATAGCCTACACTGTTCGGTTACGTAATAACACTTGCTTAAACGTGCTTTTGAAGTTACCCAATTTGACATAAGTTTCAGAGAGTGTCTCTTTAAATAAGTGGCACGTAGAGTTGAAACTAAATTGTCATCACATCAGCTATGTATATGGGAAATAGCATTGTCAATAAATGGATAGATGTAGTTGATCTTGTAATGATCATAAATATTACTGGCTCCCGCATTAGTCCTGTGTACTTGTCTACTGGCTAGTCATGGAGTAGTCTGCTCTCTATTCACTAACTTCGGTATACCCTAATACTTGTAAATATCGTACAAGTTTATGCTTTTGGAGTTATGTAATTTGATATCAGTTTTAAGAATTGCCACTTTAAACTATGGCATACAATTAAATAGAGACAACGAACCTCAAAAAGTTTTAAAAAAGAAAGGTAAAAAAGGGCTATGACAGAATTTAGCAAGACAAATATTCTGACCATCAGTTAAAGTGATGTTATACAAAACGTAGTCTCCATTGCGTGTGCGAGGTTTGTCTATGGTCTGACCCAGTGAACTATTTTTTTGATCCCACGTGACTAAGTTTTAAATATTGCATAGAGTTCAACAAGACAAACATTCTGACCACTTTTCATTATGATCGAATGTCAAATATTGCCTCTGTAGATTTCAAACTGATCGGATGACCCAGTGGTTGACCCCTGGTGACCCAGATTCAAACATGACTTAAAGGTCATAAAAAAACAGTCTTACTAGTGTTCAAGATAATTGTGTAGAAAATGTAGATTATCAACTTACCATGACAATTCGTCAGAATGTTTGTCTTGGTGAACAATGGCCCTCTTGTACGATCCAACCGTCTAATATTGCGCCTTGTACCATAGCTGCTTTCATGTTTTTAGATAATATGAAATAGAGACGTACATAATGAGTATTGAAGCATCGGAGTCGGTAACATTTCAATCACGGAACTTACGAAGAAAAACTGAAACAAACGGAGAAATTGGTGTTATTGCAAGACGACGACGAGAGGGATTGTGCGGATCGGAGGGATCAGGCAGAGAGAAAAATTGTCAGCTGTTTAAACTTACGTTCCTGGCAGCACTTCCGGGTCTTATTCTCATAGTGCATAATGCAGTTATTGTAGCTGACGATGTTCAAGTAAGTATGACGGAAAACAATAAAACCATATTTAGTTTTTTGTTAAAGAATATCTTATCTTTTTCGATATACTATATGTGTCCTATATGACAGAGTTGAGATTTGTTCACAAATTACACAGCCGGTAATTGTCACTTCGCCTCAAAAGTATCGCGAAATCATTCAAATGCGATTTCAGAGAAAGCTCAGATGAATAAACCTGGTGTGTCTAGTTTACTTTCATGAAAATACGGAACCTTAAAAAATTAGGGGTTTGTATGCGATGAATCTATAAATACGTTATGGTAACCTACACGAATATCAACTCTCACTGCATGCAAGTTTTAACAAGTGACAGGAAATTGTCACAAAACCAGGTTTTCATTTTCCAGTCTGCTGGCCGAGCGCAAATGTGTTTTAAAGTCAGTAGATATACATAATGTGAAAAAGAAACAAAGGTCTTCTTCTATATATTACATGTGTAAAAAAGCAAAGGGCCATAATTCAGGCAAAATTGATCCAAACACAAAACCCAGACAATATGCACGAGGGCACTTGATGACAACAGTTGTGTGAGAGTTTGGTTTAAATATCTTGAGAAATGTAGGAGGAAGTGGGCACGTGACAGTATTCTTCTATATATAACATATGTGGAAAAAGCAAAGGGCCATAATTCAGGCAAAAATTATAGAAAAAAAAAAAAAAAAAAAAAACTCCCGCCCGCTCTTGTGGGGTTTGAACCGCTTGGTCTCATGAGGAATTTTGTCATCTTACTGTAACAGAATACTCCAAAGTATACAGGACTGGTAATCTATTCTAAAAATAGACAGTAATAACAGAGTATTCTCCCCTTTTATAATAACAGAGTATTCTCCCTTTTATATATACTTAAATAAGGAGATACAAAATTGCTAACGGACGGACAGACGGACGACCAGGGGCAGGAAGATTATATATTCAAAATTCTTTAGTTCACAATTATAGTTCTGTGAAAGTTTGGTTGAAATCCCTTGAGAAATGTAGGAGTTCCACACAGAAGAGTATTTCTCTATATATATTACATTATGTGGAAAAAACAAGGCCCATAATTCTGTCAAAAATGATCAAATCACAAAACCCCGACAATATGCGCCAGGGCACTATGGGGTGACAATAATTCTGTGAAAGTTTGGTTGAAATCCCTTGAGAAGTGTAGAAGGAGTTGCGCACAGAATAATTACATGTGAAAAAAAACAAAGGGCCAGAATTCTGTCAAAAATGACCAAATCACAAAACCCGGAATATATGCGCCAGGGCACTTCCCATGACAATACTTCTGTGAAAGTTTGGTTGAAATCCGTCTGAGAAATGTAGGAGGAGTTGCGCACAGAAGAATTACATTGTGAAAAAACAAAGGGCCCATAACTCTGTCAAAAATGACCAAATCACAAAACCCCGACAATATGCGCCAGGGCACTTCATGACAATACTTCTGTGAAAGTTTGGTTGAAATCCGTTGAGAAATGTAGGAGGAGTTGCGCACAGAAGAAATTGTTTACGCCCGCCCGCCCGCCCGCCGACATACCCCAATCTAATAACCAGGATTTTTCGTTCGGAAAACCTGGTTAAAAATTTCCCTCAGCATCTTAAAGTTGCTCATTCACAGTTTCCGATGAAGAATAAAGTTCTCAACAATTGTTTCGTAAAACCTAAAATGAACAAGCAAATTCAGTGAATTTATATCCCCCGACAAATGTAACAAAAAAATGAAAAAGAAAAACTGGAAAGTGTACTGGTTTGTCTGTTTCAGAATATTTTTTTTATAAAATGTCATCGCCCCACTAGGGCCACATCTTCGGGTGGGGATATTGTTTCTTTCAAGTTATTGTATAATCACTTATTTCTTTGTAAGTTAAATTAAATTAGCACTATTAGTTTCAGATTTTCTGTATAGAATATTTACGAAAAAAAACGCTACACACCCTTAAGGGCTTCATTTCTGAAGAAAAATCATTTTCTAGATTTTCAATTTTCAGAAACTACGAAGTTGATTACTTTTGCTAAATGTAATCAAATTCTGACAGCCTTTACACATTTTTTTTTAATTTTCTGGCATCATCCCCACGGGGTTGGCTAAGGTGGGGTGGTTGAAGGGGGTAAGCGGTTCAAGAGAAATATATATTTTTAATGTATTCATATTGAATACTGAATAAAATAACAATTAAAGAGCAATAAGTCCGGAGATACTGAAGTCAATATTGACTAAATTGGCATTATGCTATTGTATATATTTGTTAAATTTCATAAAGTTCTGTCCATTGCCTCCATAGATATGATACAAAACGGACGGAGAACGCTAAAACAATAGAATCAACAACACAAGTAAAAATCTACATAGCAATTTGGGAAAATATGTTGAAAATGTTGATGAAGTTGGTTTTACTGCACCGCTACACTGTATGTATATATTGGTTGTAACGCTTTCAAATTAGATACCGTATAATTTATAAAAAAAAGAATCTAGTTCTTTTTTATTTGATGATTATTTCTAAAGTATGTTAGGTTAAGAAATTATTGGTTCATCACAACATGAGAACAAGCAGCTAAAAAAAAAAAAAAAAAAAAAAACAAAAAACCCCCCCCCCCAAAAAAACCCCCCCACAACCCAAAAAAAACCCCCCCCCAAAAACCCCCCCCCCCCCCCCCCCCCCCCCACAAAAAAAAAAAAAAAAAAACAAAAAAAAAAAAACAAAAAAACAAAAAAAAAAAAAAAAAAAAAAAAAAAAAAAAAAAAAAAAAAAAAAAAAAAAAAAACCCTTAAGTCATGTTCCGATCATGAAAATGTAGGAAAAGGGGACAATTCAATAAAATATGCAAGATATTATTATTGTTATTGTACACTGCACTTTCTCTGATGTACTCTATCACTGTAAGTTTCAAAAAATCCCTCTAATCCTTTTTGCAGTTATTTTTTACCCATCTTTCACGTTCGTTTTCGCTGAACCAGTGGTTATGCCCTATAAACATAATATTCGGTAGCAAGCTATTCTTAGAAATGTCATCAACATACGTTTTCAAATTTCACGTAGATTTGTCCAATATATCCTTGCACGAGCATTTCTAACTTTAGCCTTTCTTGGTTTTTGATAAATTACAGTACTAAAAATCAATTTGCTCAAGAGCTGCATACTTTATGTATATTACCATAAGAACATAGCACGTGTATTGGCTATAGTCTCTATATCTATCCGATTTACTTTTTTCTATGAACACACACTCATACTAGATTGTTCCAATATAATAATATTTATCTGATATTTTAAAGTCCCAGGATCACATTGACATTACTTGCTTATTGATAGGATAATGATAGAACCATGTTTTAGTCACTCTAAAACAGTGTTGATCGTTGTATTAAAGTCATTTCTTCATGAAAAGGAGATGACAGAAAGCCTTTCTTATTTTGTTGCAATATCATTGAAGAAATACATGTATTGCGCTATATTTTTATCATAGGCATCGATCTAAAAAAAAAGATAGGCATGATTTTGGTACAAATAAAGATTATTTCCGCCGGTAAGACATCTTTCTTTGTAACATAAGAGCTACTTGTAATTGTGATCATGTGACTTTACTATTTAAAAGCTTAGCACTGCGCAAAGATTCGTACCAGTAATTCTTTTGTTTTGTTAAAAAGAGTCGCAATCAAATATGTTGTATGGTTCTTTCTTATCAGGTTTTCATACAAAATGTACAATTCTTTTCGCAGCCTCCAGAATAAAAATGACAATATTTGAATGTGTCGCTGAGTCGGATCCAAATATATCATAAAACTATTTTATGGCGTAAAATGCAGTTATTACATAAAATGGTGAATGCACACTATATTGAGCGAGTTCGATCAGCAACTATAGTGACTATGGTACAACTAAAGTGTCATCGAACTACCTCTGGTTTGACTAAAATGACGTCACCCGGTCACCACGGTTCGACTAGAGTAAATCGGTGGCTTCTCTGGAACAAATATGGCGGCTAATAATAAGAATGCATTTTGCGAGAACTAAAAAATATTCTATATGAACGTTATTTCTTCCTAAAACATTGAAACATTGATACTTATGCGAAATATATGAAATAAGACATGCAGCAGGTGAATTAATCTGAAATGTGGAAAATTACCGATAAATTCGACACATTTATGAGCTGTAAGTATTTATGGACGATTCGTCGCACTACCGTTTCGTACCCTGAGCTACTTTTTTGCATGTGTTTTCTGCTCGTGATTTCTTCAGAATCTCAGGAAGTAGATCCACTTTGTCCGCTAAGAGTGGTGGATTGGTGAACCTGGGAAAATAAATTAAAAAAAATAAATTTTAAGTGATATTGCTGTTCAAAATGACCTTCATTTTTTTAGATAAAACTTTAATCAGTGATTTCCACTCCTAGAATAATAAACATTGCCAAAGTTAAAACCATAAAATAATGATCTGTATAACAGTTTTATTCACATTAGAAAATAGAGGAAATCTGTAAAAATCTTTTTTGACTATCCTAGTCAAAATATAAAATCAACCTTTTGTTGATGTGTATTGTAGTTTGTATCTGTCAATAAAAAGAATAACTTGGTAAAACTTATTTCTTATAATTATGAGTTTTCAGCATCATTCTTGACTATAACCCAATGTGATCATTTTGAAGGGTAACTATAACTTTAAAACATCTGAAATTATTAATACTTAAAAAGCTTAAAGAATGCATAAATGAGCCCAATCCGGACATGTTACTCTAATTGTTATTTTTACTACAAAAATGTCAATTGGTGATAACCAAATCAGCATCCTTAACAAGGGTATGAACGTATTTCATTCAATTCTTATAACTTCATAACAGTTCTTTCCATTTACACGTTAAATACTCGTTCAACCTACGAGGTCAATGACAATGTTTGATGTAATGCTTCGGTCACAGATCCGTACGATGTACTACGATTTTATAAAATCGTACGATCCCACCAACTTTTAAAATCCGTACGATCCCCGTACAATCGTAGCCCACATGCCTACGGGCCCCGCACGATCTTTTTGAGAATGTAATCATAGGCTATCAATTCGGACATCGAGAACAGTCGTGCGGAGCTCGCATGGAGCTCGGATGTTCCTCAATCCGTACGTGTGTTTGCAAGATATTCTTGGTTTCAAACCACCTTGAATCGTCAAGGATTTCGTACGGAGCCCGTTCGGCGAATGTGACACCCTGCATGCCATGGGCGGACATCGCAAGCTAGTATCGTACGGACATCGTATGATGACCTTGCGACTCCACTGCGATAGTCGTGCGAGCACTGATTAGCTCTTACGGGTTTCGCGGTGTTACAAATCCGCACGGACATCGTGCGATGCCCGTACGATCTATACAGGGGTCCTTGCTGTGCCCATACAGAGCGCTTGCGAGCTGCCACCGACTTTTGGGGCGGGCATTTATTTCTACGAGCTCGGCGAGAACCCGGGAGCGCAGTGATACACTTTCACTGAGTCCCTGAGTCCTCTAAGAGTTTAAAAAAAAAAACGTAAGGCTCGCAAGAGTCAATGATGTCCGTACGGAAAATTGTAAAATTTCGAATAAAAACCTACTTATACGAGCTCGTAGCGTAGATGTGACCAGGACGTAACACATTGTATCTGTTACTCACGTGAACATGAAACATGGGAAAGCTCACAATACCGGCGTAGCTGCCGAATACACTGAATCTGAAGCGAGTGTAAAAAGGGAAAGCTCCCAATACCGGCGAAACCGCTGCTTAAGACCAAGGAAAACAGATTTATGCCATTGAAATCATGGAAATAAATTTAATTTCTTTCCCTTATTTAGTAGATATACAACATAAATGTCTTCAATACATTAATTTGTGTGCATAACAATCTGAATAATAAACGTTCAAAGGCAATTTACAAACTATTTGAAAACTTCCCAGATACTGTCGATATACCGCTCTTTGCCCATATTCGCGGCAACTATATTTATATCATACCATTGATCTGATAGACGCATATCTTTGAAATTAACGTGTAATGCTAACATTTTGAACTTCTAAATCGGTATTGCCGAACATTCCTTTCCCGTTCTTACATTTCACATAAAATTTGGTTCCAGTAAGCAAGTCTATCCAGTCCTGAACATATATGATTAAAGAACTATTTTGACGTAATAGTGGCTACAGAATTAGCTGAATGTTTGAAAGCTGCTCGCTCCCGGACTTTGGTAAAAAAAATAAAGTTCTTTAAACTGTATGAAAATAACATATTTTGGAACATATAGTCATAAAAAAAGTTCCAGTATAAATTCCTGTCAAGTTTATATGTAGATTTGAAATAATAAAGCGTTGCAAACGCTTTTGAAATTCTAATATAAAGATATAGTGTAGCGGTGCCGTAAAACCAGCATTTTCAATTGATTTTTGCAAATTCCTACCTAGTTGTTTACTTCTGTTGTTGATTTTGGCATTTAGTTTAATATTTATGTATAGTATGCCATTTTTTTTCATTTTATTTATCAACGGCAACCTAGAGCGAGCAGCTTTAACTGCTACAACAATGTAATAGTTGATCCTTTTTTATCACACATTTCATTGGTGAAAATAATACAAACAAATGTAACCCCATAAGCAAAGAGATGTTGTACAGGCGTCAAGCTTATTAATCAATCCTGAATAGTGTTACTTAATATTATATACGAGTATATGCAAATACATAATGCTTAATCTAAATGTAACTCCGTATCAGCATACATTAGAAATGCTAAATGACACTTAAAAACCTGGAATATATTTCATAGAAGAACGTATGCTTGCAAATGCAATCCCATACCAGCATACTTTTGAAATGATATTGAACTGACAAATGTGAAATATCGCATCATCATATCTTGTATAATCGAAATTATACTAACAAATGTAGAATCACGTATCACCATACAGTAATATCTGGAATTCTACTGACAATTTTCAGCTAACGGTCGTACTACACTTCACTTTTACTAAAATGAAATTAAGATACACACGTTAATGTGTGCATGCATAATACATGCTCTGATTAAAGTCATATATACTTTTTATGTGTCTTGTGTAACTAAGTTGTTTAATTTATTTCTTTTCAGATTGTGCAGTCAAATAAGATTGTAAAGGAAAGTATCCTATTTAGTGTTGAAATAAGTAGAGTTATACACCAAATGCAAATAGAGCGTGGAACAACAGCTTTATATGTGTCATCCGGCGGCGATCCATTTGTGAAACCGAGGTTAATCGCACTTTACAGAGAAACCGATGCTGCCATAACTGCACTCTCGAAATGGATACCTATTTATACAGCAGAAAATTTTCAATCTCGTGAAGAGTTTCATGAACAAATCAAAACATTTCGAGCGAAACTTAATCCCAAAAATGCGACATTACGTCAAGTTACCGATTTTTATACGGTCAAAAATGCAGTTTTTATTCGCATGATTGGCAAGAGTATGAACAAGAAAAGGAGATTCATGTACTGGACAGAACTGACTGCATATAAGATGTTGATACTTAGCAAGGAGCAGGCTGGTATAGAACGGGCACTTGGAAGCACGTATTTTGCCAGAGGTAAGTTTCTGCAGTTTAATTGAAAAAGATAGTGCGCTATAATTCTAACATATACTAACCTAAACGTTTGGATTGTTTTTTGTACAAATAATGGTCAATTTGCCGGTGAAATATCTTTCTAGGTAAACTAAGAGTGACTTGTATTTCTAACAGCCAATGTGCCTCTAAGACATCTATTCCTTCCCTTTGCCACACAAATATCGGTCTTTGTGTTGATCTTTTTGTCTTTATTTTAGGAAATTTTCCAATGGATGACCTGCTTTGGTTCATTGAGAAAAATGAGTTGGGCATACGTTTTCTTGACCAGTGCATGGAATATTCCTCATACGCGGGATACCTCATTGGTGCTTTGTATTCAAACACATTGCTGGCTAAAGACCTCGCAGAAATGAGGAAGACTATCAAGAACAATAGTCTGACAGCTCCATCTGTAGTGTCCGGAACCATTTGGTTCGATAATATGACAGAGCTTATGGAGATCTTGAAAGTTGTACAGGACAGAATGGCCGAAAAAATTGTCCAGGTTAGTTAATTCAGTGAAACTGTTTGGCACGAATTACTTTGCATATTTGTCTTACAACATGCAGTTTACACCATTTGTAACTGTAGAAAGTAGTACATGTATATTAAACGTGTTGAAGGCTGTTTCCTATATGTATTTGTCACTCTTTCGATTTAGGGTTTCTAGTAGAATTTCTAGTAGAATGTTAGCGTATGTTCACAGTAAAGGTCAATCTGCCCCCTGATATATTACAGAAAATGTTATAAAAGCTAAGTAATGTCTTACTAAACCTGAAGTCTGAGAATGTATAGCGGGTAGAATTTTGTATCAATTTATTGATGTAAACTATCTTTATATAACGTCTTTTTTCAGCATACAAGATGAAGATGAACGAAAACGTACTGATGAGCTGTTATTCCAGTTGTTGCCTAAAACCGTTGCTAGGAAGTTAATGCAAGAAGGAAACGCCATTCCGGAAGCTTTTCAGTCAGTTACAATTATGTTTTCTGATGTTATTGGATTTACAACCATGTCAAGGTACAATATATTGTCTTCTTTGTTTTAAAGTATAATACGTAATCCGGCGATCTGTGAGTTTGTTTAAACTATCATAGTTAACACCCCACAAAGGGCTATCAAATGGTGCATGTAGCATAAATGCTACCTTTATATTTTTATGACTGTAATTTCACAATCGACCTTTAACATTAGTTTTCATTTTGACCAAGCGGCGAAATCGGGAGTAAACAATTCTATTTATGGTGTAATTGTTTATACTTTTTAGTGGTGTTGAGTTTAAAAATAACCATAATGTCTGCAACTGTACATAAATGTCATTAATCATCTATAAAGTGTTATGTACATGTACAATTTACATGTTGCAACAACTGCTAAGCTGTAAATTCCTTTCTTTTTCTAACCAAGTTGACCCTATTTATTCAGCTAACAACATGTTTACCAGGATTGACAGCTTCATTAACGTCTAGCATATAAAATTCTCCACACATGAATATTAATAATGTGTTCAATGAACAAAATGATAAATAAAAGCAATTTTAAAGAAAAACATACATTGAAAAATGCCCCGTATTATCAGCATAGACGCCTTATATAATAAATCGCTATCCCTTTAACGAAAGTGTCAGTCTTGGTTAAACACTTTGCTTCGTACTCATTATACATGGCAATAGTTAATAAACTTGTTTCTGTATTAGTCACATCACGTCGGTGGGGGTTGAATTTCTGTCACAGCTGTTTTTCAGTCACGATGTCATTAGTATTTCAGTTACAGCAAACCGATGTTTGTTTTCTTTGTTTGTATTTCAGCCACAACACACCGATGTTTTGGTATTTTAGTCAAAGCACACCCCCAATACATTTATTTTCTATTTTTGTCGCGGCACATCAATGTTTATGTTTTTGATTTAGAGCGAACCAATGTTATTTTGTATTTCAGTCACAGCGCACGCCAGGGTTTCAGCGACAGAAAATCGAGTTTTTCTGTATTGCAAGTCACAGCACAATGTTTTTTTTTTGTTTGTTTTTCAGTAACGACACAACGATGGGTTTTGTTTTTCAGTCACAGTATTACGATCTTTGTTTTCTCAGTCACAGCACAACTATTTATAATGTTTTTGAGTAGCGACACATCGATGATTTTTTTTCAGCCACAGCACAACTAATTTTAACCGTGATTTTGTTTCAGCCACAGCACAACTATTTATAATGTTTTTGAGTAGCGACACATCGATGATTTTTTTTCAGCCACAGCACACCAATGCAGGTGATAGGCATGCTGAATAAGCTTTATCTAACCATCAACAATCGTCTTGAAAAATATGATGTCTACAAGGTAGAAACAATAGGTAGGTTCGAGATGATATTCGAGCACTTGATACTGATTAAACAGGAATGTAGCTCATTTAACCATAAAAACACATGACATATTTATTAAACAGATGAAAATGTTGTAAAAGTTTTCTTTTAATCTAAAGGGGCACTCCCTACAACTAGTAGATTATTTTCGCGAAACATAAATTTTGTGTTCAATGAACGTAAAATGATAAATAAGTACAATTTTAAAGAAGAACCTATGGTGAAGATTGCCCACTTTTATCACAATTAATCAATATAGAGGCTTTCTGAAATAAATCGAATCCACCCATGTACAATAACAACTCTACATAGATTATTGAAAGGTTTAAGGTCCTGCGCTATATTTTAAACAACTTATTTTATCGA
Source organism: Saxidomus purpurata (assembly GCA_022818135.1). Classification (NCBI taxonomy): domain Eukaryota; kingdom Metazoa; phylum Mollusca; class Bivalvia; order Venerida; family Veneridae; genus Saxidomus; species Saxidomus purpurata. The sequence continues at coordinate 15,956,743 of JAFMSR010000004.1, forward strand.
TAATGATTGGAAAAGCATAGCTGAAACTTTTAGGTTAAGTTATTATACTTCAAAAGATTATATCATTATGTTTTGGAGGTTATTTAGTTTGTCATCAGTTAAAGGGTATGCCCCGTTAATAAACTTACAAACTATAACAAAAGTACTTGTGTACGTTATTTGATGTCCAAACTTCAGTTTTCTTAAAGGAACACATGTTTTGAAAACACTTTTTTGTGATACTGTTTTATACAGACGTATAGAATAAATATCTAATTCCTACGAAATTTTACAATGAGGCATATAAAGTTTGTTCATAATACAAATTAAAACTTCGTATTTTGGTCCGTTTAGAGTTTGTCTCTTGCTCGAACTAGTGCAAGTATAAATCACAGGTTTTTAGTTTCATAGAAAAATTAATGTACATGTATAATAAACACATTTATCTTTGTGTCACGTTACAATGTATATCACTTTAGAACTGTATGTACAATGTACAACCCTTTCTAATTAGTTAGGCAACTGTACAGGTCTCTTCTAACATCAGTATCAATTGTGTCTGATACTGCAATTTTTAAAATTGTGAAAGAACATGACGTCATATGACGCTTAGTCTTGTCTTTCATATTCATTATGTATGCCAATTATAGTGTAAAATGAACATTTCTGTAAGTAGTATTCTAAGTTGACATTTCACAATCCATATGCTCTAAAACAGTTATATTATACAATTATAGGAAAAGTGTAGTCTATGATAGAATAAATTAATCAGATAATAATAATCCATATTCTAAATAGCCTTTACCTCCCAAACAACAATGCGTTATAACTTTAGCTATCATGACTACATTGTCCCATTCAAAACCTTCAACGTATGTGTTTTACAATTTTTTGCCATGTGAAAGGCAAAACGATAAAAAACAAACGGTGCAACGGATGTTTAAGGTTTTGTTTTGCAGGCGACGGTTACATGGTAGCGTCAGGCCTACCTAACAGGAATGGAGATAGGCACGTAGAGGAAGTAGCCAAACTCTCCTTGGATTTGCTCAAAACAGTTGGTGAGATGGAAATTCCACATTTGAAACAAGAGAAACTGCAGTTGCGAATCGGATTTAACACAGGTGCGTGAATATAAATGATAAAAGTATTAGCTTAAGCTGAAAACCATGTAAACATGAGACAAATAAGTTTGTTCAAGTTTCTGTTTAGCGGACTTGAGCACAAAGTGCACATGCTAATTTTTGTGGCCGCTTTGTGTCCAGTGTCCGTGGTCGTCAATAATTGATAATTAAACGACATTTCCTCTGAAACCACTTTGCCAATTTCAACCACACTTCACATGGATATTTTATGGATTTGCCTGTAATTGTATGGCTCCAGTGAACATAATGGCTGTCAGAGCTTGAATTAGACGAATAATTTTCAATGACATTTTATCCGTAATCACCGAATGAATCTTAACCGAACATTAGGGAAGTGCCAATTACTTATGTTGAAAGAACTTGTGGTCCGACCCATTTGCTATTGTTTCGTTGTATATATATTCCTGCTTAATGTACATTTACATGTACATCTTTAACAACAATAAAATATGTTGTAAGAAACCAAACGTCATAAGATGTTAATTTAGTTGTCCTCTTCTAAAATTGCTTCACCATTTACGGAACGTTCGGCTGGCAGACTACATATTTGCTTTTCGAATTATGTCACACATTTTTTCTTTGAAGGCCATCTGTCAAGATTGTTTAGATACATGTAGTTTGCATCTTTCAAATACTGTAGCCACCAAGTTTTATCATATGTTAGGAAATGTTACTAGTATTTGCCTGATGGAACACTTATATCATATTCAGATCTGTATAGTCTGTTTAAATCATGCGATGATCATGTGTTCTTATTTTGTTTTTGAGGGGCGGATGGAAACTTTTCCAAAATATTGTTGTAAACCAAAAAGTAAAACAAGAGGCCCATAAGGGCCAAATATTTTAGAATGTTATCATGAAGGAAAAGTTATTGCTGCTGTTGGTATTTCTCACTCATAATTCTCATAGTTTTACTGCATGTCTGAAATGTTGCAACATTTCAGTATGAAGAATCAGTGTCATGGAGGGTTTACATTTATATTGGAAGGGACAGATTCTAAATATATGTAGAGACAAAGTTTAATAATATAATTTATGCAATATGAACATTCCAAAGATCAAACATGTTTGTACTTAAGGATTGGACTTACATTTATATTTAGCTCTCATAAAATTCAATGCAGGAAATAAATGTTTTAACGTAATTAAAATATTTATTCCAGATTTCATAAGTTTATGACGGTTGAAAACTCGAAATACAGTAAAACAATATGTTTTATCCTTGTATGACAATTCTTGACTACCTAAAACAATAAATAAAAAATGAGATTGGTCAACATCTCACTTAAATCAATTGGCTTGTTGAACTTCAGGCCCCTGTGTTACGGGAGTTGTTGGTACAAGAATGCCTCGATATTGTGTATTTGGTGATACAGTAGATACTGCATCTAAAATGGAAACTACTGGAACGCGTAAGTACCATTCCCTGTATTAAATTCAAGGTACGTAATACAGAGTACCGATGTTTCTTTTCATTTCAAAACTATAACGCCTACCTTTATTCAGCACGCTGTCAATCAAAGCTATTCTATTATATTCAGATTGTATTAGCTTAATAATCACCTTGGTGACATATAAAGAAAAAAGAAGAAAGTACAATAATTTGCTTACTTAAAGTTGATACTGTAAAATAATTATATATTACAAAATGGACTTTTACAATCAGAAAAATATCTTTTATTGCGAGCTATTGTCGTCAAATGTCATTGATAACAGTTTACGCTGAATAACATTTTGATAAGCTTGATACTGGGTCATCTGTGATTTAAAACAAGTCGCTAGAACAAATCATAGACAAGCGTTGCAAACATTCTATATGTCATATGTGTTGACACAATTTAAAGAGACATTGTTTTACATTAGGTTAAACGGTCAAATTGAAGCTAAACATGACATAGTTATTTAAAAGGTTTTGAATTATACCAGGTTATAATGAAAGTTGGAAAGCATGTTTATTATCATTATAGTATTGACCAAGTTAGAAACTAGGCAACATAGTTGCCTTTAGCTGGCCAACAAACGTACTGTTATTTCATTTGAGTGATAGAGGGTGATCATGGCATTTTTTGTAACACTTTTAAACAATTTTCAAATCGCACAAAATGTTCCTAAGTTGTGTTAAGCTTTCGTACGATATTGTACATATTTACATTTTTAAACTCATTGTCGGAACGATTAAGAAATTCATTTCAAGCTTTACTAGAATAATGGGTCAAATGAAAGAAAAAGATTACAGCATACTAGATTCAATACTAGACTATAATCATAGATATTGTAAACACAAGTGACCATCATTATTACAGAGCTTGATCAACTTTGCAATGTTTTCTTTAACGTGAGTGAATGTTCTGTAAGTTTTTATTTAAAACATAAAATGTATCTTGTAGCACTCCGGATACAGATGACAGAGTCTTCAACGTTCATGTTGCGAAAATTGGACGGATATGCCATCACTGAGCGGGGAACTATTGTAGTTAAGGTATTGGAGTCCTACTTAACATGTATTATTACGCAATTATCTATAAATACATGGGATATTTTCTTGCCCCAAAATATTTCTGATATACTTATGCCAAAGGTGTGTTTGAAAAGACTGATTGTGTTGCCACCGTGCCGCATTTCTCTACAACACACATTCATATCACAACACAAATGATACGTGTTCATACTCTGATTCGATGATCACTTACTAACACATTGTGACTCGCGTGCAGAAAAACGAGCAGTTTCAAAACAATGAGAACATAGACCTGAATTATCAAAATAAATATAAAGCATACCAAAGCAATATTATAAACGCCCTATACTAAATTTTTCATTTAGAGGACACACAACTTGAAATGGTATGTTGTTAGAATTTAATGACCAAGATCTGTATGTCGCATACAGTTTAGTTTTACACTTCATGTTTGCATAGACCTTTATAAAATTCGTCTAATGACTACTGCATATATCTATAGGAAAAGTTTGTACTGCATTTTTTTATAGTTAGCGCTGTGTATGGGGTGGATCAAAAAGCTGTGATCTATCAACAACAGAGAACACGTTCTTTCTTCAATAGATAACAGTTATAATTCATGTAGTGCAACAAAGCAAATGATTCATAATTCAAAAGAGACAAAATACTAATGACTCGAATAATAACGTCATTTCTCGGAGGATACTCATCCCCTAAATCACGTAACTATTCTCGCAAACAGTATTCTATATGTTACATACATTTAAATAGAAGTTGTGGTATTGTGCACAAATATAGGCGGACAAAAACAAACATTTAATTACTAATAAACTTCCTCACCCGAGTTATTTGAAAATGTAAGATAGGCTGTAAGTAAAAATGCCATTATTTACTTTTTATAACCGTTTCAGAACCTTAATTAAGTGACTCCTCTTTCCGTTTGTTCAAATCCTATTTATCTGATAGGTACCAACGTGTCTGTATGTCTGGTAAGCTATTACAGCCAGGTCTTATACAATCAGGTGTACCCCAGGGATCAGTCCTGGGACCTGTACTCTTTTTAAAATGCATAAGATTTAATGACCTACCAGATGAACTTAAAGATGTATTTGCTGATACACATATATGTTTACTGATGATACATCACTAACTGCTGTAGGCAAAACAACAGTCGTTTCAGACTGCACTAAACAAAGTTCTTCTATGGTGTCAAAGTAACTCTATGTCCCTAAATACTAAAAAGACAAAGGCAGTGACAATTCAAGTGGCGAATAAATCAAAGACTAACAATACATTCCAGCTGTTTCTCAGAGATTAACTATTAGAACTGTCAGTTTCTGAAAAAACTTAAGGGGCGCAAGTAGATAAGTCTCTCAACTTGAAAGACCAAGTCAGCATTGTATTGAAAACATTCAGTTCAAAATTATACCTCTTGCAGCGTATAAAGCAATTCCTAAATATACCTGTACGTGAATTGTTTATCAATGCATACATATTACCAAAATTTAATTACTGTTGCTCTATAATTGACAACTGCAATAAGTAAGAAACTGACACAATAACAAATTTCCAAAAACGAGCAGCGAGAAGTATTCTAAATAAAAGTTTTGATGTTCCGTCAGAAAAATTTTCACGTCACTCAATTGACAAAGTAAAGTACAAACAGGTAATTCTGGTTTACAAATCTATTAACAATATTTGTCAAATTTTCTTCAAGACCAAGTTTACATATTCACATGACATAAAGAAAGTGTCGCTCATGTCACAAGACTCCAAGAGTTGTTCAGAAAAAGTCTAGAATATACAGGGCCCAAAATATAGAATGAACTCTCAATCGATGTTCGTACGGCAAAATCCTTAAACATGTTCAAACACAAATAAATAACATGCTGGAAGGTTCACGGGGTCTGAACAAAATTTATGTACAGACGTACTAACTTACAGACCATTGTTAATATGTTCCTTTCTGTGTTCAATGTTAAAGTGTATTTAATGTCTATTATTACTTCAATTTGATGTATCTTCTTGTCGTTTTAATGTGATTTACTCTATGCTTCATATGAAAAGTTTGTATCTCTTTTCTGTTCATTTTGAAAAAATGTTTTTTGTTCATGTACTTGATTCTGTAAATATTGAATGTAAAAATGTTGAGGCTCATATGGTACATGTAGATTGCTTGGGCAAATATGAAGCCTCGTTAAATGAAAACATTCTTATCTTTCTTATCATTATCAGTTAATTAAAAGACTGAAGATATGAAATTCGTGGGACGGAGAGTAGCAGTTCATACAGCAGTCTGTGCAATGCACATTACAGAAAGTTAATACATTTTCCATTACTTTTTTCTCCTGACTATATTTACTGTTACAGCGATTTTCCATTTACGTTTTAGAAATTGGACAATTACATTTATTCAGGCACACCTCAATTTGCAAAGACAATGAACACAGGTTAATTTTGTTAATTTGGTTTTGGTCAAATGTTTAAAGGCACCCGGAGCGTAACCACCAGAATTTTACTAGATAAGGTGTAAAGACTGAGTCACGCAGTAATATATTATGCAGTGGTACTCTATTGAAATTTGTTTTTGCACTCGTTCTTTTGCACTGCATCTAATAAGATTTTAAAACGCAAAAAAGCACCTTTGTTTTTTTATATTTTCTCATTTTGCTCCCTAATCTCTCTCTCTCTCTCTCTCTCTCTCTCTCTCTCCCCCCCCCCCCCGCCCCTTCCCCCCCAAAAGAAAGTCACTTATATACATATCGTCAGTTGTTTTACCGAAACAATAATGAAACTGGATCTCTAACTTCTGATAACAATTTCCAGCCTGTAAAGTGAACTGTTCATTGTTTTATAATATTTGTATTTTGGACTGTAGATATGTGAGAACATATAAAATAATCATACAATTTTTCATTTGTGAAAATCTACTTTAAAAGACTGATTTATATTAAACCAATATTTCATGAATTTCTTTTGTTGTTTTAGGGTAAAGGTGTTATGCGGACATTCTGGCTGGATGGATATTATCCAAAGTCGCCTTTATCTCCCGGGTTGTCCACAGAGTTTGATCTACATGAAATAGCAGTTTAGTAGATACTGTGCGGCAGTATACATAATCCGTCGTGTTGTACCGATAAAAGCGTTAGATCAAAATTACCTTTTATAAGAAAAGAACTTGACAACGATATATAACTATTTACAAGGATTTTTGTTTTACCGTATTTTCAACAAACGGAAAGGGATTTGAACCCAGCTTACAAAATGAAATTGTTTGAATGTACGTGGTACAACTTCAAAACATATAGCTGCAGTTAACCTAGCTCTACAACAACGTCTCTGACTACAGGCATTCATGATATATTTTTTATAAAATGTTAAATTGTATTTTTACGTTCGGACAGGCAAATCTGCTACAAAAGAAGAAGAAAGATCAGCAACCAAGCAATACTTAGTTTTTGATATTGCCTGTACAAGTCTAAATCTAGTTTTGACTAGAGGGTGCTTGTTGTTTGCGTTATAGTAGGCTTGTAGTTTTAGTTGTGCTTGTGATTTTAGTAGTGCTTGTACTTTCGTAAATAACTTTCTTACCGGTCTGTAAATCTGTATGGTTATTGTTTAGTTTACAGTAAGTGCTTGAGTAAAGACTGTAAATAGAAACGTTTCAATCGCAATCATCGTACTGCGTAGACCCAATATTAGAAATGTTAAGTCGTAGAAGGATTGTGTATCGAAGAGATATCGAACGTAACTGTAACAGTTTAAATGTGATAATTTTGCGTTTATAGATAGCTTTCATTGCAAGGAGCTCCTGAAATTCTTTCTTTTTTTGCTACCTACCAGTGTCATGTCATTGCTACTGTTGCAAGAACTGAAACACAGTGTAATGGAACGTTCCAGTTTTTTTATGAAAATAAATTGAAACTTGCCTATCCTTCTGTTCATGGCTAGGTCAACTACTCACAAATAAACCCACGTATTCATTTGTGCAAACAAGGCCAACCATTGTAAACGTGATGACCAAGTGTGGTCATTGGATAATCGAGCGAATCAATTTTAATATTATTGTAAACACTGGAACCGTTCTTTCTTTACTTTTAAGTGCGATAAACTTGATTTTGGTTTTTCTATGTGAAACAGATCCACGCAGAGCAGTTCTGTATTCACCTGATAACATTGCCTTTATTACATTGTACAATGAATTAAGCACAGAGCTTAAAAGACATGTGTTTGGCCAACAATGAAGCCGATAACTCTCATCGTGAAAAGATGCTAATTATTGGTTAAGATACACTGAATGTAGAAATGTGCTATTTCTAGCAACATACATAATATCCGCTGAATCCTGACAAATTCAAAACCTGATTAAACACTAATTCTATGGTTAAACAACCGATTCATTAAATATAAACCCCTACCACATTCTGTCACTTCTGACATCGACGTAACAAGATAATTAAAATAACAAAGAATGTTAATCGTTAGAACTAAATAAAAGTTCAGAGATCTATAAGCACATAAGAATCAGAAAAGTATTTCATTTAAAGGGATACTCGCTTCATCCAGAAATCAAATTCACCCAACACAAATTACAATGTGTTAAGTGAATGTGCATTGACAGATAAATAATATTTTAAGTAAAACATTAATCGAAAATTCATCAATTTAACACAAATAATCGACGTAGAGGTCTTCTGTAATACAAATACAGTAAACTCCACTAAGTCTTATAACGATATCGCTTAAAGCGATATACCGCTTGCAACGATGCTGTTGTTGCAGTTCCGACTCTGGCCTTCTATATTTCATATACTTTCACTCAGGATGTATCGATATCGCATGTAACGATATTTCGGATATAACGATGCGTTTTCAAGGTCCCGAACGCTTTGTTTTCACTTTTAATGATATAGTTTGCGAGACGGTGTGAACAATGACTGACGCTCACACGATAAAGGTTAATCGAGCAAAGAATCGTACTAACAATTCATCGCTTTAAAAGTGTTTTGCACACGTTTATAGTTAAATGCATTTTGCTGAGCAAAAACATATTTAAGTAAATATTTATACACAAATGTATTAATCGTAAATTGTACATGCTTTTTTTCGTACAAAACATAAAAAATCATGGAGTCTCCTAGTTGGAAGAGAAAATATTTTGATATAGAATCTAAGGCAAAATAATATGTGAATTTGAGAAGGGACTTCGATACAAGCAAGACATTGTTACTGATTTCGGAATTCAATATTCACTTAGCACGATTTTTAGAAAAAAATTGGGATGCTATCGTAAAAGCATAGGAAACTACGGCATATAGTCCGGCTAGAAAAAGGATGAGACATGCATTCCTTTTGTAATGTATTAATTGCATTTCACAATTATGTTTATATTTTCATAACATTTGATGAAATAACACAAACATTATGCATGTTCTATGTAAATAAATCGTATACAGAACTTATTCTTTATTATTGGTGACGCACTTCTTTAATCAAGCACGCTACTTCTGGTTTCCGCCGCCGCCACTCGTCTGCATTGGATATAACGATATTCGGATATAACGATATAAATTATACGGTCCCCTGAATATCGTTATAAGCGGAGTTTACTGTATTCATTTATTGTACAACAACTGTACAGCCTGACGTTGTTATTGCATCAACAAGAGGAAACATTGTTTTTACATTTTTGCAGCATCTTTGATCATCAGTTCTTTATAATACTTTTTCAGATTGATGACTGATGTAATCTTATTATGCAAAGAAACAGGGCCACTTGTACTCAAAATCTGTCCAACTGCTCGCTCACAGTTTCAGGTGAAAAAAATATGTATCCAAAATGATATATTCAAGTAGATCTATTCATGTAAATTGTAAAGGTATATGCAAGAATCAACAATTGCAGTGAAATTCTATGTACAGTAGCACTTTGGAAAAATCCAAGTAAATGTTTGTGGGGTTTGGATTAACGGCACCTCTATGCTATATGGTAACATGTATATTGGAATTTCAAAAGCGTTTGTAACGCTGTATATATCAAAGCTATATCAAAGCGCATAATTCAAGTATACAGTTACACTCGACAGAAACGTATACTTTGACTCTTTTAAATGACTTTTCATTCTAAAATGTGTTATTTTCAGAGAGTTTGGGGAACTTATTTCATTTTCAAATCTGAGGGCAAGTAGCTGTATAGCACATAAACTCTCCTGAATAGTCATTCACTAAAGACTTCATAAAACAATATATTAATGTTTCTTTTGATGACGTCTTGGTGATGATGTTGTGATCACGGATAAAAAAGTAGAAACACGTTATAATACTAAAACATATTAATTGAAACTAGAATATCGTGAAAGTTAAACAGAACAGTCCATGGATTTTTCTTTCGATATTCATCATGGGTGTGAAGTTTGGATAATCACATCAATTTAAAGCATAACCCTTCCCCTTTCTAGCAGAACACTACTTGTCCCTCTATGACCAGTGTAACTAATTTTCGGTCTTCGCATTAATGCAGGTGATCATTGTCGATAATGGGTGCTGTTTTGACTGGGTACAAGAAACGATAATGATCACTAGATTAATGAAAACGAGCATTAATAAGTGTTTATAATTTTTGAATATTTGTGTATATTTTGTGCAATAGGTAATTATTTGCTTGGAAATTTGTTGATTACTTTACATTGTATTTGCATATTGCGAAGCTTATGCGTCTTAAAGTGTTAAGGGAATTCAAAGTTTGTAAAAAAATTGTAAATTTGTGATTTTTAGTTGAAACATAGTCGTTGTTCTGCCTTTTTTAAATAAAGTAGTAATCATGTTATAATTCCTCTTATTACAAATGTACTTGTACAATAAAAGCATGCTACTCTATTATAGTGCCGTTAAGGTGTTACAATGAAAGATATAAAACTATCGTCGCAAATCGTTATTGCGTACATATTAGCACATGTTGTATTGTACTGTTCACAGCTGCCTTTTTTGGAAAATGTTTTGTCTCATATTCCAGTGAATTTACTGTCTCGTTTGAGGGAGCAAAATGTTTTTCCGATATTGTCATATAAATGCTGAACCATTATATGTAGGTGCACATCAGTCATTAAACATTATCAGTAGTGTGGGGTGACGGAACTTGTTATTGAACTGGTAAAATCACGTCATTCAAGAAACTGTTACTAAATTAGAAAACATCTTAAACGTTAATGTCACCAATTTCACTCTGCAAAATCCTTGCATTCATCCCTTCTGAAAACTTAGTACTTGTTCCAGCATATAAAACCATTTTTACTCAAAATAGAAGAAACAAGTTTGTTTTAGAGTTACGAAGTGTCATAATGTAGAACTACATACACTACTATAAAATAGTACAGTGCAGGACTGTAAAGTACTACAGTAATACGATTGTAACACATCTTTTTTATATATTTTACTTACGAAATTTTAAAGTCAAGAAATATATTTATAAAACTTGTATAACTAACATTTAACTCAATGTTTAAAAAACCATGTTCTTTCTACGAATATTATGTATTGGCTGTTAGTGAACATTGACTAAATAATATGGGAGAAGAAAAAAACATGAGAATGCAAATGTTGTTGTATAAATGAAGCAGAAATTGTCTGATTGGAATGATTCGACAGTACGTTATTAACAATGGAACTGTTCAGTGTTCGTTATTATCTTGCAGTAAATATCAAAGAGAAATGAAGGTGACAAAAGTGATTTTGGCAGGCCTTATCAGTATCTGTATCATTTTCGACAGAAATATATACACGTTTTTAA
>JAFMSR010000004.1:15968607-16033311 GCA_022818135.1 Saxidomus purpurata
AAGCCAGGATGAATTCGGCGCATTTTGAGCAATGAGGTTTGGATATACCGGCGTATCCCGGCTTACGCCGCATCCTGCGTCAAACGAATAGGCCCTCCGCTGTGTCGTTTTCAAAATTGGCTACTAAAACAAGGAGTCACGTGACTCCTTGTTAAAAACGAGAAAGTTGAGCGAGAATCCGGTCACCAGAGACACCTAGCGGTAGATCTTTACACAAGTCTATTTTTAGCTGTCTGCCTTAGTTACCTACCTTGATTGTTATACTTTAGCATGAACTGATATATATCATGTTGATTGTTGGAGTATATAAAATCGTCTAGTTACGAACAAGTGTTTAGCTGGTTATATTGAAAAAGTATTTATTTGGTAAATAAATTGTCATAAATAAATTATATTTTAATTCTGGTCGTGGCCAGTAATTTGTTTGTATTGCATTGGTACATGCTGCACTTTCCTGCCTTGCCTATTTCAAACAGTCCTCTCAGCAATTTCTGAGAATACTAAATGGTAGATTCCCGTACTAAAGTAAGGCTGATAGTTTTATAATTGTTATTTCAATAACTAAAATATATTTGTCATGAAACTGTTAGAAAAATGTATAGGTTTGATATGCATTAAAATATTCATTGGTACAGTACAGCACAGGCGAAACCCCACGCATATGCGTCCATGCGGCATGTAAATAAGAGTCTGAAAGCATGGAGATGCGGCGGGAAATCAAACGCGTGACGCGACATCGCAAATTGTATGCGGCATTCAATTGCCGCATCTGAAAGACAAAATAGCAATCAAGCGCATTCAAGCGCGACAACGAGTCCCGCCGAGTGATGCCGCGTGTCGCGACGTTATGCGGCATGTTATTTTCTATACAGGTAAAAGCGATGAAATGAAAAATATGTACTATATTGTATTGCACACATGTATAAAACTGTGTTTTTCAATAATGATGTACAATGTATTCCATATTGTAACCAATAAAATTTCAGTCTTAAATGTTTTTAGTAATTACATGTTTACGATGAAATAAAAAATATGTACTATATTGTATTGTACACATGTATAAAACTGTGTTTTTCAATAATGATGTACAATGTATTCCACATTGTAACCAATAAAATTTCAGTCTTAAATGTTTTTAGTAATTACATGTTTATACCAGTAAGTTTTAGTAACCATAAAAACATGTATGTAGAAACGTGTTTTAGAACTGTGAGATGAAAAAACAATACCTCAACCCATACGATTATTTTGAATGAATTATCTTAATGCAGCGATCGACAAATACTACATTGAATGACAGGGTTCGACCAAGAAGACAAATGTTAGGAATAATATTAAAGCATCGTGATAACTTTAAATGTTGATAATTGAAAAAAGGATGCTTAAAAGAATCACGACAGAACTAAGTATTTACTGTAAATTAACGCTGAAATACATGAGAATGGGATTTCCTTATCCACTACTTAATGGACATGGTAGATTTATTTTCACGCAAGTAAGCAGAAATAAGTGTAAATACAGAATGGGGATGAACAAATTATTAATCAGCTTTTTCTTGAATTCTACTTCAAAACTGCTATAAATGGATAGAAAATGATCTAACTAAGAAAAAGAATACCCACAACCCTATGTTTATTTTTTTAAATAGTTTTACAGTCATTTTTTCGTATGTATGTGATGTGCTTGCTGCTTTTAATTTACGTAAAAATAGCCCGGCAGCGCAGCAGTTAAGTATAAGGTTATCTATCACCGGCATTGGGTGGAAATTTGTACCTCGTAGAATAAAACGTAGTACCGGTGTACAGTAAATTTTGCTTATAACGAACTATCCGGGATCTCTCAAATGTGTTCCTTATATCCTTGAGTTCCTTATATCCATATATCGACGTTCCTTATATATATCGAACTAAAATACATGTCGAACAAGTATTTTTATAGTCAAATCCCAACCATCAACTTACAGTTGCTTTTGATTTTTCTACCACCTTTTGAACAGTTATAAATATCTATAACTGTTATCCTTTTCTATATCCGTATGTAAAATAATTGCAAAGATTAATTAAGCATAAAAAAGACGGTTTATGTTTTCATTGGCAATACTGAAACAAAATAATTTTGTATTTGATACAATTGAATGAAGCCGATTTTCGCTCAATAGCCAAAACTTGAATATTTAACAAGTTTTTTTTTCTCCCAAAATGGGATTTCACCCAGTCTGCATGCTTTTAAAGAAACGCTCATAATTGTTTCCGAAAAATATTATCACTTGAACATCGTTCTTAGCAATTGTGTTTGTATTCTCTTTTAACTAGTTTATCAAAAGGTTATACATGTGAAATGTAGAAGACTATATCCGAAGTTTCCTTATAAACGGAGTACGTATAACCGCATCTTTTTACATTTAACAAAAAAAGAGGAAAAATCGGGCCCAAAACAACTGTTCGTTATAGCCGAAGTTACGTTATATCCGGAGTCGCTATATACGGATTTTACTGTAATAAGGTAAACTGCCCATCTGTTAGAACGACCAAAATACGGCTGGAACGGATGTACTTTCCTTCTTGAATTGTAATTCAGTTCAAATCAAATTTAACTGTTTTGAAACCAAACCTTAGCACGAGGTGTTAATGTTACATGTGTGTATCACAGTTGTTGATGTTACGTCACAAAATTCTACTTTCAACAGTGCGATCTTTAAAAAAAATCTTTTTTATTATTTTCATGAAACATCAAACACATATACGTACAAAAGCCGGTTGTGATCCCGGTTCATAGCTCTTAGGTAGTTGGTAAAATGTTGTTGTCTAACTCCGAGTGTAGGAATCGATATGCATGTACGTACAGAAACCGGTTGTGCCCCCGGTTCGAGCTCTCACAATGTAGGTGGTTGATAAGTGGACGTACAGTATTTAGGCTGTTACTTGTATTTTTGTGAAGTTTAGTTCTTACATTTATCTACTGATTGTGTGGATGCAGTTAGCGCTGAGAGATTGTTGTTTTGATAAAGTAACAATTTTCATGCTAGCAGCAATTGTTCTGCATGAATTTTCAATCAGTGCAGATCATGACCAGTTCTGAACCGTACGAAATTCACCAAATTGAAAGCTGGAAATGTCTACTTTAGAAACTTAATGTAGTACCGTACATTTAAAAGAGCTGTATTTGTTGTACATTCAGAAGGCAAATGATTGTCAGTTTTTATATTTGTAACAAACATATTGTTTTTGTCGCAAAGTATGAAGAAAAAAAGGAACATACGTATACATTGTAATAATTCAAATGCAGTAAATCGACAGTTTGCGGTTATCATCTGTTTCAGTATTTATTTAAGATTATTGTGTCTTTGTAGCTCAAATCAGAGTCCAAGAACGAATACCTTATCAGTTTCTACAATAAACTTATTAATAAAAGAGTTTTAAATACTTGACACTAAAATAATCCTGTCTTAACTACTTCGACAGTAAATTGCCAATGATATCTGTTTTAGCCGATTATCTTACTTTATGGTTCATTAAAATAAAAAACATGCTGACAGTACTGTAGACAATGGCAATCATCACCCTTTGTTAATATTAGCAATAAGTGTCTACTCAATTAAGATGTGACACTAATTATCCCCAACTTCAAGGCAAGCGTCGGAATCAATTTTGTTTAAATACATACATCAAAACGACGACAAATTATTGATAAGCAATAATATTATAATTCTTGCGACAAACAACGATATCTGTAATAAAAAGTTTAGAATAAAAGAACAAAGTCATGAAAATGTTACAACTTTTAATTATATACAATACTTATTTTTTAAACATACTCGAAAGATAGTAAACTGCAGTAACTCATGCAAAAATTCTATAAAATTATATTTTATAAAACCTTTTATAGAATTACATGTACATTTTGTACATTGTGCAAAAGGCATTACTTTTTTAAGGAAAAATTAATCCTTTACGCCGAGTCACGCGGCATGGTACTTGTCGCATATCGCAAATGACACGCGGCATATAGATGCCGCATATACAATCATATGCCGCGTGATGCGACATGGTTTTATTGCTCCCGCGTTGTAAAACCTCCCGCGCTATAGCGCGGCAAAAACGGAATCCGCCTGTGTTGTACTGTAGTTTATTTATCCCGGAGATACGTAAGTCAGATATACCAAGAGTACGAACCTTGTGGGTTGTAGCCATCCTGTTAAGTGACCTTGTCCTGAGAGAAAGTAAATGTACCCTCCCCCTCGTAACTCTCTTTGTAGCTTGGACTGCACTTGCATTATTCTGAGCCGAACTCGAGAGTTGTAGTCACTACACCCACGGGGTCGACTTTGGACGTAGCTATTCTCCTATATAAAGGGTTTACGATCCAGAGCGGCCGGGCTATCTCTGTGTTTTTGTCATGATAAGCATGATCCTGAATCCTGTCTAAATGATTAAAGCACGATAGTGCAGTTTTGTCGATTCCTGACAGAAAAAAGGTTTAAAGGGACATACCCTATAACTGATACCAAACTAAATAACCTCCGATACATAAATACAAATGTAATAGAATCTTTGAAAGTATTATAACTTTACCTAAAAAGTTCACCTATGCATTCCCAGTTATTATTGATAAAATCAGCGGTTTAAAATATGCTGCAGTACCGTAAATCATTCAATAATCTATTTAGAATTATTGTTGTACAATTATTTGGTGGATGCGATTTATTACAGAAATCCTCTATATTGATTTATTGTGATAAAATGAGGCATTTTCGCCATAGGTTCTTCTTTGAAATTGTATTTATTTATAATTTTACGTTATTGAACTTCACGATTTCAATATTTCAAGAATTCGCGATTTCAGGAGTTCAGGCTTTTGGCGTGAAATCTTGAAATCGTGAAGAATTGAACTTCACGCTTTCACGATTTCAAGAATTCGCGATTTCATGAGTTCAGGCTTTTGGCGTGAAATCTGGAAATCGTGAAATATTGAACTTCACGTTTTCACGATTTCCAGAATTCGCGATTTCAGGAGTTCACGCTTTTGGCGTGAAATCTGAAAATCGTGAAATATTGAACTTCGCAATTTCACGATTTCAACAATTCGCGATTTCACGAGTTCAGGCTTTTGGCGTGAAATCTGGAAATCATGAAATCGTGAAGTATTGAACTTCACGATTTCAATATTTCTCGATTTCTGGAGTTCACGCTCTTGGCGTGAAATCTGGAAATCGTGAAGAATTGAACTTCACGTTTTCACGATTTCAAGAATTCGCGATTTCATAAGTGTCCGCTTTTGGCGTGAAATTTGGAAATCGTGAAGTTTTGAACTTCACGATTTCAAGAATTCGCGATTTCACGAGTTAAGGCTTTTGGCGTGAAATCTTGAAATCATGAAGTATTGAACTCCACGATTTCACGATTTCCAGATTTCACGCCAAAAGCCTGAACTCCTGAAATCGCGAATTCTTGAAATCGTGATTTCACGCCAAAAGCCTGAACTCCTGAAATCGCGAATTCTTGAAATCGTGTAATCGTGAAGTTCAATACTTCACGATTTCAAGATTTCACGCCTGAACTCATGAAATCGCGATTTCTTGAAATCGTGAAGTTCAATACTTCACGATTTCACGATTTCCAGATTTCACGCCAAAAGCCTGAACTCGTGAAATCGCGAATTTTTGAATTCGTGAAGTTCAATATCTCACGATTTCACGATTTCAATATTTCAATTATTCAATATTTCACAACTTCATAAATTCACGATTTCCATATTTCAATTACTCATTAATTCAAAATTTCAAGATTTCATTATTTCACAATTTCAAGAATTCTCTATTTCAGTTAAATATTTCATGATTTCTTCTTCACGAATTCATACTCAGACATCGTGAAGTCTTGAAATTGAAATGTCACCACCGGTCTTTCGTAGATATGGTAAATCATTCAACTATCTATGTAAAGTTCACGGTGTACAATTAATTGGTGGATGCGATTTACTACAGAAGGCCTCTATATCTATTAATTGTGGTGAAACGAAGCATTCTTGCCATTCTTTAAACTTTTATTTATTTATCATTTTACGACCATTGAACACATAATCTATGTTTCGAGAATATAATCTGCTATATGTAGAGTATGTCCCTTTATTGTACAACAACTTCACATATAATATGAATGGTTTACGGTACCATCTATTTTTAAACGCTGATAGTACAATGTTGATTTAATGTATAGCCTACACTGTTCGGTTACGTTATAACACTTGCTTAAAAATTATGCTATTATTCGTGCTTTTGAAGTTACCCAAATTGACATAAGTTTCACAGAGTGTCTCTTTAAATCAGTGGCACGTATAGTTGAAACTAAATTGTCATCACATCAGCTATGTATATGGGAAATAGCATTGTTAATAAATGGATAGATGTAGTTGATCTTGTAATGATCATAAATATTACTGGCTCCCGCATTAGTCCTGTGTACTTGTCTACTGGCTAGTCATGGAGTAGTCTGCTCTCTATTCACTAACTTCGCTATACCCTAATACTTGTAAATATCGTATAAGTTTATGCTTTTGGAGTTATGTAATTTTATATCAGTTTTAAGAATTGCCACTTTAAATTATGGCATACAATTAAATAGAGACAACGAACCTCAAAATGTTTTAAAAAATAAAAATAAAAAAGGGCTAATATGACCCTCTATCGCTCAACTAAGTTCCATTACTACAGTAGAAAAGCAATTAGGTCAGAGGTCATGACGAGGACAATTTTGAAATCTGCACACAGTACTGTAGCTTCAAAAACAATGGTTTCTTTATCAGACCCGGTGACCTACTTTATTACCCAACATGACTCATTTTCGAACTCAACCTATAATTTAGCAAGAGAAGTATTCTGACCATCAGTTAAAATGATTTTATACAAAACGCAGTCTCCATTGCGTGTGCGAGGTTTGTCTATGGTCTGACCCGGTGAACTATTTTTTTGATCCCACGTGACCAAGTTTTAAATCTTGCATTGAGTTCAACAAGACTGACCAATTTTCATTATGATCGAATGTCAAATATTGCCTCTGTAGATTTCAAACTGATCGGATGACCCAGTGTTTGACCCCTGGTGACCCAGATTCAAACATGACTTAAAGGTCATAAAAAAACAGTCTAACTAGTGTTCAAGATAATTGTGTAGAAAATGTAGACTATCAACTTACCATGACAATTTGTCAGAATGTTTGTCTTGGTGAACAATGGCCCTCTTGTACGATCCAACCGTCTAATATTGCGCCTTGTATCATAGCTGCTTTCATGTTTTTAGATCATATGAAATAGAGACGTACATAATGAGTATTGAAGCATCGGAGTCGGTAACATTCCAATCACGGAACTTACGAAGAAAAACTGAAACAAACGGAGAAATTGGTGTTATTGCAAGACGGCGACGAGAGGGATTGTGCGGATCGGAGGGATCAGGCAGAGAGAAAAATTGTCAGCTGTTTAAACTTACGTTCCTGGCAGCACTTCCGGGTCTTATTCTCATAGTGCATAATGCAGTTATTGTAGCTGACGATGTTCAAGTAAGTATGACGGAAAACAATAAAACCATATTTAGTTTTTTGTTAAAGAATATCTTATCTTTTTCGATATACTATATGTGTCCTATATTACAGAGTTGAGATTTGTTCACAAATTACACAACCGGTAATTGTCACTTCGCCTCAAAAGTATCGCGAAATCGTTCAAATGCGATTTCAGAGAAATCTCAGATGAATAAACCTGGTGTGTCTAGTTTACTTTCATGAAAATACGGAACCTTAAAAAATTAGGGGTTTGTATGCGATGAATCTATAAATACTTTATGGTAACCTACACGAATATCAACTCTCACTGCATGCAAGTTTTAAAAATTTCCCTCAGCATCTTAAAGTTGCTCATTCACAGTTTCCGATGAAGAATAAAGTTCTCAACAATTGTTTCGTAAAACCTAAAATGAACAAGCAAATTCAGTGAAGTTATATCCCCCGACAAATGTAACAAATAAATGAAAAAGAAAAACTGGAAAGTGTACTGGTTTGTCTGTTTCAGAATATTTTTTTTTTATAAAATGTCATCGCCCCACTAGGGCCACATCTTCGGGTGGGGATATTGTTTCTTTCAAGTTATTGTATAATCACTTATTTCTTTGTAAGTTAAATTAAATTAGCACTATTAGTTTCAGATTTTCTGTATAGAATATTTACGAAAAAAAACGCTACACACCCTTAAGGGCTTCATTTCTGAAGAAAAATCATTTTCTAGATTTTCAATTTTTAGAAACTACGAAGTTGATTACTTTTGCTAAATGTAATCAATTTCTGACAGCCTTTACACATTTTTTTTTTAATTTTCTGGCATCATCCCCACGGGGTTGGCTAAGGTGGGGTGGTTGAAGGGGGTAAGCGGTTCAAGTGAAATATAATATTTTAATGTATTCATATTGAATACTGAATAAAATAACAATTAAAGAGCAATAAGTCCGGAGATACTGAAGTCAATATTGACTAAATTGGCATTATGCTATTGTATATACTTGTTAAATTTCATAAAGTTCTGTCCATTGCCTCCGTAGTTATGATACAAAACGGACGGAGAACGCTAAAACAATAGAATCAACAACACAAGTAAAAATCTACATAGCAATTTGGGAAAATATGTTGAAAATGTTGGTGAAGTTGGTTTTACTGCACTGCACCGCTACACTGTATGTTTATATTGGTTGTAACGCTTTCAAATTAGGTACCGTATAATTTATAAAAATAAGAATCTAGTTCTTTTTTATTTGATGATTATTTCTAAAGTATGTTAGGTTAAGAAATTATTGGTTCACCACAACATGAGAACAAGCAGCTTTAAGTCATGTTCCGATCATGAAAATGTAGGAAAAGGGGACAATTCAATAAAATATGCAAGATATTATTATTGTTATTGTACACTGCACTTTCTCTGATGTACTCTATCACTGTAAGTTTCAAAAAATCCCTCTAATCCTTTTTGCAGTTATTCTTTACCCATCTTTCACGGTCGTTTTCGCTGACCCAGTGGTTATGCCCTATA
The DNA here is from genome assembly GCA_022818135.1 of Saxidomus purpurata. NCBI lineage: Eukaryota > Metazoa > Mollusca > Bivalvia > Venerida > Veneridae > Saxidomus > Saxidomus purpurata. Next base: position 15,977,677 of record JAFMSR010000004.1, read on the forward strand.
AACATAATATTCGGTAGCAAGCTATTCTTAGAAATGTCATCAACATACGTTTTCAAATTTCACGTAGATTTGTCCAATATATCCTTGCACGAGCATTTCTAACTTTAGCCGTTCTTGGTTTTTGATAAATTACAGTACTAAAAATCAATTTGCTCAAGAGCTGCATACTTTATGTATATTACCATAAGAACATAGCACGTGTATTGGCTATAGTCTCTATATCTATCCGATTTACTTTTTTCTATGAACACACACTCATACTAGATTGTTCCAATATAATAATATTTATCTGATATTTTAAAGTCCCAGGATCACATTGACATTACTTGCTTATTGATAGGATAATAATAGAACCATGTTTTAGTCACTCTAAAACAGTGTTGATCGTTGTATTAAAGTCATTTCTTCATGAAAAGGAGATGACAGAAAGCCTTTCTTATTTTGTTGCAATATCATTGAAGAAATACATGTATTGCGCTATATTTTTATCATAGGCATCGATCTAAAAAAAAGATAGGCATGATTTTGGTACAAATAAAGATTATTTCCGCCGGTAAGACATCTTTCTTTGTAACATAAGAGCTACTTGTAATTGTGATCATGTGACTTTACTATTTAAAAGCTTAGCACTGCGCAAAGATTCGTACCAGTAATTCTTTTGTTTTGTTAAAAAGAGCCGCAATCAAATATGTTGTATGGTTCTTTCTTATCAGGTTTTCATACAAAATGTACAATTCTTTTCGCAGCCTCCAGAATAAAAATGACAATATTTGAATGTGTCGCTGAGTCGGATCCAAATATATCATAAAACTATTTTATGGCGTAAAATGCAGTTATTACATAAAATGGTGAATGCACACTATATTGAGCGAGTTCGATCAGCAACTATAGTGACTATGGTACAACTAAAGTGTCATCGAACTACCTCTGGTTTGACTAAAATGACGTCACCCGGTCACCACGGTTCGACTAGAGTAAATCGGTGGCTTCTCTGGAACAAATATGGCGGCTAATAATAAGAATGCATTTTGCGAGAACTAAAAAATATTCTATATGAACGTTATTTCTTTCTAAAACATTGAAACATTGATACTTATGCGAAATATATGAAATAAGACATGCAGCAAGTGAATTAATCTGAAATGTGGAAAATTACCGATAAATTCGACACATTTATGAGCTGTAAGTATTTATGGACGATTCGTCGCACTACCGTTTCGTACCCTGAGCTACTTTTTTGCATTTCTGCTCGTGATTTCTTCAGAATCTCCGGAAGTAGATCCACTTTGTCCGCTAAGAGTGGTGGATTGGTGAACCTGGGAAAATAAATTTAAAAAAATAAATTTTAAGTGATATTGCTGTTCAAAATGACCTTCATTTTTTTAGATAAAACTTTAATCAGTGATTTCCACTCCTAGAATAATAAACATTGCCAAAGTTAAAACCATAAAATAATGATCTGTATAACAGTTTTATTCACATTAGAAAATAGAGGAAATCTGTAAAAATCTTTTTTGACTATCCTAGTCAAAATATAAAATCAACCTTTTGTTGATGTGTATTGTAGTTTGTATCTGTCAATAAAAAGAATAACTTGGTAAAACTTATTTCTTATAATTATGAGTTTTCAGCATAATTCTTGACTATAACCCAATGTGGTCATTTTGAAGGGTAACTATAACTTTAAAACATCTGAAATTATTAATACTTAAAAAGCTTAAAGAATGCATAAATGAGCCCAATCCGGACATGTTATTCTAATTGTTATTTTTACTACAAAAATGTCAATTGGTGATAACCAAATCAGCATCCTTAACAAGGGTATGAACGTATTTCATTCAATTCTTATAACTTCATAACAGTTCTTTCCATTTACACGTTAAATACTCGTTCAACCTACGATGTCAATGACAATGTTTGATGTAATGCTTCGGTCACAGATCCGTACGATGTACTACGATTTTATGAAATCGTACGATCCCACCAACTTTTAAAATCCGTACGATCTCCGTACAATCGTAGCCCACATGCCTACGGGCCCCGCACAATCTTTTGGAGAATGCAACCATAGGCTATCAATTCGGACATCGAGAACAGTCGTGCGGAGCTCGCATGGAGCTCGGATGTTTCTCAATCCGCACGTGTGTTTGCAAGATATTCTTGGTTTCAAACCACACGAAACCGCTGCTTACAGTGGCGCCTGCGTGTAGGTTCCCCGTGTTTGCGTGAAAAAGCGTTTTGCACGCGTGTGGGACACGATCGTGTTGCACGGTATGTTACTGCGCATGCCCAGAGTGCAGCGTGCAGCGTGTAGAACCGTGCAATTGCTAGTGCGCATGCCCAGCGTGCAGCGCATAGGAAACCGTGCAATTGCTAGTGCGCATGCCCAACGTGTAGTCGCTGAGCGTGAAACGTGCAAGCGCATTTATCATTGGGCTACATGTATGTTTTGCTCTGGATAACACCTGGTCAATTCTAGCATATTTCAATCAATCACCTGCATTTTTCGCCGATAGTCGTACTTTTCCTATCATCCAATTAACCTCGCTGATGCTAAAGGAAGTCGGTAATCGGCATGTTTAGATTTTATCCAAAGAAGTATGGAAAATACCCCAATTTTATTAAAATGAAAACATCAGCCCAGATACTAGTTATTATACGCAAGACAAAGTCTCTGTGCCGGTGCCGACCCACTTCGGACCACATTTTACGGACACTTCGGACCAGATTTATAGACACTTCGGACCAGATTTATAGAAACTTCGGACCATGAATATATATTGTCGCAAACTCTGATATGACACTTCGGACCATGAAAATATTATAGCAAACTATTATGTGACACTTCGGACCACGAAATCGTAATGATTTTAATTATATTAATCATAATTTTCTCATTTTGGCACCGCCACTGACGATAAATATCCCAATGTTGATTAAAAACAATTTATTAAAAAAAAACAACAACATCAAATCAAATACTAAATTAGAATTTAAGCCCGACGAATATTTCAAGAATAAGTCATGTTTAAAAGTTCCAGGATCACATTTACAAGTAGCTTTCATTTAATCAAGAAAGATGTCTTGCTGACAGAAAAGACCTTTATTTGTGCCAAAACCATTCCAAACTTTGCTTTTTAAATTGATAAGTACATATCAGAAACATAGTGCAGAATTTTTTTTCAATGCTTTTGCAAATGGCAACTCTTTTTCTGAAAGAAAAAACTTGAATACAAAGAAAGGCATAATTATGTGAAGGCATAATTATGTCAACGTCATTGTTTTAGAGTGAATAGAACATGATTCTATCATTATACTATCAATAAATTTATGTGACTGTATCAGTACATTTTAAGTGATCCTGGGGCTTTAATATATATACAGAAATTACATATCCTTTGAACGCCTATAACGTAATAAACCGTATACGCGGGTTAAGACAGGTTTGGCCTTCCATAGAAGTGACAGTTACCGTATGGAACACATTTTGTCTGTATGAATGTAAAGGCTATGCCGACAGCCCCTGAATGTTGAAATCTCAGACGTCCGAGGCAAATGCTGACACTTTAAGACAACCTTGAAAATGACCTTGGACACAATTTTACCAGCTTTGAAAATTTTCATTTTACCAATGTTCCCTGTGGGATAGTGTTTTAAGCGCGTGCAAATATTTTTTCATAGACATAAAGCAGACATGTCGTACTCAAACCTAGGTATATTGACATCTTATGAGAACGCTTAAAATTGACCTCTTGTTAGCAAAAAAAAAAAAGAAGTCCATGTGCAGGTTAGCAGACAGGGTGACCCCTGCGCGTGACCTCTGTAGGTGGGCCAATGGAAATTTTACTTTCATGTTACAGCTCAATCTATTTGCTGACGTATACAACACGCGCAGTAAACCGAAAGTACCATAACGTGATGTACAGTGTTTACAAAAACACATGCATGTCTGTCAAGTTTGTAACAAAATATGCCGGTGTGCAAAGGTTATGGGTACAGTACATTGTATTTTAAAATTTATCAGAGCATTCATTGCAAATGGTAGTCTTCTTTCAAATTTACAAAATGTCCATTACATAAAGTTAGTAAGAGACAATATCATGGCTATTTTCCTTTTCTTTTACCCATTAGGGCATAGAATACACATTAATTGGCATGGGACCGCCACCTCTAAGCACTATAGTGTACAGAGGAATGAATTGGATAATACAGTGGGATATTTTCCAAGTGCCTAGCCTCAAAAGATGTGCAGGGGGGATTTGCCCTATCTCTGGTTTAAAGTTTTTTGCAGTGGAAAAATAACACTTCAAATCAATTAGTGTGATGTTAATAAAAATATTTAGAAAACAAGTCGTTAAAGCTGTCATTGGAAAGTAACAAATGCCCCAAAAGTAGTGTCTCCCAGTCTGTGACCTGGACCATCAAGATGTGGACCAAAAGTTCCTTCGGGAGCACTGAAATACATGTCGCAAAATCCCTTTTATTCATCACTGCGACAAGTACATGTATGTGGGATGCAAAATATTTTTGAGCCCTGGACCAAAGTCTATGAATAGCTTCGTGAAAACGAGTCAAAATTGTAAACTAGAGCTTTCACTAAATGTGATTAATACCCCCGAAAGACTGCTTTATAAACTGAGGAATTTCGTAGTAGAATACTTTGCAAACAAACTAAAAAGAGATATTGTTCTTGGCAATAACTCTGTAATTTGTCAAAAAAGAGTTATGATTCTTGTACACTGCACTTCCTTCCTATGTGCTTGACCATTGTATGGAATCGTATTGAATTCCAACCAATAGTTTTCGAATAATGCTCCGGACAATAAATTATACAAAGGGCAACAACTCTGAAATGAGTTAAAATACAGTTATTGTTCTTTTGCACTGCACTTCCTCTCATTGTGCTTGACCTTTGTATGAAGTTGTATTGAATTCCAACCAGTAGCTTTCAAGTTATGCTCCAGACAAGCAAAAGTATCAAGGGTAAAAACTCTGTAATTAGTCAAGATGGAGTTTTGGTTCCTGTGCACTGCACTCCCTCTCATTGAGCTTGACCATTGAATGAAGTTGTATTGAATTCCAACTAGTAGTTTTCGAATTATGCTCTAGACAAGGAAAAGTAACAAAGGGCAGTAACTCTGTAATGAGTCAAAGTAGAGTTATGGTTCCTGTGCACTGCACTTCCTCTCAATGTACTTGACCATTGTATGAGGTTGTATTGAATTCCAACCTGTAGTTTTCAAGTTATGCTTCGGACAAGAAAGTAACAAAGGGCAATAACTCTGTAAATACTCAAGATAGAATTATGGTTCTTGTACACTGCACTTCCTCTGACTGTGCTTGATCATTGTATGAAATTGTATTGAATTCCAAGCAGTAGTTTTCAAGTTACGCTCCGGACAAGGAAAAGTAACAAAGGGCAATAACTCTGATATTAGTCAAGATGGAGTTATGGTTCTTGTGCACTGCACTTCCTCTCAATGTGCTTGACCATTGTACATGTTGTATGAAGTTGTATTGAATTCCAACCAGAAGTTTTCAAGTTGTGCTCCGGAAAGGAAAAGTAATAAAGGGCAATAACTCTGTAATTATTCAAGATGGAGTTATAATTCTTGTGCACTGCACTTTCTCTCAATGTGCTTGACCATTGTATGAAGTTGTATTGAATTCCAACTAGTAGTTTTCAAGTTATGCTCCGGACAAGGAAAATGCAACAGACCGCCCGACCGACTGACCAACCACCGGGTGACTCCTGTATATCCCCCTAAACTTTGTTTCAGGGGTATAATTAGTGCTTACAACTGAATATAGTCAATGAAAATAACAGTTGTTATATTTATGTAATAAAATTTAATGTATTTAAGTCATATAAGTTATATTGATACTGAACACAATTTACTGTTCTAAACTTGTAATTTACAAAAAAGTGAATTGTCAATTTCCTTTTATATAAAAATAGGTTGGGAAGCACCTGTCTGAAAATCACCATAACCAGTCAGGGTTGTAACTTGTTTGTTATTTTGAAAATAACTTCTACCAGTTATATTTATCTTTTACTCATCACTCACTAAAATAACTTCTGCCACGACAAAACCTTCTGAAGTAGGACATTCTTCAGGTCATCTCTAAGACAAGTTTGCCAATAAATCCATTGTGTCTAACTGAAGTCATTACTGTCAGCTATAAAGAAAGAACTTGCATTTCTCTCTCTTATCTAAAGGTATTTGCATTATTATAAGACTGAGGTAATCTGCTTGTAATGAAGAAATTCAGGAAAACTGAAATGTTGAATTGTTACCTGTACAAGTTGTTATCAGAAAGTCCCAATGACCCATTATTTTGGTCACCTCAACTTTCAAGGGAGTTATTTCTTTCAGCAAAGGGAAGCAATTTTATTGGCAAAATGTTTCAATTATCACTTACTGTAGTTATTTTCAAAATAACTTAAACAAGTTACAACTTACACCACTGGTTGGTAACAAAAAAATTATTTGAGCTCTTCAGAGGGTTTACTTCCTTTTACACTGAAAACCAACAATAAAATTAATACTGTGCCGTACTGTACAGACAAAACTTTGGTAACAGCTTGCCGTGAACTGCAAAAGTAAAAGAAACCGCAGCGTATCATGAACAGCGATGAATCATAACACCTCTAATAGTGACACAAAAAAACACTGTTCAGGATACATCCTTAACAATGCACACTGACAGAAGTTTCATATGGATTTCACCACCAGTTTGCAGTATGGCACATATTTTCATAAATATCAGCCTCTTTGCTTTCATGTGTTTCCATTCATTCAATCCAATTTCTTTGATCACTTTGATCAAGGTAATTTCTCATGTTTTTTCCCCATCTTTGTGCTCTAAGATAATCATAATGTGCAGCTGAATTCATCTGTTGTTATTTAGGTGGCCTTTCACAATCATTCTCTAGTGTGGCTATCCGTTCATGACCTCCAACAATATATCTTTTACACCATTTTACTGTTTATTTTCTTTCAACACAAAAAGTCATAATATATCGACTACTTATTTTCATACACTCGAGCACATCATGTAACTAAAAATATTTTAGTTGCTCAAACACGACTGACTTTACAGTATTACAATGACATGTAATTTTCACATACATGTCATTTCTCTTTTAACCAATTTGCCTTCTGTTTATCTGTACCTATCAAAGGATGCAATCTTTGCTGGAAGTTAATCACGAAAGGCTCCATTATGTTTTCTCAAAAATATATCCAGTCAATACATCAGCAATGGTGTGATCTGTAGAAAAAAGAATTATCTGATGAAAGTAATTGTTCATACATTATGTACATGTATTTGTTAACATACCGTATAATATATAACTACATGTATTTTCAAAATCTTAAGCAATCTGAAGGCCCTAATACATCTTTAAGTGTGATTTAATTAGTTGGCACAAAAATCTTATGGAAAATTGTTAATTCTTTTCACTAAAATTACTTAGAAGTATGTAGTTGTTTCACAATTGACATGGCAATCAAATTACAAAACATTAAGAATTCTTCAATTTGTTTGAAATTTGATAAATCAAAAGTGACCTTATTTAGAGGGGGTGTTTTCTTTCTCATGGAAGGCAGCAGCTTATTCATTTTTGTTGTACATTGCCGTCTGTGACACAGGAATGCCAAGCTTGTGACACATATCTATGGTCTGAAAACAAAAATGAAAAAAATATTAATCATTTCATACATATTTATAATCACTTTCATGGAACACATTCAACAAAGCTTAGAGTAGGCTAAAGAGTAATTAACAAATAAACTTGTATCCCAGTCTACCTAAATCAATGAAGGTTTGACATTTTCTCTCTACACTGTCTATATTATAGGCTTTATACTATTTCAGTCATGATAATTAACTAAATTAGATAATGATTTTGATAACTACTAATATAAACAGTTACACCCCTAACGACAAGTGAACTTTTCAAGAATAATGTAATCCCTAATTGTCTTAATGGTTAAGTTTTTAACTCATTTCTTACAGAGAAATGGAAAGATTGAATCAGTCATACAGTAAGGATTAAAGTACTTTTTTCTTAATTTTGTTCTAAAGTCAAATTGAACATCATAACATTTAATGATTTTGTATGTGTCAGTATCTAAGTCATTGATATAACTTTTGATGACAGTAATACAATCTTGGATATAAAAGATCAGTATATCAGAAACCATTCAATAATAATATCTCATAATTATGATGTGCACATATACAAACTTAGTGACCCAAGCCAATCAGTGTAGTGTTTTATGACCCTAGTATATTGCCAAGGGCAATACTGTCCTGTAGAAAAATGTAGCTTATGAAAACATTGCATAATATTGCATAATATTATGTAATGTGACCACATGGGTCCTAAGAAATCAGTGATGGACTAGCTTTTGTCTCAGCTACTGTTACAACATGTACACTAAATTTATAAAAGTTTGTAACTGAACTTCGCCAAAATTTGCCAAAAAATTAAGATAAGTATTAATAATTAAACTAATACTTTAAAAATTTTAACATGAAGCCCAATAGTCTTTATAGATCCATGCCATGCATAGCTTTTAAAACTGAAATTTTAAAGGTCATGTAGGTAAATACTAGTACTTGATAGACAATAACTTAATCATGTTAATGGTATTAATTTATTGCAGTATATGCAATTAACCTACAGTTTTGAGTGATGTAAGCTAACAAATTTGCTACAGCCTGATAAAAAGGTATACCTGTGCACTTCTTATAATTAACTTTTTTTTTCATTTTAGACTTTTGTAGAGATACATACTCTTAACTAGTCATTAACCAAGAACTGTAACATTTATGTTATAGAAAGCAATTTTCAAAGAACTGATTTTTTTTTTAAATTTCAACTGATTGGTAATGATAAAAATCTGCATTTTGTGTTATATTTTGGTAACAAATACATAATTCCCAACAACCTTCCTCAACTGTCACACAATTATCTAAATAAGAATTAGTTTTGCAAAGTCTGTTTGATATAATATAAATACATTAATTTGAATTGTTATTAAAACTTGCTGTATAATCAATTGTGAAATATTTAAGTAAATCCTAAATAAAGCGCTTTATTGTTGTCGCATGAAAAAAAATGTATTTAGACACACACCAGTAATTATGCAGGGTCTTATCAGACCTAGTGTTGTTAAATTGTATTCATGACATCTAAATGTTACAAAAAATGAAATTTACAATTATTTATACTTGCTGAGAAAGTATTTTTCTAAACCTGATTATGTCTTTGACAGTAGACTGGTTGACTGATTTTACAAAATGGGATGTGAAAAACTTAAGATAGTAATTATATATGGATCGATTAGTGTTTCAGTTTGTGACCTGTAGAATATTGAGGTAAAGTTTACAGACAGACAAACGGACAAACCACCATCATAACATGACCTCTGCTGGACAAAGGACTTTGTCCAGTGGAGCTACAAATGTTAGTGATATTTTCATTCTTTAGCAAAATTGTAAATTAACCCTTGCACTGCTGAGCAACAATTGATCCTGCATTTGCGACTGATCACCTTGCTTAATTGATCATGATCTGCACTCTTGGCTATTCAGTTCTTGTTATCCCTTTGAACAAATAATATTGTTGTCAACTAATCTCATAGATTTGCATGAAATCATTGTGCATGTTTTTGTTTTCAATAGTAAAGATATGGCCCTATACTGTTTGACTGGCTATCACTACGGTCCACTGAAGACAATCATTAAAGAATTCATATAAAAACCTATGTAAAGTAAAGTGACCCCAATGCAGGGTCAATTTGGATCTGGGTTTCGCCATCTTCACAATCTTGGTAATTTAAGGTCCACAAGGCCATGAAGATTTTACCCTCCCAGTATATTAAGCTGATGTAAAATCATGGTCAATTTTGAAACAGGAGCCTTGATAAGAAATCAAATTTTAAAATATTTCCTAAAAAAATCAGCTAGGTAAAATAAATTTAGTCCCTGGTCACGGTCAGTTTTGATGCAGGGTCATGATTTGAATTATCTTGGTAGAGCAAAGGTAAATTGTTAAACATAGAGCAATTATAAACAGCCAGGGGCGTAACTTGTTTAGGTTATTTTGAATAACTTCTACAAGTTATATTTATCTTTTACTCATGATTCACTCACTAAAATAACTTCTGTAAGTTATTTTTCAGTCATAATAACTCATTCAAGATTTTTGGTTCAAATTAATAGTACAAAGATTTAACATAATTTTTCCACAAGAATATGAATTTTCTGGACAGTTATACAATTTGTTTCTATTTCTTTGATCATTGAAATATTAAGATAATCAAATAAAATCTATTACACCACAATAAAACCTTCTTGCACAAGGGCTTTGAAGTAGGACATTCTTCAGGTCTTCTTTACGACAATTTTGGCAATAAATTCATTTATATGTCTGATTGAAAATTCATTACTGTCAGCTATATTATTTCTCTCCCTTAACTAAACGTATTTGCAGAGGTAATCTGCTAGTAATGAAGAAATTCAGAAAAACTGAAATGTTGAAATGTAACCTGGATAAGTTATTTTCAGAAATTCCCATTATTTTGGTAACCTCAACTTTCAAGGGAGTTAATTCTTTCAGGGAAGGGAAGTCATTTTATCAACAAAATTTTTCAAATATCACTTACTGAAGTTATTTTCAAAAATAACTGAAACAAGTTACACCTGTCTGATAAATAAATTATGATATGATAGTTATATTGACTGAAATAATAAATTGATCAGTTAAAAGTCAGGGCTTCAATTGTGAAGAATACATGGGTTTACAGTTTTGAGACTGTACAACGCAAATATCCGAAGTGTATCAAGTGAACTCGATAGATATCTCCCTTGAATTTCAAGTAAACTGAATGTTATACGCTTATAATCTATAGAAAATGAGCTATTTGTAAACTGTCCTCTGATAGGTAGATAGTTTCCAGACATAAAAGAACTCAACCAAAGTAGGGCACGAACCTACAGCGGTGAGGGACAAGTGATCATCAGTCAGTGACCTTAACCACTCGGCCACAGATCTATGCCATGATGTATGATCTATGTGATTTCTTAGTTATTCGTATCCAGGTACGAACCGACTTCGGCAATATGCGGACATTTTCGTACCATTTTCTAACCACGAATAAAATCTATACATACAATACAACAATTACAACATGTCTAAAGCATAAAAATATGTTATTATATTTCAAAAAGACATGTACAAGTGCCTCTGTAAAGTTCATTTGCTGATAAGTTTCAGTTTTATACTTAAATGCGTAAAGACGCATTTTAGACTAGTGTTTCAGGCGCTAGAGTGCGGAACATCTTCAAAGACACTAAATGAACTAGTCAGGCCGCACACTTTTGATGATCTATATAGGGGCGTTGGCAAGTTACCAAAAAATCTTTACGTTGAATTCCCAGTTTTGTAATTAAAAATTCAAGAGTACCTAGTCGTTCCATATCGTATTACAAATTTTTTACAATGTTCTGATAGTTTATGATCACAAAATCAATATCGGATAAAAGACTTTAAATTATTCGGCCTGTCTAGTTGTCTTTTAGTGTCTCCAGTCTGACTAGTTGTTATCAAAACCGGTTAGGAAATAGTTCTATACAGAACAGATATGCCAATATTCGGCCACTTCCCAACCCAAAAATATAGTATTCTTTCCCAACTCAGATGGCAGAGCAACTTCCCAAAATGCAAGTTAAGTTTTCCCGAAGTTTGTTCACATGATTTCAGCATTTCTGGAGGAAGCATTTGTGTGGTATCGATTTTTAGTCGCACTATAACATAACAGCGCACAGTACTGCGTGTTATGCATTACCAGTCTAATCCGATTCTGGGCCTGAATTTTAGTCCGTATCTCAGGGGTGGTAAATTTATTTCGACTTCCGATTGACAATGTAGCATAATGGACTTTTATCTCGAATAAATTTCTCAATTGCAAGGCCAAGGCCTCTTCCCAATTTCCTGATGAAAATCCCTGTTGTTTTAAGTATTAGGTAGAGTACTGTTGGCGAGAATAATCATGTTATTTCGAGAAGGTTACAACTCTGAAAAATGACGTTATTATTAGAGCCAACAGTTACTCTATCTAATTTGTATCATGGCACGTTGATTGACAGTTCTCATGCCGTACAATAAATTGTGTGACGTAAAATCATGTGACATAACAAAATTGTGTGGTAGGGACCTCAATCTTCTTTACCGAAACAAAATCAATACATGTACTTGTTTGCTGTTAAAAGTGTTCTGTAGCCTACAAAATTATATACCGGAGCAATTAAGTGTATAAATTTGTTTTTTATCTTATTACTAACCGGCCGACTGTAACTTTTCCAAATTGTAAATTGTAAAACAAAAATCTAGGCGATAAAAAAAATCTGAAAAGTGTTCTCTTTTTCAGAAAGATCATGTCCTCTATTACAGATAGAGCACAGTCTAAGCTCCGCATCCACACAAATTTTAAATTATCAGTAATACAGTTCAGTGTCCTATACAAATATGCAGTAGCCATGATACAAATAAGAAAGACAGACATGTTTACGGTCTCCAATGAATAAAAGCACAGTTGCAATGAAATAGATTAATTGCTTGTATTTTCTGAATCGCACATCACGGTACTGATAATTAATTTACATTCGAGAAAGGTGATTCCTCGGTTTTCTTTGCTGGTCTCTATAACTTTGAATAATACAATAACCAAGATTAGAAATGAAAGAAGACGATCTCTATTATATTGCAATATACGGACCCTGATATGAGTCAACGGTAAAGACAGAGTTTCCGTCTTTTACTGAATGGAGAAATGAAAGCGACCTAATAACCAGATTGGTAAATCTGAGAATAAATATCAAGTAAGCATTATTTGCTGCTTCACAGGCTTTCACTGTATTTATCAATGAGGTACAAGAATGCTAGTCTCACTTTTTCCGCTTCGAAGGCAGACCGATTTTACAGGTTGACATTTTACAGTTGTCTGCCTTCTACGTCTCACTTTGAAGTGCCAATAGCTGGGAACGCATCCCCAATGAAATTCTGTTGGGCACTTATAAACCCAATAAAATCCATGTGGTCATGTAAATAAATAAACTGTCCCCGTGACCTCAATCGGAACCTTCTGCGATTTCCCGCAGAGATCCCTTTCCAAAGGTTCTTGGGAATGGTCACGTGATAATTGTCAAATCGGCAAGATGGCGGCCAATTGGTGAAAATTCTGACCTGTTCGAAACTTTCGTAAAGCTTTACGTTAAATAGATAAAATTTGATATTCAAATTTGGCAAATTAAAAGATTATGGTCTGATTAATAAAATTATTTATTGTCTTCACTTATTGCTCTTGAAATACTGAAATGCGAGCGTGTCAGATTCCTGGCACGATTTCCCTACGGAGTAAGCTTCAGCGTACCCGTTCTGTCAAACATATAAACCGGGTATGCTGAAGTTGTTTTAGCTAACAAACTGATATTGCATGCGAAGGGCGGCTGTCGTATATAACCAAAAAAACAGCCAATTGTTGGGCTAACGCCGGTTCTAGTCCAACTAATTGTACGTGCGTCGGGTTATTGTGTTATTTTTGGTATGGGCAATATCTCTCCTCTGTGAGATTCTGGCCCAAAAAGAAAATATCTAAGAATTTGATCAAGACGTCATTTTGGCTAGCGCCAGTTGTACCCAATATTGAAACTACACTTTCTTATTATGGAGCACATTAAAATTAGGCGTAAAGGTGTGACAGTTATATAATATCAGATCTGTGAAAAAGGGTCACATAGAAATGCCAAATTAATTAGGCTACAAGAATGCCAAAAAGTCTTATCGCTTGGATAAATTTTATAAGAAACGAAATAACAGCATTTAAAAAAAATTCTAGAGTGGTGGAACCTATGCTGGAGGTATCCCTATGCTGGTGGTATCTCCGAAAAACGGCTATTTACAGAAAAACAGATGAAGAAAAAATTTCAGGGTACATTCAGCAATGACAGTCGATGAAATGCTTTTACAGTAAATGTAGTGATAGCCGCGCGTGCAGCTCTGTGACATCACAGCCGTTACAATTGTACTTGATCCATTTTGCTAGAAAATTTCTTAAATATAGACATCAAAATCACCCAGTTAAAGTTAGCATTTTTGATAAAACTTATTTCTTTTGTATAAAAATATATATTCTATGGAAACTGTTATATCTTGTTAGTTAATATTTAGGCTCTAAAAACTGTTTCCCACCCGTTGGTTGTCAAATATCACATACCACCAGCATTGGTTCCCTTCGAGGTGAAATTTCAAGTTTTGACATGTGTCGTGTCAATAGCTCCCAGAACGACATAGTCATGTGACGAAGCACATCAACGTCTTGTTTGGATTTAGCAGGGATAACATTATGTTTTCGCTGAGGCAAATCAAAATGGTTAGGATTTCCTGCTTTCTGAACTGCTGATATACGTTCAAAATACCTCCAGCATAGGTTCCCCAAGTCTAGTTATAAGAATTATCATTTAAAATCTAAATGAAATTTAAAAAATATTCCTTATACACAGACTTAATTTTCTGTGCAATTGTCCCAAGGTACGTGTTGACTAAATAGAGTACGAATTGACTACGGTACGAGGTGACCAGGTGACTAGATACCGTGTAGCCTTTTATAAAAATTTAGCAATGTCATCACTTGGTTTTATTCTGTTTTGAAAGACAGATGGTAACAGATTAGGAATATATTTGCGGAAGCACTTACCAATTCACAAAGGCATTTTGTTCGGCATACTTGTCAAATATATAAAACGTTGTCAGACATCTATCTAAAATGTCCGGCTAAATCATCTCGATGTTTATTGGCTACACGGTTAGTGTGCTTATTTGATTGGCTGCACGGTTAAACCCGGTTCTGCACGATACACGTTTTATTCATAGTTCTGATTGGCTACACGTTAATCGAGCGTGAACCGTGAAGCGTGTGCCGTTCGTGTTGCACGCGAATGAAACCGTGTGCACGAGGAACCCACACGCAGGCGCCACTGTAAGACCAAGGAAAACAGATTCATGCCATTGAAATCATGGAAATAAATTTAATTTCTTTCCCTTATTTAGTAGATATACAACATAAATGTCTTCAATACATTAATTTGTGTGCATAACAATCTGAATAATAAACGTTCAAAGGCAATTTACAAATTATTTGAAAACTTCCCAGGTACTGTCGATATACCGCTCTTTGCCCATATTCGAGGCAACTATATTTATATCATACCATTGATCTGATAGACGCATATCTTCGAAATTAACGTGTAATGCTAACATTTTGAACTTCTAAATCGGTATTGCCGAACATTCCTTTCCCGTTCTTACATTTCACATAAAATTTGGTTCCAGTAAGCAAGTCTATCCAGTCCTGAACATATATGATTAAAGAACTACTGTGACGTAATAGTGGCTACAAAATAAGCTGAATGTTTAAAAGCTGCTCGCTCCCAGACTTTGGTAAAAAAAATAAAGTTCTTTAAACTGTATGAAAATAACATATTTTGGAACATATAGTCATAAAAAAAGTTCCAGTATAAATTCCTGTCAAGTTTATCTGTAGATTTGAAATAATAAAGCGTTGCAAACGCTTTTGAAATTCTAATATAAAGATATAGTGTAGCGGTGCCGTAAAACCAGCATTTTCAATCGATTTTTGCAAATTCCTACCTAGTTGTTTACTTCTGTTGTTGATTTTGGCATTTAGTTTAATATTTATGTATAGTATGCCATTTTTTTCATTTTATTTATCAACGGCAACCTACAGCGAGCAGCTTTAACTGCTACAACAATGTAATAGTTGATCCTTTTTTATCACACATTTCATTGGTGAAAATAATACTAACAAATGTAACCCCATAAGCAAAGAGATGTTGTACAGGCGTCAAGCTTATTACTCAATCCTGAATAGTGTTACTTAATATTATATACGAGTATATGCAAATACATAATGCTTAATCTAAATGTAACTCCGTATCAGCATACATTAGAAATGCTAAATGACACTTAAAAACATGGAATATATTTCATAGAAGAACGTATGCTTGCAAATGCAATCCCATACCAGCATACTTTTGAAATGATATTGAACTGACAAATGTGAAATATCGCATCATCATATATAATCGAAATTATACTAACAAATGTAGAATCACGTATCACCATACATTAATATCTGGAATTCTACTGACAATTTTCAGCTAACGGTCGTACTACACTTCACTTTTACTAAAATGAAATTAAGATACACACGTTAATGTGTGCATGCATAATACATGCTCTGATTAAAGTCATATATACTTTTTATGTGTCTTGTGTAACTAAGTTGTTTAATTTATTTCTTTTCAGATTGTGCAGTCAAATAAGATTGTAAAGGAAAGTATCCTATTTAGTGTTGAAATAAGTAGAGTTATACACCAAATGCAAATAGAGCGTGGAACAACAGCTTTATATGTGTCATCCGGCGGCGATCCATTTGTGAAACCGAGGTTAATCGCACTTTACAGAGAAACCGATGCTGCCATAACTGCACTCTCGAAATGGATACCTATTTATACAGCAGAAAATTTTCAATCTCATGAAGAGTTTCATGAACAAATCAAAACATTTCGAGCGAAACTTAATCCCAAAAATGCGACATTACGTCAAGTTACCGATTTTTATACGGTCAAAAATGCAGTTTTTATTCGCATGATTGGCAAGAGTATGAACAAGAAAAGGAGATTCATGTACTGGACAGAACTGACTGCATATAAGATGTTGATACTTAGCAAGGAGCAGGCTGGTATAGAACGGGCACTTGGAAGCACGTATTTTGCCAGAGGTAAGTTTCTGCAGTTTAACTGAAAAAGATGGTGCGCTATAATTCTAACATATACTAACCTAAACGTTTGGATTGTTTTTTGTACAAATAATGGTCAATTTTGCCGGTGAAATATCTTTCTAGGTAAACTAAGAGTGACTTGTATTTCTAACAGCCAATGTGCCGCTAAGACATATATTCCTTCCCTTTGCCACACCAATATCGGTCTTTGTGTTGATCTTTTTGTCTTTATTTTAGGAAATTTTCCAATGGATGACCTGCTTTGGTTCATTGAGAAAAATGAGTTGGGCATACGTTTTCTTGACCAGTGCATGGAATATTCCTCATACGCGGGATACCTCATTGGTGCTTTGTATTCAAACACATTGCTGGCTAAAGACCTCGCGGAAATGAGGAAGACTATCAAGAACAATAGTCTGACAGCTCCGTCTGTAGTGTCCGGAACCATTTGGTTCGATAATATGACAGAGCTTATGGAGATCTTAAAAGTTGTACAGGACAGAATGGCCGAAAACATTGTCCAGGTTAGTTAATTCAGTGAAACTGTTTGGCACGAATTACTTTGCATATATGTCTTGCAACATGCAGTTTACACAATTTATAACTGTAGAAAGTCGTACATGTATATTAAACGTGTTGAAGGCTGTTTCCTATATGTATTTGTCACTCTTTCGATTTGGGGTTTCTAGTAGAATTTCTAGTAGAATGTTAGCGTATGTTCACAGTAAAGGTCAATCTGCCCCCTGATATATTACAGAAAATGTTATAAAAGCTAAGTAATGTCTTACTAAACCTGAAGTCTGAGAATGTATAGCGGGTAGAATTTTGTATCAATTTATTGATGTAAACTATCTTTATATAACGTCTTTTTTCAGCATACAAACGATGAAAATAAAGAACTAGAAGAGAAAATGACGCTAAGTGCAATACAACTCACTATAGCGGTTGTCATTGTGCCTGTAGTGGTATTTCTGGCTAGAAACATCATCAAACGAATGCATAAATTCTCAGCGGAACTCGCAGAAAAGACCTCAGAACTTGAAGATGAACGAAAACGTACTGATGAGCTGCTATTCCAGTTGTTGCCTAAAACCGTTGCTAGGAAGTTAATGCAAGAAGGAAACGCCATTCCGGAAGCTTTTCAGTCAGTTACAATTATGTTTTCTGATGTTATTGGATTTACAACAATATCAAGGTAATGTCTTTTTTTTTTAAAGTATACTACGTAATCCAGCTATCTGTGAGATTGTTTAAACTATCATAGTTAACACCCCACAAAGGGCTATCAAATGGTACATGTAGCATAAATGCTACCTTTATATTTTTATGACTGTAATTTCACAATCGACCTTTAACATTAGTTTTCATTTTGACCAAGCGGCGAAATCGGGAGTAAACAATTCTATTTATGGTGTAATTGTTTATACTTTTTAGTGGTGTTGAGTTTAAAAATAACCATAATGTCTGCAACTGTACATAAATGTCATTAATCATCTATAAAGTGTTATGTACATGTACAATTTACATGTTGCAACAACTGCTAAGCTGTAAATTCCTTTCTTTTTCTAACCAAGTTGACCCTATTTATACAGCTAACAACATGTTTACCAGGATTGACAGCTTCATTAACGTCTAGCATATAAAATTCTCCACACATGAATATTAGTAATGTAGTCAATGAACAAAATGATAAATAAAAGCAATTTTAAAGAAAAACATACATTGAAAAATGCCCCGTATTATCAGCATAGACGCCTTATATAATAAATCGCTATCCCTTTAATGAAAGTGTCAGTCTTGGTAAAACACTTTGCTTCGTACTCATTATACATGGCAATAGTTAATACACTTGTTTCTGTATTAGTCACATCACGTCGGTGGGGGTTGAATTTCTGTCACAGCTGTTTTTCAGTCACGATGTCATTAGTATTTCAGTTACAGAAAACGATGTTTGTTTTCTTTGTTTGTATTTCAGCCACAACACACCGATGTTTTGGTATTTTAATCAAAGCACACCCCCAATACATTTATTTTCTATTTTTGTCGCGGCACATCAATGTTTATGTTTTTGATTTAGAGCGAACCAATGTTATTTTGTATTTCAGTCACAGCGCACGACAGGGTTTTAGCGACAGAAAATCGAGTTTTTCTGTATTGCAAGTCACAGCACAATGTTTTTTTTGTGTTGTGTTTTTTTCAGTAAAGACACAACGATGGGTTTTGTTTTTCAGTCTTTGTTTTTTCAGTCACAGCACAACTATTTATAATGTTTTTGAGTAGCGACACATCGATGATTTTGTTTCAGTCACAGCACACCAATGCAGGTGATAGGCATGCTGAATAAGCTTTATCTAACCATCAACAATCGTCTTGAAAAATATGATGTCTACAAGGTAGAAACAATAGGTAGGTTAGAGATGGTATTCGAGTACTTGACAGCTGAATATTCAGGAATATAGCTCATTGAACCATGAAAACGTCTTAAATATTTATTAAACAGATGAAAATGTTTTACAAAGTTTTCTTTTAATTTAATAAACTTACTTACAAACTATAACAAAAGTATTTGTGTACGTTATTTGATGTCGAAACTTCAGTTCTCTAAAAGGAAAACATGTTTTGAAAACATTTTTTCATGATACTATTTTATACGGACGTATAGAAGAAGACTCCTATGAAATTTTACAACGAGGCATATACAGTTCGATCACAATGCAAATCAAAACTTCGTATTTCGGTCCGTTTAGAGTTTGTCTTTTGCTCGAACTAGTGCAAATATAAATCACAGGTTTTTAGTGCCATAGACAAAATAATGTATAAGAAACCCATATACCTTTGTGTCATGTTACAATGTATATCACTTTAGAACTGTAGGTACAATGCATAACCATTTCTAATTCATAAGGCAACTGTACAGGTCTCTTCTAACATCAGTATCAATTGTGTCTGATTCTGTAATTTTTAAAATGGTGAACGAACATGACGTCATATGACGCTTAGTCTTGTCTTTCATATTCATTATGTATGCCAATTATAGTATAAAATGGAAATTTCTGTAAGTAGTATTCCAAGCTGACATTTCACAATCCATACGCTCTAAAACAGTTGTATTATACAATTATAGGAAAAGTGTAGCCTATGATAAAATAAATTAATCAGATAAAAATAATCCATATTCTCAATAGCCTTTACCTCCCAAACAAAAATGCGTTATAACTTTAGCTATCATGACTACATTGTCCCATTCAAAACCTTCAACGTATGTGTTTTACAATTTTGTGACATGTGAAAGGCAAAACGATAAAAACAAACGGTGCAACGGATGTTTAAGGTTTTGTTTTGCAGGCGACGGTTACATGGTAGCGTCAGGCCTACCTAACAGGAATGGAGATAGGCACGTAGAGGAAGTAGCCAAACTCTCCTTGGATTTGCTCAAAACAGTTGGTGAGATGGAAATTCCACATTTGAAACAAGAGAAACTGCAGTTGCGAATCGGATTTAACACAGGTGCGTGAATATAAATGATAAAAGTATTAGCTTAAGCGGCAAACCATGTAAACATGATACAAATAAGTTTGTTCAAGTTTCTATTTAGCGGACTTGAGCACAAAGTGCACAGTCATGCTAATTTTTGTGGCCGCTTTGTGTCCAGTGTCCGTGGTCGTCAATAATTGATAATTAAACGACATTTCCTCTGAAACCACTTTGCCAATTTCAACCACACTTCACATGGATATTTTATGGATTTGCCTGTAATTGTATGGCTCCAGTGAACATAATGGCTGTCAGAGCTTGAATTAGACGAATAATTTTCAATGACATTTTATCCGTAATCACCGAATGAATCTTAACCGAACATTAGGGAAGTGCCAATTACTTATGTTGAAAGAACTTGTGGTCCGACCCATTTGCTATTGTTTCGTTGTATATATATTCCTGCTTAATGTACATTTACATGTACATCTTTAACAACAATAAAATATGTTGTAAGAAACCAAACGTCATAAGATGTTAATTTAGTTGTCCTCTTCTAAAATTGCTTCACCATTTACGGAACGTTCCGCTGGCAGACTAGATATTTGCTTTTCGAATTATGTCACACATTTTTTTCTTTGAAGGCCATCTGTCAAGATTGTTTAGATACATGTAGTTTGCATCTTTCAAATACTGTAGCCACCCAGTTTTACCATATGTTAGGAAATGTTACTAGTATTTGCCTGATGGAACACTTATATCATATTCAGATCTGTATAGTCTGTTTAAATCATGCGATGATCATGTGTTCTTATTTTGTTTTTGAGGGGCGGATGGAAACTTTTCCAAAATATTGTTGTAAACCAAAAAGTAAAACAAGAGGCCCTTAAGGGCCAAATATTTTAGAATGTTATCATGAAGGAAAAGTTATTGCTGTTGTTGGTATTTCTCACTCATAATTCTCATAGTTTTACTGCATGTCTGAAATGTTGCAACATTTCAGTATGAAGAATCAGTGTCATGGAATGTTAACATTTATATTGGAAGGGACATATTCTAAATATATGTAGAGACAAAGTTTAATAACATAATTTATGCAATATACAATGAACATTCCAAAGATCAAATATGTTTGTACTTAAGGATTGGACTTACATTTATATTTAGCTCTCATAAAATGCAATGCAGGAAATAAATGTTTTAACGTAATTAAAATATTTATTCCAGATTTCATAAGTTTATGACCGTTGAAAACTCGAAATACAGTAAAACAATATGTTTTATCCTTGTATGACAATTCTTGACTACCTAAAACAATAAATAAAAAATGAGATTGGTCAACATCTTACTTAAGTCAATTGGCTTGTTTAACTTCAGGCCCCTGTGTTACGGGAGTTGTTGGTACAAGAATGCCTCGATATTGTGTTTTTGGTGATACAGTAGATACTGCATCTAAAATGGAAACTACTGGAATGCGTAAGTACCATTCCCTGTATTAAATTCAATGTACGTAATACAGAGTACCGATGTTTCTTTTCATTTCAAAAGTATAACGCCTACCTTTATTCAGCACGCTGACAATCAAAGCTATTCTATTATATTCAGATTGTATTAGCTTAATAATCACCTTGGTGATATATTAAGAAAAAAGAAAGTACAATAATTTGCTTACTTAAAATTGATACTGTACAATAATTATATATTACAAAATGAACTTTTACAATCAGAAAAATATCTTTTCTTGCGAGCCATTGTCGTCAAATGTCATTGATAACAGTTTACGCTGAATAACATTTTGATAAGCTTGATACTGGGTCATCTGTGATTTAAAACAAGTCGCTAGAACAAATCATAGACAAGCGTTGCAAACATTCTATATGTCATATGTGTTGACACAATTTAAAGAGACATTGTTTTACATTAGGTTAAACGGTCAAATTGAAGCTAAACATGACATAGTTATTTAAAAGGCTTTGAATTATACCAGGTTATAATGAAAGTTGGAAAGCATGTTTATTATCATTATAGTATTGACCAAGTTAGAAACTAGGCAACATAGTTGCCTTTAGCTGGCCAACAAACGTACTGTTATTTCAAGTGATTGATAGAGGGTGATCATGGCATTCTTTTGTAACACTTTTAAACAATTTTTCAAACCGCACAAAATGTACCCAAGTTGTGTTAAGCTTTCGTATGATATTGTACATATTTACATTTTTAAACTCATTGTCGGGACGATTAAGAAATTCATTTCAAGCTTTACTAGAATAATGGGTCAAATGAAAGAAAAAGATTACAGCATACTAGATTCAATACTAGACTATAATCATAGATATTGTAAACACAAGTGACCATCATTATTACAGAGCTTGATCAACTTTGCAATGTTTTCTTTAACGTGAGTGAATGTTCTGTAAGTTTTTATTTAAAACATAAAATGTATCTTGTAGCACTCCGGATACAGATGACAGAGTCTTCAACGTTCATGTTGCGAAAATTGGACGGATATGCCATCACTGAGCGGGGGACTATTGTAGTTAAGGTATTGGAGTCCTACTTAACATGTAATATTACGCAATTATCTATAAATACATGGGATATTTTCTTGCCCCAAAATATTTCTGATATACTTATGCCAAAGGTGTGTTTGAAAAGACTGATTGTGTTGCCACCGTGCCGCATTTCTCTATAACACACATTCATATCACAACACAAATGATACGTGTTCATACTCTGATTCGATGATCACTTACTAACACATTGTGACTCGCGTGCAGAAAAACGAGCAGTTTCAAAACAATGAGAACATAGACCTGAATTATCAAAATAAATATAAAGCATACCAAAGCAATATTATAAACGCCCTATACTAAATTTTTCATTTAGAGGACATACAACTTGAAATGGTATGTTGTTCGAATTTAATGACCAAGATCTGTATGTCGCAAACAGTTTAGTTTTACACTACATGTTTGCATAGACCTTAATAAAATTCGTCTAATGACTACTGCATATATCTATGGGAAAAGTTTGTACTGTATTTTTGATAATTAGCACTGTGTATGAGTTGGATCAAAAAGCTGTGATCTGTCAACAACAGAGAACACGTTCTATCTTCAATAGATAACAGTTATAATTCATGTAGCGCAACAAAGCAAATGATTCATAATTAAAAAGAGACAAAATACTGTTGACTCGAATAATAACGTCATTTCTCGGACGATACTCATCCCCGAAATCGCGTAACTATTCTCGCACACAGTATTCTATATGTTACATACATTTAAATAGAAGCTGTGGTAATGTGCACAAATATAGGCGGACAAAAACAAAAATTTAATCACTAATAAACTTCCTCACCCGAGTTATTTGAAAATGTAAGATAGGCTGTAAGTAAAAATATCATTATTTACTTTTTATAACCGTTTCAGAACCTTAATTAAGTGACTCCTCTTTAAATTACGTTTGTTCAAATCCTATTTATCGGTACCAACGTGTCTGTATGTCTGGTAAGCTATTACAGCCAGGTCTTATACAATCAGGTGTACCCCAGGGATCAGTCCTGGGACCTCTACTCTTTTTAAAATGCATAAGATTTAATGACCTACCAGATGAACTTAAAGATGTATTTGCTGATATGTTTGCTGATGATACATCACTAACTGCTGTAGGCAAAACAACAGTCGTTTCAGACTGCACTAAACAAAGTTCTTCTATGGTGTCAAAGTAACTCTCCTAAATACTAAAAAGACAAAGGCAGTGACAATTCAAGTGACGAATAAATCAAAGACTAACAATACTTTTCAGCTGTTTCTCAGAGATTAACTATTAGAACTGTCAGTTTCTGAAAAAACTTAAGGGGCGCAAGTAGATAAGTCTCTCAACTTGAAAGACCAAGTCAGCATTGTATTGAAAACATTCAATTCAAAATTATACCTCTTGCAGCGTATAAAGCAATTCCTAAATATACCAGTACGCGAATTGTTTATCAATGCATACATATTACCACAATTTAATTACTGTTGCTCTATAATTGACAACTGCAATAAGTAAGAAACTGACACAATAACAAATTTCCAAAAACGAGCAGCGAGAAGTATTCTACATAAACGTTATGATGCTCCGTCAGAACAAATTTTCACGTCACTCAATTGACAAAGAAAAGTACAAACTGGTTATTCTGGTTTACAAATCTATTAATACTATTTGTCCAATTTTCTTCAAGACCAAGTTTACATATGCACATGACATAAGGAAAGTGTCGCTCATGTCACAAGACTCCAAGAGTTTTTCAGAAAAAAGTCTAGAATATACCAAAATATAGAATAAACTCCCAATCGATGTTCGTACGGCAATATTGTTAAAAAATTTCAAACACAAATAAATAGCATGCTGGAAGGTTCACGGGGTCTGAACAAACATTATGTACAGACATACTAACTTACAGACCATTGTTAATATTTTCCTTTCTGTGTTCAATGTTCAAGTGTATTTACTATTTAAGGTTTATTATTATTTCAATTTGAAGTATCTTCTTGTCGTTTTAATGTGATTTACTGTATGCTTCATATGAAAAGTTTGTATCTCTTTTCTGTTCATTTTGTAAAATGTTTTTGTTCATGTACTTGATTCTGTAAATATTGAATGTAAAAATGTTGAGGCTCATATGGTACATGTAGATTGCTTGGGCAAATATGAAGCCTCGTTAAAAGAAAACATTCTTATTCTTCTTCTTATTATTAGTTAATTAAAAGACTGAAGATATGAAATTCGTGGGACGGAGAGTAGCAGTTCATACAGCAGTCTGTGCAATGCACATTACAGAAAGTTAATACGTTTTCCATTACTTTTTTCTCCTGACTATATTTACTGTTACAGCGATTTTTCATTTACGTTTTAGAAATTGGACAATTACATTTATTCAGGCACACCTCAATTTGCATAGAAAATGAACACAGGTTAATTTTGTTAATTTGATTTTGGTCAAATGTTTAAAGGCACCCGGAGCGTGACCGCCAGAATTTTACTAGATAAGGTGAAAGACTGAGTCACGCAGTAATATATTATGCAATGATACTCTATTGAAATTTGCTTTTGCACTCGTTCTTTTGCACTGCATCTAATAAGATTTTTAAACGCAACCTTTGTTTTTTTATATTTTCTCATTTTGCCCCCTAATCCCTCTCTCTCTCTCTCTCTCTCTCTCTCTCTCTCTCTCTCTCTCTCCCCCCCCCCACCACCACCCCCCTCCAAAAAAAAAAATTCATTTAGTTACATACATAATGAAACAATAATGAAACTGGATCTCTAACTTCTGCTAACAATTTCCTGCCTGTAAAGTGAACTGTTCATTGTTTTATAATATTTAAATTTTGGACTGTAGATATGTCATCCATGTGAGAACATATAAAATAATCATACAATTTTTCATTTGTGAAAATCTACTTTAAAAGACTGATTTATATTAAACCAATATTTCATGAATTTCTTTTGTTGTTTTAGGGTAAAGGTGTTATGCGGACATTCTGGCTGGATGGATATTATCCAAAATCGCCTTTATCTCCCGGGTTGTCCACAGAGCTTGATCTACATGAAATACCAGTTTAGAAGATACTGTGCGGCAGTATACATAATCCGTCGTGTTGTACCGATACAAGCGTTAGATCAAAATGACCTTTTATAAGAAAAGAACTTGAAAACGATATATAACTATTTACAAGGATTTTTGTTTTACCGTATTTTCAACAAACGGAAAGGGATTTGAACCCAGCTTACAAAATGAAATTGTTTGAATGTACGTGGTACAACTTCAAAACATATAGCTGCAGTTAACAACAACGTCTCTGACTACAGGCATTCATGATACTTTTTATAAAATGTTAAATTGTATTTTTACGTTCGGACAGGCAAGTCTGCAACAAAAGAAGAAGAAAGATCAGCAACCAAGCAATATTTAGTTTTTGATATTGCCTGTACAAGTCTAAATTAAGTTTTGACTAGAGGCTAGTTTTGACTAGATGGTGCTTGTCGTTTGCGTTATAGTAGGCTTGTAGTTTTAGTTGTGCTTGTGATTTTAGTAGGGCTTGTACTTTCGTAAATAACTTTCTTACCGGTCTGTAAATATGTATGGTTATTGTGTAGTTTACAGTAAGTGCTTGAGTGAAGTCTGTAAATAGAAACGTTTCAATCGCAATCATCGTACTGCTACACCAAATATTAGAAATGTTAAGTCTTAGGAGGATTGTGTATCGAAGAAATATCGAACGTAACTGTAACAGTTTAAATGAGATAATTTTGCGTTTATAAATAGCTTTCATTGCAAGGAGCTCCTGAAATTCTTTCTTTTTTTGCTACCTACCAGTGTCATGACATTGCTACTGTTGCAAGAACTGAACACAGTGTAATGGAACGTTCCAGTTTTTTAGGACAATAAATTGAAACATGCCTAAGCCTAGGTCAACTACTCACAAATAAACCCACGTATTCATTTGTGCAAACAAGGCCAACCATTGTAAACGTGATGACCAAGTGTGGTCATTGGATAATCGAGCGAATCAATTTTAATATTATTGTAAACACTGGAACCGTTCTTTCTTTACTTTTAAGTGCAATAAACTTGATTTTGGTTTCTTGTGAAATACTTATTTTCCTATGTGAAACAGA
The DNA here is from genome assembly GCA_022818135.1 of Saxidomus purpurata. Lineage (NCBI taxonomy): Eukaryota > Metazoa > Mollusca > Bivalvia > Venerida > Veneridae > Saxidomus > Saxidomus purpurata. The sequence goes on from JAFMSR010000004.1 coordinate 16,004,688, forward strand.
TCCACGCAGAGCAGTTCTGTATTCACCTGATACATGTAACATTGCCTTTATTACATTGTACTGTAATGTAAAACACAACTCCAAACAAGTTTTCACACGTTTACTGGAAGAAGCCCCTAACATCAATCATTGCAGCATGATGAAATCAAGGTATTTATACCCCATGGTAACAATGGGCGGAGTCGTATGATCCGTCGAGGGCTGTGCCACTGCACCTCCGGTGAAACGGCACAGTCACCGACAAAAAGGACTCCGTCGACTGCTACTATGGAAACACCGTAACACATAATAAATCAAAACATAAATGAAATGTCAAAAAAACGTTACATTGCTTCCCGCTGAATAAAACTGAACTTCCACTGTTCATTAATCACAACACCATTAAATGATCATCCATATAATGTCCATATCAGATTCAACACTCCGTAATTTCAGTTGATTTACTGCTTATAATTGTTAACATAGTCAGCGAAAATACCCTCTGCACACCGAAAAACGTCCATAGGATATACTTGACGAATGTCAATGTTTTCAGAATATCCTATTGAGGATATGTACTCTCTCGAGGTGGGAACTCCATTCCCAAAATGCTGGACACTACTAACAGTTACGTTAACAGTTTGCACAAAAGTAACACGATGAGGTTCCTGTGCAGACTCCGGAACATCCTCTTCCTCCTTTTCGTAGAATTGGTCGTACACTTCGTCAGGAATATCCTCAGGTATCTCATCGTCCACGCCCTGTGGGTTGTTAACATCCTGCTGATCCGGGGGGCTGTCATTATGAGGATCCGATGAAACTTCATCCTGCTCCGGTTTAGTTTCTGATATATGAAACACGGTATCACAGGACTCCCTCGAAAGCATAGTCTCCGTTTTACACGGATCCTTATGCTCCGTTTTTAGAGTGTCCGTTGACTTATGCTCAGGAGCCTTTTTTCAGTGTCTATATGTCCCGCATACGTTCGAAATGAGCAATAACAGTCCCACATCCAATTTATCGTTCATTCTTTGAAGTATTTAAAATTCTTGCGTATATGTTTGGTTGCTTAGTATCATACACTGTTCTAGCAACCATCAAATCATACTTTTGAACAAATCTTTGATCTGCAACAATCACTCCCTCTCCATTCAACGGTCTGTCTTTGTACTTCACTCGCACTCACATTTCTTTCTTTGAAGGTATGACACAATCCTTCGTTGTTACAACACGTAGATTTGATACAGTTTTGATTGGCTCATTTGCGACCTTAAGTCCTCCCTTCCGGATAAGGAATTCGTTGGTTGTGTGATCAAGGTTGCATTCAAAATGGTTAATGAAGTCCTCACCTAAGAGATGTGTGACAACACCTCCTACAATAACTGGAAAATAAATTTCAACACCCTTAAATTCCATCAAAATTGTTGTTTCTCCGTCACATTCCATCAAATCACCGTTTGCAGCTATGAATGTGCGTTTTGAAGGTTTCAATCCAGGTCTTTGATGATATGGAATTCTTTTGAAGTCTTTACTCGTAATGAATGTTCTTTTAGCTCCGGTATCAATTTTCCGCGAATTTTACCGGAACTTTTCATGTTTCCTTTTAATGGTACTCGTATATGATGTTGTTCTAATGGCCTTTCAGATGTTTTGACCTCCTCGCGGCCTACCGAGTCGATCACATTTAGTTTAAATGTGTGTTACTTCCGTTTCCCATTACCATTCTTTGATTTCTTTTTCTTACTCTGTGACCTGACTGTCCAACTGTATAGATCTTCGGTGAGCTAGGTTCTCTATTTCTCTCATCAGCTCTTAGGCATTCGTCTTGCATAGCGTGGACCACTGCTTCCGCTACAGTTGTGGGGTGAGTCCGTTCCACGGCCATTCTGAAGTCACTGGAGTCATGACAATTGTCCAAAAATGTGGTCAATGCCTGCTCCTTCACGATGTCAGGATTCGCCGGGTACGCTCTCCTGTAAAACATTTCAACCTCTTGGGCAAACTCACGGTATGATTCATTTCGTTGTTTCCGTCTGGATTTAGCATCGGCAATGTAGCTACCCTTCATATTTACTGTACCAAAACGTTTCTCTAAGTGTTCGATCAACTTGTGCCAACTACCTTGAATCTCACTAGGTAAGCCATACGCAAAAGTTTCAGCTTGTCCACGGAGACAACACAATAATGTTTTCCTTGAATAATCGCTTGACCAGTTGTTTAGCCGGACGATATTCTCAAAGTATCTCCGAAAGTCATGCCACACGTTTGTACCATGACCACTGAATGTTCTACGACATGGGAAGTCATGAACTACAGGTTTAACACTTTTTCCTTCCGTGATATGGTTAGTGTTTTCAGTAACATCGGTTCCATGAGTAAGACAAGTGTCCTGAGAGACACAAGCGCTAAAGTTCCTGGGAGTAGCGCCTTTGTTCAAATCACCTGTTTGAGATACGGGGGAAACTGGTTCGTTTGGATTGTGTTGACTAGTACTAGATTTAATTTTGGAAACAAGCAATAAAACAAGAGCTGAAATGATAAAAGCTAACATTACAAAACAGTTTATCTAACATTCACTTGATCGCATGCATGTATCAAATCATTCACATGACACCAAGTACAATTCTTGAATCTGATCCAAAATGAACACACCAAGAAATCTTAACAGTAAAAGTATTACCCAAAACAGAAGAAAGCATTTCCAAATATGGCTCTGCCCGCTACACCATGTTGCCTTGGTAGCCGTTTCAGCACCGTCATGCTCCATCATAGAAGCAGTCAATGGCGTGCTTACTATTGCATCATTCTTTAGGGGAAAATTTGGAGGAAAGAAAACTTGCGACTGTCCAATCCCAGAATCGTTAGTAGCTACAGGGGTAATTGCGTGTCCATTAATATGGTCACGCCCATTCTTATGCTTACTCAAGACACTGTCCAATACTGGAGTGCTTGACATATCTGAATTATCCCCCATTACTTTTTACAAAAACGATAGGATTGACAAAAATAAAGTTGTACTCACAATTTCTTTTCAAAGGTGTGGAATCGCTCTCTCATTAGATAAGTAAATCTCACTGCCGCTGCCACCGATGTAATGTGAAACACAACTCAACAAGTTTTCACACGTTTACTGAACGAAGCCCCTTACATCAATCATTGCAGCATGATGAAATCAAGGTATTTAAACCCCATGGTAGCATAATTCTAAAGCGTTTGTAACGCTGTATATTATCAAAGCGCATAATTTGAAGTATACAGTTACACTCGACAGAAACATATACTTTGACACTTTTAAATGACTTTTCATTCTAAAATTTGTTATTTTCAGAGAGTTTGGGGAACTAATTTTTTTTTCAAAACTGAGAGCAAGTACGTTTATAGGACATAAAATCTCCTGAATAGTCATTCACTAAAGTCTTTATAAAACAATATAGTAATGTTTCTTTTGATGACGTCTTGGTGATGGTGTTGTCAACATGGATTAAAAAGTAGAAACACGTTATAATACTAAAACATATTAATTAAAACCAGATTAACGTGAAAGTTAAACAGAACAGTTCATGGATTTTTCATCATGGGTGTGAAGTTTGGATCATTACATCAATTTAAGCATAAGCCTTCCCCTTCTAGCAGAACACTACTTATCCCTCTATGACCAGAGTAACTAATTTTCGGTCTTCGCATTATTGCAGGTGATCATTGTCGATAATGTGTACTGTTTTGTTTGTGTTCAAGAAACGATAATGATCACTAGATTAATGAAAACAAGCATTAATAAGAGTTTATAACGTTTGAATATTTGTGTATATTTTGTGCAATAGATAATTGTTTGCTTTGAAATATGTTAAGTTCTAAACATTGTATTTGCATATATCCGTCTTAAAGTGTTCAGGGAATTCACAGTATTTAAAAACTGTAAATTTGTGCTTGTAAATTGAAACATAATCATAATGTTCTGTTTTTGTTTTCAAATAAAGTAGTAATCATGATGTTCTTGTACAATTAAAGCCTCTCTATCATAGTTTAGATACGGTATTGAAAGATATAAGAACTAGAGCTGCAGATTGCCATTGCGTGTGGTATTGGTGGTATTGTACCGTTTACAGCAACTTCGTTTGAAAAAGGTTTAGATTCACCTAGCAGGGATTACTTTTATTTACACTGTCCTGTGACTTTGGAACATGGTGGGGGTAAGAGTGAGGTTGGGTGCGCACCATAAACCGGTTTAAGCTCCCCAGTGGTGTTTTTGCCACTGACCGTTCCAAGGCGGTGCCCCACTGTGTTCCTTTAATTGTTCGTTTTGTCCTCGTGTGTTTGCTTTGTATGCTAGTGTGTGTTGGTAGTGTATATGTGTGTGTGTACATGATTGTGTGTGTCGTGTGTGTGTGCGTGTGCGTGTGTGTGTGTGTTGGTGGTGTGCACTTCTGGGTGCTGTGGGGTTCGTTTTGGGGAGGCTGCGTTTTTGGTACGTGGCATTCCCTGTTTGATATTATTTTTGTTTTTTTGTCTTAATATATTCAAGCGAAATTATCTCATTTGATGGAGCAAAATGTTTTCCCGATATTGTCATGTAAATTGTTGGTGCACATGAGTCATTGAACATTATGTCAGTATTGTTGGGTGAAGTAACTTGTTATTGGGCTGGTAAAATTATGTCATTCAAGAGACTGTTACGAAATTAGAAAACATAAACGTAAATGTCACCAATTTCACTATGCGAAATCTTTGCTTCATTTCTTTTGAAAAGTTAGTACTGATTCCTGATCACTGCACATAGTAACCACTCAAGACAGAAAAAAAACTATTAATGCCTTTTTCTAAATCTTAATGTAGAACTATAATACTATATACATGTAGTATTACAGTGCAGGACTACAAAGTACTACAGTTTTACAAAATCACTTTGTTTCTTCTTATATTATGTTCTTTACAAAATCACTTTGTTTCTATTTATATTATGTATTGGCTGTGAACATTGGCTTACCGATATGTAAAAGTGATTTACAATGTATTTTTTGTTATATAAACGAAGAAGAAGTCGTCTGATTGGACTGATTTGACAGTACTATATTTGCGAAATCTTTTTAAACAAAATAACTATTCTGTGCGTTTAAAGAGTTTACAGGCTCATAAGGTTAAGTGTTCGTTTTTTCTTGCATTAAATGTCACAGAGAAGTAAATGGAACAAATTGGATTTTTGCTGTGTTATCTTCGGCAACAGAAATAAACCAATACAGTAGTCGGAACGTAACAGTTGTCAAAATTTGCGTATATCGTGCGTATAACGTGCGTGTAACGTGCGTATAACGTGCGTGCACTCATCGTGTATTTTGTCAATCGTATATCGTGTATCATATCGTATCATTCATCGTGCAACGTGCACCATATACTATACACGATACACGATGTACGATTCCCGATGCACGATAATCCATACGGTATACGTACGATTTGGTGGTGTATTCCGTAGTTAATCGTTTTAATTAGCGTGTACATCTCTCCCCCTCCCCCATAAAAAATGCTGACTCCAGTTTATATTATTTAGTGTAGTTGCGGGCAAGAAAGATTTCCGGGATTCACCTCATATCCGAAATTTAGGTCATTTTTGGCAACGGAAAGGACATTTTTTTTATCTAAACTGCTGTTGTCAATGGATTCCTTAAAGTGCAGCAGTCAAGGTACGCCCGCTTCGAAGCAACATATCGTGGGTATGATGTTAACAAGTTTTTTATTGGCTAAATGCAAATAATACGCCGAATCAACTACACTTTTACGAAATTATTTAAAGTCCAATAAAAAGTTGTTTGGGGTAATCCTTTTTATAGTTTGCCCTACTTTCCAGTCCAATCAAATGCCCCTATTTCATTCAAAAAAGCTAATTGTATTCTCCATATTGACTCAATATCTCCAATATGATAATAATTATTTCACTTTTTTTCCAATAAGCGAGACTGTGACATCACAGAGCTAAGCTCCGCCTTTAATCTCTATATAATTCAATACAAATATTGTCTTTAGATGGGAAAACTGTAAGCCGGTTATAGGTCCATATTACAGGAATAAACAAACTTATTGCATCGGTTCGCTGACGCTCCCTCGCAATAAATTTGCTTATTCCTGTAATATAGACCTATAACCTATACTTAAATTCCCGATATTTAATTAAAACTATGAATTATGCTGCCTGATTGGAATAATATATCCATTAGCTGACATAAAGAGAAAGGCAATTAGGTAGTGTCTTTGACTGATTAATTAGTTTGAGCAAGGTCTTTCAAATTACTATTGAAAGACCTTGGTTTGAGTGTCATCAAAAGCCTCGATGTCATTCAAAACAGAGTCCATATTGTCCAAAATAAAGGTCTCCGGTTGGACTTAAGTGCATTGTCCTCTACTCCTGCCTACCTGTTTGAACTTGAGGCTGGGGCTCTGCCCCTTAGACTGAGGCGCCAGGAATAAATTCTCAAATACTGAGCGAAGTCAAGAATTTGGTCAGTGAGATCATAACGCACGGCTATTTTGTAAGATCCTCCTACAAGTGCCCCATGAAAACAAAATGAACAAATCTGACATACCGCATCTCGCAAAGTTAAAAACTCAAATGAATATCAGTTATTTTATACTTTGGACATCTACATATATACACAGATGGGTCTAAAAATAGCAGCTTCAGCTGTTGTAATCCATCTAAACAGGTCTGTTGCAATCATAGGCAAATTGGCAAATTATTGTTCCATTTATAAGGAATACTCTATAACCAGTTCCTGCATTTATACAACAGAAATGATAACAATAGACACTGCATTGAGCTGGCTTTTACATCATCAACCTAAAAAACTTGCTATATTGTATATATTTTCAGATTCACTATCATCTCTGGTCTCAATGAAATAAAAACAACAGTCATTCTAGACCAGAGTTATTGAAAACATTATTATTATTCATAAATTTTATCAATGCCTAAAAACAGGCTTACCAGTTACCATGTCATAGTGCCCAGCTCATGTAGATTAATAGTAATATCGGGTAATGAGAACATATGATGTAGACAAAAGGGGCCTGGTTTAGGGGCCATCATCCAGGACATTCCATACTCACCCACAGAAATATATGCCAGGATTCAAACCACTATCCTGGATGGATGCTGTAGAGAATTGAAACTAAAAAATACACATTTTGCCACAAAACAGTGCGACCTGGCCGTCCTATGGGATACTCGACAAATTACAAAATGGACAAATCAATCACACGTCTTAGGCTGGGCGCAAACTTACTACCAACCAGCTCGGGTTGGTACATACTTTTGGTTGACCAGGTTTGCATCCAGTGCATTGTAGAATGTAACACCCCTCACTGGCTATTTGACTGCATAGCTTTCACCACTTAAGCCAGAAATGGATAAGCTTGGACTTGCATGGTTTCACTATTAATGATTATTCTCAGTCCAAGAAAAGCCCTAAGTAAATGTGTATAGAGGTTGTTGGAAAATAACATAGTAGACTGTCAAATGACTGATAAAATTCAGTAACCTAATTTACTCTAGTTGCTATCAAACCCCTTTCTGTAGGTCACTAGTCAAAATCCTAAACAATTCTTGCATAAATGCAATTTTTTATTTTTAACAAGTACTTAGTATTTAATTGTACTAGTAAATAAGCTTTTTTACTGGTTAGTGGGTGTTGATTTATATTGGCAACCCAAGAACATAAAATTCAATCTTGTTATAATTTAGCAAATCATAGTTTGCACATAACAGAAATTAGCAGGGCGTGACAGGTGACATGTCAGTAGGGGTTGCCCAACCACTGTACCTGTTACATGCCTGTTTTAGTTATAAAATACTAATATAAACTTTGATTTATATCTTATATATAATTTAATACTGTATGGTAGTTTGCACTGTCTGTATGGCACCATAATAATTATAATTAAACAAATATCACTGGCTATTATCTGTAATCTGTGGGGGACAGAGGGGTAGGGGTTTGGGTTCAGGATAAATGTAAGCCGGTTTCTGCTTACAAACCTACTCCTACTACCTCCAGTTGAATGAAACATCAACCATATCATGATCATTAAGTATCATCCTTGCCAGTTTGGACTGGCCACTGGCCATACAGATGCTTAATCGGATCACCTGCATCTTTCTTAGCAGTTTAACTATAACAGACTCACTTCAGAATGGGGCACATAGAAAAAATGATTTTATTTAAGTTGTATACCTTGAAATAAGTTTTATTAGATTTGTAATATATATCCATCTTGTGAGAACACTCACATTTGATTAAGAGTTGTATTTTAGTATTACAAGTAGTTCTTTTACTGAAGATCCTACCTGAAACCCCATGTTTAAGTAAAATGTTTAACTTTCATAAATAACATTTCAATAGTAAGTTATGCAAAGAGCTTAGATATTTAAGTATACACTAGCATGATATCACTAGAAAATCACCATAATCCTTTTGTATAAAATGCATGAATAAAAAATTTAAAAAAAAAGATTTCAAAGGCTAAGATGGCAAAATTGTGCTTGTGTAGACTTCCCGTAAAGCATGTAATACCGGCTAAAAAAACAAAAATAATATCAAACAGGGAATGCCACGTATACCGGCTAACACCTATTTTTCAGTAGTTTTATTTTGAACACCTCTATATTGTGTGTAGTTTGTAATCTTAATAGCTTAATAAAGAAAATAATATGAACTTCAGATCTATTACTAAGTTACAATTTACTCTGGTCTCAGTAGACCGGTTGTATAGTTATGTAGTCATATAGTACTTCTGACAGATCTCCTCTGGTTATATTCATAGATTGAATCCATTTTAGAAATCCTTCAAAGGGCCTTTTTACCTGTTACTGTGGCAGAGGCGGTGCTTGAACTCTGTCCGGTTTTAATTATTAAATTTGTTCCTCATCTCCGATAGTTTCCTTAAATGCCTAGCTAACATTAATTTGGATAAATATAGATCTTTTTAGATCTTTCTTCATTTCTAAATTCCAAAATATCTAAAAAAACATGAGTACCATCATTGCTGAGCTCTATTCTGCAGTCTCATAGTTATTGAGGTTTTTGAAACATGTGAGGTTACACCCCCTTCGTAAATATAGAGTGTTGCTGAGCTCTTTCATATTGTTGTAAGTCTTCCATCAATTTATTTGCTAATGCTACATGTGTATTCCAGGAATAATTTTTCCAAATGATCTAGTACATGTATAGTATAAAAGTAAAAGGTAAAGTGCTTTTTTATTAAAGTGTCACCCCTATTTAAAGGGCCAGCCATTTCTGACTTATGAGACACCTTCTTTTTGAGCACATGTGCCTCCCAAATCCTATCCTTTTATTGCCAGGTACCAGGCAGATAGGCATACAATTACCATTATTTAACTAGCCGGCGGCTCACCAACCGGCTATATCAGAACGGACCCCTGGTGGGATTCGAACCTTTGACCTCCCGCTCCAAAGGTGGATGCCTAAACCGCTAGACCAAGGGAGACGGTATATGTACATGTATTACCACCTCATAATATCAGCAGAGTTATGAACATAGGATATGCAAACAAAATCAATCTTGGAAATATGTGTACATCTAAATGCTATAGTCTCATAGCCTTTATACTGATGAAACTACTTATGTAAAAAATGCCATCAGATAAATTAAATATGGAATGTACATCATTTTTCTGCCCAGTAATTAACCATCCATTGAATTGTTCATTGTATCTTCTTCATCATCAGTATGTCAAATAAACATATAATTCCATATAAGATTATATGTTACATGCACATACATGTATGTGTTAATACCACATATGGCATCTTGAGACTGTATAATCTAGGCTGTGAGATGTGTCTTCTCCAGGGTTCTAATTGAATCTGCTATCCACCACTGGATGCAGAGTTGTGTCATGCAATTAGACCATTGTATTATTCTACAGAGGGTCAAAAATAATTTTGAAAATAATTTTTAACCTGTTTTTTGGTTTATATCCTAGAAAGTTTTACAAATTTTATGCTAAAATGGGTGAGAAAAGTTATAATACATAACAGTCTGTTTAATTTTACTTTAAAATTACTACCCCCATAAAGTATTACCCCAACCACCTCGACAGGGGTTCTGAATCAAAAAGAATGATAGCAGTGACATAAAGTATGTGGAACTGCGTGCCAAGAATTAAACTACATTGAAATAAAACTGAACTTTAATAACCTTCTTCACTCTAGAAAATATAACTGTTTCCAAGAGGTTCATTTTTCATATGTGTTTTTATATACCCCACCTATAGAATAGGCCCACTTAAGCAAAATATAAAGTAGCATGATATAAAACTTTATATAAAATTAATCACCATAGTCCTCAGTACATAAATACCGCATTTCGCTTTAATTATCTTCTCTTCTCTTAGAATAATCCTAGATTTCTAGAGGGACAATTTTCACTTTCGGGCTACCGGAAAAAACCTAAATATTGTTCAAAACTTTTTTCTGTTAAAACATTTGTCAAATTAAGGGGCCGTATAATCATCACAACTATAAATACTACAAAATAACATTAAAACCCCCGTTCCAAATGCTTGATTTATTCGAAAACGCCATTTCAAACCTTCAGTTTCTTCAATGTCAGTTTACCCCACCCACTTGACATCCATCAACATATCCAGTATAAGATTATTTATTATATTTGAACATTAATATGCCAAGGTCCTAAAAAGTGTCTTTAATGTAGAATTTATTTAACGAAAAGTGTTGATGGCAATTAACTTTAATTACGCCCATTTTCTCGCACATTGGGATCAATTTCCTGCAAAAGTCACTCCGACAGGTGTTCAAATTTGACACATACTGTGATATGAAAACTGTGGATCTTTGTCACTTATCGATGTCATTTTTTTTGTTAAGGTACGAAGCTAATTGATCTGATTCTTTCGGTCTGATTAAAAGGTCGAAATTTAGATAAATTGTGAAATCCCAAAGTGATCGTATAACGTGTAATCCGTTTAGCGTGTAGCGTGTAGCGTGCGCTTCGTACATCGTGTATATCGTGTATCGTTCTGAATCGCTCATCGTGTATTTACCGAACGTGCAACGTGCGTCTAACGTGCGTGTATCGTGCACTCCGTGTGACAACTGTTACGTTCCGACTACTGTACACGTTTTCAAATTCATTTGTTATTTGTGCGAAGAGCCAGATAAAAGAAAAAATTGAAATACCTTGTCACGGACATATATCCCCGTGACGTTGAGAAGATGATAATTGTTTTATGTCGGAGAAGTTAGGCTAGGAAATATAATTAATATTCCTTAACAAGTGGATTGTTGTTTATCAATCTTCTTTATATTGAACATTAATTGTCCTGTTCTACTGCTTTTGAGTACAATTTGTCATAGTTTCTGAGTTTGTCTAATGCCTATTTAAGGTATATTTTGAATGCTGGGTGTTTGCCCTCTATACTTGCTGTTACGTAAATATTATTCAGGTGTAAAAATAAGAGGGCTCGTTTCGTTTCATTATTGTGTTTTAAAGAATTCTTTTATTTTCCGACAATAATTTCAGCAGGTGAGATGGCATGGAGCAAATATCCAGAAAATGTACAATAAATTTCATTCGCGTCACCGTAGAGATGGTTTCTTCCATCTGGCGCTTCGAGTCTTAATACATCACCTCCTAGTAACTCCAGGACGGCAGCATTACCGGCGGTAGAATGGTGTCCAGGTGTGTTAGAATAAAGGCTATTTATGTATCTAAAATAATTATTATACAAATTCTATAATTATTTATTTACTGTTATACATTTTATACAAAAACGAATCCACATATAAAATCCAATACAAAAAAGGAGTATTTTAAAGTCAGTTTTACAGAACATGTTTACATGTGTATATGCATGTATGGTATTCGGAAATGGAAATGGTGTATAAATAAATGTTAAATAATTTGTAACACGAAATAGGAATACGCTTCACTGTAAGACTAAACTGAACTTCAAATGTAATGAAAGCGGTTAAACCCTAAGAATTATTAAAGACAAAATCTCATTTCATAGCACCAAATTCAATTTCAAGACGTCTAATAAATCTAACAATAACTTGTAAAAAGAAAAGTTGATTTACTTTTCAGTTCCACCCATATATTAACGTCGTTGAGATTGTAAACTCTTTGCTATCGTTAGAGCAGGATTCAGGATTCACAAAAACCCACAACTAGTTAACATACTTTTGATTGTGCATAAGTCTCAAATAGATGCCGGAGCCCCGTGAACTCCTACCATGGTAATTGAACTCGTACAAACCACTTGCAGGTGCAACGAAGTGGCCACTTAGTATTTGGTAAGCGTTCTTGTAGTTAACAAAGACTTTGTCAAATAGAACAGCGGAACCAGCAGCAAGGGTTATATTGTGTGTAAGTCCAACAGAGAACGCAACCACCGGAAAGGAATCTGAAATGAAAGTATTACAAATGAAAACAAAGTAATAAATATTTTATTGAAAAATAAATATGTAGTGACACTTCATCATTGGGGATACCAGATTTATAAACAACTAATTGGAGCAAACGTGTAAATGTATAAATTGTAATCGGTCGTGTTATTTATGTGTCAATCTACCAGATATCACACATTATTCTCCACAGACCGGGTAATACTTCATTAGTTGATAAGACATATTACTTGTCGCCAGACATACATATTGCAAGATTATAATATCTACTCATTGTGTTACATATTGCATATAAATAGGACTGATAATCAAAAATTGGCTGTTCTTACAAATAACTGCACTTGCTGTAATGAGGGTGCTGATGGCTTGCTTAATTATCCCCCGCTAAAGGCGAAGGGATATCGTTCTGGTGCTGTTCGTCCGTCCGGAGTCATAACTCAAGAACCAATGGACAGAATGTCATGAAACTTGAAACAAGTGTACAATGGCATGCTGCTAAGCACGACACAATTTTCGTCAAGATTTAATAAGTATCTAAAGAGTTTTTGCCCTTTAAGTGTTCTTTTCTTCTGTATTCAATATGAAAACATAAAAAATCGAGTTATCTGAAACCAGTTATCAAAATTAAATTATTATTAGTTCAAATACTTTAATTATCACTCATTCAAGTATCCACCCCTACACGTCTTGGTCATTTTAGAAATGATTCCCCTTAAGGAGGTGCAGCGCTTTTCTGAAATATTCTATTTAGAAACTAAGAAATTTTTGTTTTCTGAAACTACAAAATGTAATAGAACTGATTTGATTTGACTGACAACAACTGAGTTCTGTATCACTGTGTAAGATGCAGAAAATGGAGTAACCAATCAGCGATTAGGCCCACTTGGGATGGTGACATTTAAAAAATACGTTTTTCTGAAAAGGCTTGTCAGAATTTGATTTTGTTTGGCACATATAATCAACTTAGTATTTTCCAAAAAAGAAAAAAAATAGAAACTGGATTTTTACAGAAATGAGGCCCTTATGGGGATGTAGTGCTTTTCTTACATACCTATTATGTATATATTTTCAAGAATTCTTGTTGTCTGAAAGAAGTAGTACTGATCGTTCTTACGACAATTAAGTTTTTATGACTGTAACTAGAAGACAAATATCGGATATAAGGCCCCAGTGGGGTGGTGAAATTTAAAAAAAAATTTTTTTTCCCATGAAACAGACATTTGCTTCATTTGGCGGGGGATATTGATTCACTGAATTTGCTTGTGATTCTTCCGCCTAGACATTATGGTAATGACCTCCGTCCGTCCGTCAGTTTGTGCGTGAGTGCGTCAGTCTTTCTGTTTCATATTCTTGTCTGAGCTATTTCTCAGGAACGATTGACTTGAATACAGTGAAACTTCATACACTGCTTCCCTATCAAGAGGGGATATAGAGGATAATTGTTGGTTTTGGTGAAATATCACGTTATTATTTCACCGAGTGGGCACAAAAAGTATTTTTTTCACGAGTGGCACAGCCACGAGTGAAAACAAGAGCCATGTTACACATGGTTAATCCCCCCGCCAGGAAAAAGTTACCTGAAGGTTGTACTTTCGTACATTTTACTTGGTGAGAGGAAATCCTTAAAAAGCCGTATAGTTATGGTCATGCTGAGTACAGTTTTCAAGTAAGTGGAAAAAGAATAAGGCAATGAAGAGAAGGTTTGCAAAATTATATTAATGTTCATTATCAGTATAGGTATGATATTTTTCTATTTGACTAAAAGTAGACAAGGTAGAGTTATTGTTCTTGCACACTGCACTTCCTACCAATGTGCTATGTCAGTGTATTAAGTTTGAAGAAAATCCCTCAAGTTCTTTTGGAGTTATGCTCTGGACAAAACTTTTAAAGTAAATCTGATAAAGGGGAATAACTCTAAAAGTAGGCAAGGTAGAGTTATTGTTCTTACACACTGCACTTCCTACCAATGTCCTATGTCAGTGTATTAAGTTTGTAGAAAATCCCTCAAGTACTTTTGGAGTTATGCTCTGGACAAAACTTTTAAAGTAAATCTGATAAAGGGAATAACTCTAAAAGTAGGCAAGGTAGAGTTATTGTTCTTGCACACTTAACTTCCTACCAAAGTGCTATGTCAGTGTATTAAGTTTGAAGAAAATCCCTCAAGTACTTTTGGAGTTATGCTCCGGACAAGTAAATCTGATAAAGGGGAATAACTCTAAAAGTAGGCAAGGTAGAGTTATTGTTCTTACACACTGCACTTCCTACCAATGTGCTATGTCAGTGTATTAAAACAAAAATAATATCAAACAGGGAATGCCACGTACCAAAAACGCAGCCTCCCCAAAACGAGCCCCACAGCACCCAGAAGTGCACACCACCAACACACACACACACGCACGCACACACACACACACAACACACACACACACACAATCATGTACACACACAAACATACACTACCAACACACACAAGCATACAAAGCAAACACACGAGGACAAAACGAACAATTAACGGAACACAGTGGGGCACCGCCTTGGAACGGTCAGTGGCAAAAACACCACTGGGGAGCTTAAACCGGTTTATGGTGCGCACCCAACCTCACTCTTACCCCCACCATGTTCCAAGGTCACAGGACAGTGTAAATAAAAGTAATCCCTGCTAGGTGAATCTCTAACACACGCAATGGAAACAAAAGGCATGGTATGTAAAACACAAAAATGCTCGTGTATAAATATATAAAAAGCAAACCTTGAGAACCAAAAAACGTATGTACTCAATGCATTTGCAGAAGGCAGAGCACCAAGAGAAACACCCTTAAGGGCCCGACGAAACAGGCCAGTAAGTTTGAAGAAAATCCCTCAAGTACTTTTGGAGTTATGCTCCGGACAAGTAAATCTGATAAAGGGGAATAACTCTAAAAGTAGGCAAGGTAGAGTTATTGTTCTTGCACACTGCACTTCCTACCAATGTGCTATGTCAGTGTATTAAGTTTGAAGTAAATCCCTCAAGTACTTTTGGAGTTATGCTCTGGACAAAACTTTTAAAGTAAATCTGATAAAGGGAATAACTCTAAAAGTAGGCAAGGTAGAGTTATTGTTCTTACACACTGCACTTCCTACCAATGTCCTATGTCAGTGTATTAAGTTTGTAGAAAATCCCTCAAGTACTTTTGGAGTTATGCTCTGGACAAAACTTTTAAAGTAAATCTGATAAAGGGGAATAACTCTAAAAGTAGGCAAGGTAGAGTTATTGTTCTTGCACACTTAACTTCCTACCAATGTGCTATGTCAGTGTATTAAGTTTGAAGAAAATCCCTCAAGTACTTTTGGAGTTATGCTCCGGACAAGTAAATCTGATAAAGGGAATAACTCTAAAAGTAGGCAAGGTAGAGTTATTGTTCTTACACACTGCACTTCCTACCAATGTGCTATGTCAGTGTATTAAAACAAAAATAATATCAAACAGGGAATGCCACGTACCAAAAACGCAGCCTCCCCAAAACGAGCCCCACAGCACCCAGAAGTGCACACCACCAACACACACACACACGCACGCACACACACACACACAACACACACACACACACAATCATGTAACACACAAACATACACTACCAACACACACAAGCATACAAAGCAAACACACGAGGACAAAACGAACAATTAACGGAACACAGTGGGGCACCGCCTTGGAACGGTCAGTGGCAAAAACACCACTGGGGAGCTTAAACCGGTTTATGGTGCGCACCCAACCTCACTCTTACCCCCACCATGTTCCAAGGTCACAGGACAGTGTAAATAAAAGTAATCCCTGCTAGGTGAATCTCTAACACACGCAATGGAAACAAAAGGCATGGTATGTAAAACACAAAAATGCTCGTGTATAAATATATAAAAAGCAAACCTTGAGAACCAAAAAACGTATGTACTCAATGCATTTGCAGAAGGCAGAGCACCAAGAGAAACACCCTTAAGGGCCCGACGAAACAGGCCAGTAAGTTTGAAGAAAATCCCTCAAGTACTTTTGGAGTTGGAGTTTAAAAGTAGGCAAGGTAGAGTTATTGTTCTTGCACACTGCACTTCCTACCAATGTGTTATGTCAGTGTATTAAGTTTGAAGAAAATCCCTCAAGTACTTTTGGAGTTATGCTTCGGACAAGTAAATCTGATAAAGGGGAATAACTTTAAAAGTAGGCAAGGTAGAGTTATTGTTCTTGCACACTGCACTTCCAACCAATGTGCTATGTCAGTGTATTAAGTTTGAAGTAAATCCCTCAAGTACTTTTGGAGTTATGCTCCGGACAAAACTTTTAGAGTAAATCTGATAAAGGGGAATAACTTTAAAAGTAGGCAAGGTAGAGTTATTGTTCTTGCACACTGCACTTCCTACCAATGTGCTATGTCAGTGTATGAAGTTCGCTCAAGTACTTTTGGAGTTATGCTTCGGACAAAATTGGGACGGACGCACGGACGGACGGACGAACAGACGGACGGACGGACGGACGAAGGGCATTTCTAATATCCCCTTCGCCTTCGGCGGGGGGATAAATAACGACTTTTGGTGTTCACAAATGAAATTAACGTGATATATCACAGATACCAACAATTTTCCTGTTTATTTTATGGTAAAAACTCTATTTTTATTTTATAAATATATATATATTTCTATAAAATATCGAAAATCGCGGGAAACGTCATCAGAAAACATAGCGAAAATGGCGTCATTTTAATTACGTCATCGTCGCATGGATTCCAGCTTTAATTACGCTCATTATACTTTTTGACGTAAATCCAGGTTTAAGATTGCAAAAACAGTGAAAAATAAGAATGGTAATCCACTGTTTCAAAACTGTGGATTATCACTTTTATTTCACTGAGAAAACTCTATAATTCACTGGAAAACATAAAATTCGTTTATTCTAGGCACATCTAGTATATATATAGCACTTATGTGCATTCTTGTCCGTGCTATTTCTCACTGAATTGAATTCAAGCAAATCACCATCAAATGTAGACGCGGATGCTCTCAGCAAATCCAAATTCAATGATTCTTCACAAAGTTATTGCCTTTTGATTACTTTTTTCATATTCCTTCGTGTCCGTGCTAGTTCTCAGTAGCCACAGACTGGAACTTTACTAACAAGAGGAGATGCGTATATTACCAGCATGCTCCGGGCCAATGATTTTGATTTTTTTTTCTATTGACTTATTGAGGCCTTTTTATATAGCTTCCATTGCCTCGGCGTGACATTAGCCATTTTCGACATGACTTTTCTTTATTTTATCTTTTAGTGTGTTTGGAAGCTGGACAAATACTTCACTTGCTATAATTAAATTGTTCCACAAGATTTCTGTGATCACGTGAACTTTATAGAACCTTTAGTTAGAGAGTTTCAAATAAAGTTTGTATTAATACTATAAACTTCAAATATGAACACTTACATCTACATATCACTTTTACAACCGCGTTCTATAATGCCTGTACCAGCGACAAAGCAATGTATCATATCAAATTAAAAAACCAACAACAAAATATTGACAATCTGTCCCTGAAACAATTCAACAGCTTTTACCTGGAGATGCCATGTCCAAATCAGAGATAACCTGTACACCCGAGAAAGTTGTGTATATCTGATCAGAGCTACCAAACAAATAATTGTCAAAGCCAGCGCGAGCCTTCACGCTGACACTATCATTCGTATCAAGATGTAAGATTGCGGTATTTCCGGCATCAGCCCATTCAAAATCCGTCACACATTTGATGGAGCATATGTAGTTACCGTTCTTGTATAAATCTTGCCATAGTTCTTCGTTTTGGTGCGCTAGACTAATTAATGAAGTATCAACATTTTCATTTATCTAAATTAGTGCGCATATTCAAATTTTTTTTTTCTATTCAGTGATGTTTTAAATATACAGTATAAACTATGTGGATTTCTGTTCAACAACAGAGTATAAAATATTAGTTAAAATATTGCTGTTGCTTTATCTATCTTGCTTACAATTAATTACTTAAATATATCTTATAACAGTTAAAATGCTCTTAACGGACTAGCTAAAAAGCATGTAAGACAGTTACACCTAAGAAAGTGAAAAATATAGATTCCAGCGCTCGGAGCTTTATACTCCCCGGTGTCTAGATTAAATCCATTGCTTAGGTCAACGAGTTCCTTAGTATACATGATTGGGTAACCTCCGACTACATTCTGATTACGATTTGATGTTACTGAAAAAGCTGGTATGGAGTTGAGGTCGCTAGCTGAATAAGAAAAGTAGAAACTGTTTCATGTTAATGCTTAAAAACAAACTACAGCAAGTAAGACAACACACTGATCATTACTAATTCTAACATGACTCAGATTTGTCTCTTTACAAAGAGTAGAAAAATTACGTTATATTAAACCATAAACAACGCGGGAACCGATATGCTGTAAACATAACGTTATTACGCCGCATGACTTTAATGAGCGTTCGCGTAGAAAATAACGCTTTACATTTAGTGACCTTTTGTAATATATGGTCATGTTAGAATCGACATAACATCCTTAATAGCGTTGCTATCGTCTAATAAACAATGATTTGTCGTACTGATGCGCAGTAATTAACCATTCAGGACTCGGGCCTTCGTGGCTAATTACTGCGTATCAGTACTAAATCATTGTTTATTAGACGATGAGCACCGCTTGAACGGATGTTATTTCATAAATATAATATACCGGTGTGTTAAAAACACACCAATATACTACCTTTTCTATTGATTTTATTACTCACGTCAGAAAAAAAACAACAGATGCATGTTTTTCCATGTAATAAATCACAGTTTCTTAAACGTGAATTTTCAGTTATTTAATATAATTATAGAAATATTTTACTAGCAAAAGTATTAAGCTGAATTTTAATTTGAAGTATAAGTAAACATTCTAAACTCACATATTGATTCAGAACCAATCTGAACACATGTAAACGTGCTATAAATGTAGGAAGGATCGTCAAATGTTCCCACTGGATAATTTACCCTGCTTTTCACTTGCACTGTATCCTCCTCTGCGAGAGTCAAAATAACGGCGTTACCACCAGTACCATATGTACTTTGCGTGTGACCATAGAGGGAAGCAACGCGTCTGTCATTGTGCCAAAGTTCAAGGAACGTTTTTGTGTTGACGTTTGCTAAGGAGTACACCTGACACTTATACGTCCCACCTTCTCTGCTGGTAAATACACCATTTGATATTTCTCGTCTCTGCATATGATTTGTAATTGTCTATAAAGAAAAATATAGCCTATTTCTGTTATTGAACAGGTAGAAACTACAGAATAAAATATATTCATGTATACCATCTTTGGAGGCATGCATAGAGCGGTAGTCGGTTTCGGTCATTTAATATTTGGTCAATATAGTGAAACAGATGAACACGTAAATATGTATTTCTAATATTATAGTGAATCTTAAGACAGGTGTTTAGGCAGCAAGAGACAGAGGATTGTTATAAAAGTATAAATTGATTCGTTCTGAAATTCGGCACAACTGAAAGAATAAATTCCAAACTACTTGAGACATTTTAAAACTCAAAAGTGTTGTAAAGAAATTTTGTTCTTATTTAATTTTCTGTTTTAAGTTCTTTTAGACACTGTGTATAACATGGAAATCTAAATCTATTACAAGGCAGAAGCCAAGAGTCGAGTCTGTCGTTTGCATTTACATCACTAAGATTTGTTTACTTCACAGGTCCAAAGAATACATATATCAAACATATTACATATATAAATAAGAATAACTGAGTCAAAGACAAAAATATTTTAATGTAACACCTTTATATGTACTGATGATTAAGTGTCTTCAGAAAGGGTTGGTTAGAGACAATACAACTCACACTGTAACATTGCGTTTAGGTTACATAGAGTTAAAAACTTTAAAAATTAAATTAAACATCCCGCTAATTTAGGTTATTCAAATATACCAGAAGAAAGGCACTGCTTGATTATAAAGCTCAAAGTTCAAAATTACAAATAGCTATTTTGATTCTAATTTATGTTTATAATTTAAAGCCGCAAGAAGCTCAATTTAGTACTGTTGCTCAAAACAGACGATAAAACCTATTCTATCCGTTCCTTATTGTACGTATATAGTTTAGGATAAGATCATTACCAACTCCTAAATTTGAATAGTCTCCCTGTCATTAGAAAGGAAGTGTAGAACAGTTATCTGTAAAGGCGTTGATAAAAAAATATGTGGTGCTTTTCCGAATGATAATATACTACTTATTTGATCCGAACGATGATGATTTCTTACGGAAACAGTAAATAACATTTTCATGTAAGTTTTAGTAGGTTGTGTTTAGTTATAAATATGATATGATTAAAGGTGTTTAATAAGTAAACGTAAATTTTGTAACATTGTACGTCCTTTTGGACATAGCGCTTACGTGAGGGTAAGGTACAGTTGTTTCGTTTGTAACACTCCATGTCGCAATTTGAGAGACGATGAAAGCTATTGGATCGAATTTTGCTCGAGACAAACCTACAAAAACATCAGTAAACTTATGACAATTACCCAAAAACACAACAGCAACAACATACAATCATGTACAAAAGTTATCACCGACCACTACATACAATAACGGACAAAGGTTATCACCGACCACTACATACAATCACGGACAAAGGTTTTCACCGACCACTACATACAATCACGGACAAAGGCTATCACCGACCAATAAAAACAATCACGAACAAAGGTTATCACCGACCAATACATACAATCACGAACAGGGGTTTTCACCAACCACTACATCTTTAATATTTGATGATAAGCTGTTCTTGTGAAAAAACCGGTCTGGAAAATATGTCAACAATTACTTGAAGTGAAAAATGACCTGAAAATTTGCCAGATTGGAATATAAGCCGCCATTATTTTCTATAGGTAGACCAGGGATAACCATGCGATAAAGTAAACTACTGTTTATAATAAAAAGGCAAAGTTTTTAATTTTATTTACACTATATAGCACAAGCAGTGATAAAATGTTTACCATATAGTCGCATTAAAAGTCAAAATTAAATCAAATGTATTTGAAGATAAAATTTCAAATGAAATTAAGATCCATAAAATACCCAATGAAATTCAAAATCCATTATGTTCACGCGGCCCAATATCAGTATCAATTTGTAAAGCCGTTTTGAAATTTTCTGCGCTGACAGAGTACTTCAAAAAATAAGCAAGACTAGACTTAAAGCCTATCTGGAAAATAAGCCACAAAATCCATGAGAAATATTAAATAAGCCGCGGCTGATATACAATCATGTACCAAAAGTTTCACCAATCACTACGTACAATCATGTACAAAGATTTTCACCACCTACTACATTCAATTATGTACAAAGGTTTTCAACAACCACTACGTACGATCATGTACAAAGGTTTTCACCACCTACTACACACAGTTCTGTACAAAGGTTTTCACCAACCACTACGTACAATCAAGTACAAAGGTTTTCACCAACCTTCTACATACAATTATGTAAAAAGGTTTTCACCAAACTCTATGTACAATCATGTACAAAGGTTTTCACCAACCACTACGTACAATTGTGTACAAAGGTTTTCACCAACCACTTCATACAATTATGTACAAAGGCTTTCACCACCTACTACATACAATTATGTACAAAGGTTTTCACCAACCACTGCGTACGATCATGTACAAAGGTTTTCACCACCTACTACACACAGTTCTGTACAAAGGTTTTCACCAACCACTACGTACAATCATGTACAAAGGTTTTCACCACCTACTACACACAGTTCTGTACAATGGTTTTCACCAACCACTGCGTACAATCAAGTACAAAGGTTTTCACCACCTTCTACATACAGTTCTGTACAAAGGTTTTCACCAACCACAACATACAATTATGTAAAAAGGTTTTCACCACCTACTACATACAGTTATGTACAAAGGTTTTCACCAACCACTACGTACAATCACGTACAAAGGTTTTCACCACCTTCTACATACAGTTTTGTACAAAGGTTTTCACCAACCACTACGTACAATCAAGTACAAAGGTTTTCACCACCTTCTACATACAGTTCTGTAAAAAGGTTTTCACCAACCACTACGTACAATCATGTACAAAGGTTTTCACCACCTACTACATACAGTTATGTACAAAGGTTTTCACCAACCACTACATACAATCATGTACAAAGGTTTTCACCACCTACTACATACAGTTATGTACAAAGGTTTTCACCAACCACTACGTACAATTGTGTACAAAGGTTTTCACCAACCACTTCATACAATTATGTACAAAGGTTTTCAATAACCACTACATACAATCATGTACAAAGGTTTTCACCACCTACTACATACAGTTATGTACAAAGGTTTTCACCAACCACTACATACAATTATGTACAAAGGTTTTCACCAACCACTTCATACAATTATGTACAAAGGTTTTCACCAACCACTTCATACAATCATGTACAAAGGTTTTCACCACCTTCTACATACAGTTCTGTACAAAGGTTTTCAGCAACAACAACGTACAATCATGTACAAAGGTTTTCACCACCTACTACATACAATCATGTACAAAGGTTTTCACCAACCACTTCATACTATCGTGTACAAAGGTTTTCACCAACCATTACATACAATCATGTACAAAGGTTTTCACCAACCACTACATACAATCATTTACTAAGGTTTTCACCAACCACTACATACAATCATGTACAAATGTTTTCACCACCTACTACATACAGTTATGTACAAAGGTTTTCACCAACCACTACGTACAATCAAGTACAAAGGTTTTCACCAACCTTCTACATACAGTTCTGTACAAAGGTTTTCTTCAACCACTACATACAATTATGTACAAATGTTTTCACCACCTACTACATACAGTTATGTACAAAGGTTTTCACCAACCACTACATACAATTATGTACAAAGGTTTTCACCAACCACTACGTACAATCACGTACAAAGGTTTTCACCACCTTCTACATACAGTTCTGTACAAAGGTTTTCACCAACCACTACGTACAATCAAGTACAAAGGTTTTCACCACCTTCTACATACAGTTCTGTACAAAGGTTTTCACCAACCACTACGTACAATCATGTACAAAGGTTTTCACCACCTACTACATACAGTTATCTACAAAGGTTTTCACCAACCACTACGTACAATTATGTACAAAGGTTTTCACCAACCACTTCATACAATGATGTACAAATGTTTTCACTAACCACTACGTACAACCATGTACAAAGGTTTTCACCACCTACTACATACAGTTATGTACAAAGGTTTTCACCAACCACTACGTACAATTATGTACAAAGGTTTTCACCAACCACTTCATACAATGATGTACAAATGTTTTCACTAACCACTACGTACAACCATGTACAAAGGTTTTCACCACCTACTACATACAGTTATGTACAAAGGTTTTCACCAACCACTACATACAATCACGTACAAAGGTTTTCACCAACCACTACATACAATCATGTACTAAGGTTTTCACCAACCACTACATACAATCATGTACAAAGGTTTTCACCACCTACTACATACAGTTATGTACAAAGGTTTTCACCAACCACTTCATACAATTATGTACAAAGGTTTTCACCAACCACTACGTACGATCATGTACAAAGGTTTTCACCACCTACTACACACAGTTCTGTACAAAGGTTTTCACCAACCCCTACGTACAATCATGTACAAAGGTTTTCACCACCTACTACATACAGTTCTGTACAAAGGTTTTCACCAACCACTACGTACAATCAAGTACAAAGGTTTTCACCACCTTCTACATACAGTACAGCACAGGCGGATCCCGTTTTTGCCGCGCTATAGCGCGGGAGGTTTTACAACGCGGGAGCAATAAAACCATGTCGCATCACGCGGCATATGATTGTATATGCGGCATCTATATGCCGCGTGTCGTTTGCGATATGCGACAAGTACCATGCCGCGTGACACGGCGTAAAGGATTAATATTTCCTTTAAAAATTAATGCCTTTTGCACAATGTACAAAATGTACACATGTAATTCTATAAAAGGTTTTATAAGATATAATTTTATAGAATTTTTGCATGAGTTACTGCAGTTTACTATCTTTCGAGTATGTTTAAAAAAATAATTATTGTATATAATTAAAAGTTGTAACATTTTCATGACTTTGTTCTTTTATTCTAAACTTTTTATTACAGATATCGTTGTTTGTCGCAAGAATTATAATATTATTGCTTATCAGTAATTTGTCGTCGTTTTGATGTATGTAATTAAACAAAATTGATTCCGACGCTTGCCTTGAAGTTGGGGATAATTAGTGTCACATCTTAATTGAGTAGACACTTATTGCTTATATTAACAAATGGTGATGACTGCGATTGTCTACAATACTGTCATCATGTTTTTCATTTTAATGAACCATAAAGTAAGATAATCGGTTAAAACAGATATCATTGGCAATTTACTGTCGAAGTAGTTAAGACAGATTTATTTTAGTGTCAACTTTGCATTATTATATTTATATACTAATAAGTGTTACTTTGTGTGAATGTGATGGCTTCACGTCAAGCTTCTAAACAGGACATGTACTTTCTGGTTCGCTATGACGTTGATCAGGAGCTTCAAGTCAGAAGCAGGGGATTTTTTAAGACGGAAGATTTGGTAAGAAATTGCATGTTTTTTTCGTCTAAATCACTACTTCATCAGCATATCTTTTTGTTGCATGTGCGCGCCAGTTTATGATTTATTTTATCCACTCAACTGTTGGGTAAAGCTTCCGTCTATATAATGTCAATGTCACTCGCACAGGAATACACAAAAAATGTAATAAGATAACGAATTTACATTAGAGAAATAGTAAAAACATATTTTGATGTTTTTTCAAAAAGATTTTTCTAGACGATTATGTAGCATTTTGTATTCACTTTATTTCCGCGATATGACTTCCTTTTACTACTGTTGAATTTTTTTTTCCGAATAAATCATTAGTTTAGACATAATTTATTGCATTATCTCTTAAGAGGTTATTAAACAAGTCTGTATTTAAGTTACTGCAACCATTTCTTAAACGAGTGTGATAAATATTTACAATTATCGTGCCTTTAAATAGAACTGCTCTGGTAATAAACTATTTTTATGTTTATACATAATAACAACTTTTTGAAGATTACGCCTGTCACTTAAAGGTAACCATCCTATTTCCTGAATAAGTTTATTTGTAGAAACTGATCGTCATACTTTGCGACAAAAACAATATGTTTGTTATAAATATAAGAACTGACAATTATTTGCCGTCTGAATGTACAACAAATCGGCATCAACTCTTTTAAATGTACGGTACTACATTAAATTTCTAAAGTTGATATTTCCAGCTTTCAGTTTAGTGAATTTCGTACGGTGCAGAACTGGTCATGATCTGCACTGATTGAAAATTCTTGCAGAACAATTGCTGCTAGCATTAAAATTGTTACTTTATCAAAACAAC
This sequence comes from Saxidomus purpurata, assembly GCA_022818135.1. Taxonomy (NCBI): domain Eukaryota; kingdom Metazoa; phylum Mollusca; class Bivalvia; order Venerida; family Veneridae; genus Saxidomus; species Saxidomus purpurata. Next base: position 16,030,637 of record JAFMSR010000004.1, read on the forward strand.
AATCTCTCGGCGCTGACTGCATCCTCATAATCAGTAGATAAATGTAAGAACTAAACTTCACAAACATACAAGTAACAGCCTAAATACTGTACGTCCACTTATCAACCCCTACATTGTGAGAGCTCGAACCGGGGGCACAACCGGTTTCTGTACGTACATGCATGTCGATTCCTACACTCGGAGTTAGACACCAACATTTTACCAACTACCTAAGAGCTATGAACCGGGATCACAACCGGCTTTTGTACTGTAGGTATTTGATGTTTTATGAAAATAATTAAGATGATTTTTTTAAAAGATCGCACTGTTGAAAGTAAAATTTAGTGACGTAACATCAACATTGTGATACACACACGTAACATTAACACCTCGTGGTTTCAAAACAGTTAAATTTTATTTGAACTGAATTACAATTCAAGAAGGAAAGTACATCCGTTCCAGCCGTATTTTGGTCGTTCTAACAGACGGGCAGTTAACCTTATTACAGTAAAATCCGTAAATAGCGACTCCGGATATAACGTAACTTCGGATATAACGAACAGTTTGGGCCCGATTTTTCCTTTTTTGTTTAATGTAAAAAGATGCGGTTATATCGTACTGCGTTTATAAGGAAACTTCGGATATAGTCTTCTACACTTCACATGTATAACCTTTTGATAAACTAGTTAAAAGAGAATGCCAACACAATTGCTAAGTAAAATGTTAAAGTGATAATATTGTTAGTAAACAATTATGAGCGTTTCTTTAAAAGCATGCAGACCGGGTGAAATCCCACTTTGGGAGAAAAAAAACATGTTAAATATTCAAGTTATGACAATTAAGCGAAAACCGGCTTCATTCAATTGTATCAAATACAAAAACTTTTTGTTTCAGTATTGCCAATGAAAACATGAACCGTCTTTTTATGCTTTATTAATCTTTGCAATTATTTTACATACGGATATAGAAAAGGATAACCGTTATAGATATTTATAACTGTTCCAAAGGTGGTAGAACAATCAAAAGCAACTGTAAGTTGATGGTTGGGATTTGACTATAAACATACTTGTTCGATATGTATTTTAGTTCGATATATATAAGGAACGTCGATATATGGATATAAGGAACTCAATGATATAAGGAACACATTTAATAGTTCCCGGAGATTTTACTGTATACCGGTACTATGTTTTCTCACACCGTCGGTACTAGGCTCAATTTATGTAGGCTCAAGTCAGTGGCTCTTACCGCGAAGTTAGATGCAACATTGATTCAAGCAGTAAGAATACCTCATGATGAGAACGATAGCGATGTGTCAATGCCGACATTGTTATGTGAAAAGGAAGTCAATATATGTTCTTAGTGTTTGTTTTTCATTACTTAGAATCCATGGTCAGCAGTGGTCTCCCTAGGTTGGACAGTAGAGGATATCTACATGTATATTTTATGAAACAGTGATGATTACTCGTAATGCATTTGTACGTCACATACTTCTGGCAATCATCCCGCCTCACTATAAATTATAGAAACTGGAAAATGATTATGTCCGTGTGTTATCATTCTCTATTAGTGATAAACATGTACATATCAACGTTTCATGATAACACAAATCTGAACTGATTTCCGTCGCTTGATCATTCGCCGATGAAATCAATACTAAGTATTTGTAATTTAAATCTATACCTATTTATATTTTCTAGGTTGCCAAACGTACTTTAGTTTAAAAGAGTACATTAATCACTCTCGAGACACGAATAAATAGAGAGAGAGAGAGAGAGAGAGAGAGAGAGAGAGAAAGAGAAAGAGAGAGAGAGAGATATAGGATATACTTTATATATATAAAGTGTCATTACCGCATATATTATACATGTACATAAAGATTTGAGGTACAAATTTCCGCCCAATACCGGTGGAAAATAACCTTATACTTAACTGCTGATCTCTCATCGCTGCCGGGCTATTTTTACGTAAACTAAAAGCAACAAGCACATCACATACATACGAAAAAATGATTGTAAAACTATTTTAAAAAATAAACATGTGGTTGTGGGTATTCTTTTTCTTAGTTAGATCATTTTCTATCCATTTATAGCAGTTTTAAAGTTGAGAAAAAGCTTTTTATTATTTTTTTCATCCCCATTCTGTATTTACACTTATTTCTGCTTACTTGCGTGAAAATAAATCTACCATGTCCATTAAGAAGTGGATAAGTAAATCCCATTCTCATGTATTTCAGCGTTAATTTACAGTAAATACTTAGTTCTGTCGTGATTCTTTTAAGCATCTTTTTTTTCAATTATCAACAGTTAAAGTGATCACGATGCTTTAATATTATTCTTAACATTTGTCTTCTTGGTCGTACACTGTCATTCAATGTAGTATTTGTCGATCTCTGCATTAAGATAATTCATTCAAAATAATCGTATGGGTATTTCTTTTTCATCACACAGTTCTAAAACACGTTTCTACAAACATGTTCTTTATGGTTACTAAAACTAACTGGTATACACATGTAATTACTAAAATCATTTAAGACTGAAATTTTATTGGTTACAATATGGAATACAGTGTACATCATTATTGAAAAACACAGTTTCATACATATGTACAATGCAATATAGTACATATTTTTTATTTCATCGCTTTTACCTGTATAAAAAATGACATGCCGCATAACGTCGCGTCACGCGGCATCA
>JAFMSR010000004.1:16033811-16093508 GCA_022818135.1 Saxidomus purpurata
AGGTTGAATCTCTTTGTCTGTAACACTACATTGTAAAACAATATATTTTTTGCAGACTTTTTACACAAATGTTGTTTTAAAAACTAAGCAAATACTTGAATACCAAAATCACTTGCATAATGTATGCAAAAACATAACACAAAATCTGATAAAAACATTAAATCAGCCCTTGAATTTGACTCATTACATAAACACATAATATTTTAAGGCCTTGGTCCACCCCACCCACCTTAAAGGCATTACCTTTTTATATAAAGACAGGAAAGTCTATCACATTTATGCAGTTTTTGTTTCAGGGACAACATGTATCAATAAAAGACTCGATTTAATTAATTTAAGTGTCCCTTGTTAAGACGTTCCATGTCAAACAGAGATGAGAAGAAAGAATCTGCTTTTTTACTCAAAAAGTTGAAAAAACAACTCGATTTTAACTTAAAATCATCAAAAATAAATAAAAGTAAGCTGTATTTTCTTAAAAAGTGCACTTTTATATGAATACATTTCTAAAACGTGCATTAAAGTGTTAACAATGCTCAGAATTTTTAAATATTGACCTTTGTTTATAATTCATTTTCAGGGGTTAGTTTACCCCACCCACTTTTACAGATATTTTGTGTCTACAACACCAAGCAAGATACTATTTTGAGGCAGAATTCTCTTGTTTAATAATTGTTTTACTGTCCTAGAAAGTTTGTGACACAATTTGGTGGATTTTTTTACGTCTGTGACAATTTACAGGTAAACTGTTTAAAAAAACACTGAGTTTTAGACCATTTTTAGGGATTTGTTTTGCACTAATTCCAAAATGGCGGTTACAGCCACATAAAATTTATTATTTTTGTCAATTATTATATATTTCTGTTCAGTTTATTGAAAATTTGTATCAACCGGCTGTACAAGGAACTCAGAATATGATTTGTTATTTACGGGTGTAAGTTAAAAAATTTCGGCGGCCATCTTGTCGGCCATCTTGAACTGTTAAGCCTTGTGACAGAGAATTTTTTTAAGAAATGGGTTTTTGTAATCAGTAGAAATTTTGCTTTCAATTAAGACTATTTTCGCTTTTGGGCGCGAATTGTAAATAAATGGCCCTTGGCTCTTGGACTATTACATATAGCTCGTGCAAAACATAACAACTTTCCCTACCTTTGCAATGTGCTCAAATATAAAAGGGTGTCTTATAAGCAGTTTGCGGTTTTATTTCTAATTTTGGGGGAAAGGGATATGAAAAAATAAGCAGCATAAAGTTAAGATTTTCATGTACATTATATCGATGTAACTTTGCCGGGAAATGTATTCTCATCGATAGTCTGTTGATACTTCTGGGTATTTGAATTCGTAGATAACATTCTGATATCGTATAGAATTATCCTGCCGTTCAACTCCGAACTTAAAACGATTCAACTGGAGTGGATGAGTCTTCGCTGGAGCTACCAAACTGTGTATTATTGGCGCCGCCTGGTGCCTTTTATATGCAGTTAGAAGTCCATGGTATCAGCGGTCATTAAACTAACTGAAACATTTCTTTTCCTAATGGAGATTGATTCCAAAAATGATTTTATTGCAAAAGCATTTAGACTTAATTCTATACCGAAAATAACAACATCAGTTTTCAAAAGTGTAGAATTACATAAAAAAGAAATGGTATTGACTTCAATACAGCTCCTTCCAGGCCGACTTCTTACCCGAAGACACCCCTAATCTACATAAAGACACCCGAAAACACCAAAATATTCTTATAAATATACAGTTTTAATACTGAAAGTCAAATCAGAAACATTTTATTATATTATTTTCTACAATGTTGCAAAGACCTGGAGAAAATGTATATTTACCCAAGGAAGGTAATATATCTTCCTTGTACAGTCATTTCATCTACATTCAATATAACTGACTGACACCTTATTTCACTGGATTATAGCAATTCTCACACTTTGGGATCTTTAAAGGAAGTTTGTGTTCTGACTTATACAAAGTTTCACGTCACTGTTAATACCAATTTCTGAATGGCAGGTTACAAATTAATGTTGCTCTATGAACTAATGTGTCTTTTCAAAAGGTATCGTTAATAGGTAACTGCGTTGTGGTTGAAAGGTGTCATTATGTTGCTGTTGTTTCTTACATCAAAGAGAGCACGCCTATGATTTACAACGAAATCAGTACACATTACAAACATTGCATTATTGTCATTCATTATTCTATAAACGTAAACTGATAAATAAATACAATTTCAAAGAACAACATTTAAACAAAAAATGCTTCATTTAGCCAAAACAATCAACATACAGACAATAAATCGCTATCCACCCATGAATTGCACAACAACAACAGTTATACATAAATAATGAACGTTTTACGGTACTGCAACACATTTTAAAACACTGATTTTACCGATAATGACTGGAATGTATAGCTTTTTTATGCTTATTAACAATACTTGCAAATGTTTTATTATTTCTGTTTATTGAAGATATTTAACGTGACACAAATTTAGGAAGTGCCTCTGTAATGACATTTGACCCGTAATGTTAGCATTAAATACTTTTTTAGAAACAACCCTTTTCGGAACCGGGAATGTTTCAGATACAATATTTAATGTCTCCAAATTCTTCACATTCGACCTTCCCAAAATTTATTTCTATGTCACTTTCATTCTTAGGACCACCAGCTAGTTATTGTTCCGTAGAAAAGAAAATGGCACTAGCAATCTCTGTGTTCGTTTGGTAGCTAAAGAGTTGTTCATGTCGTGAACGAACATTTACTGCGTTGTGTTTGACGAGATTTGGACTAAAATACCTATAATTGTAAGGCATAATAGGCAGGCGAGTCACGCAAAACAATTAGCTCCCTAGTTTAAATAGGCGCATTCTAAACCTGGAAGCATTTAAAAATAAACCTGCAACTATAAATATATGTAAAAGATTTATAGCAAAATCTTCTCCAAACCCTAAATATTCAGCCAAAACAGAAGTAACAACCTGTAAAACTAGTACAATAAGACGTTTTTCAGTCCAGTTAAAACTTCGTTTCATGTTTTATTTTTGGGTGGATAGCGATTGATTATTGAAGGTCGCTATTTGGCATTTTGCACAAGGACAAGAGGTCATGTTAGCCCTTTATCGCTCACCTTAGTACCAGTGCACTTACCTAAAGAAGTCAGCCACGCCCCCCCTCCTCAATAGGCGTGGTCAATTTTGAAACCAGGGGCAGGATTTGAAAAAACTTGATGAAGGACCACTAGACAATGTTACATACCAAATGCCTACGCTCTATGCTTTGTGTTTTTAAGAATATTTTATATTTTTAATTATTTTGCTATACCAAGTGACCCCCCTGGCAGTGTCAATTTTGACATCGGGGGCATGCTTTGAACAAACTATGAAGAGGTCCACTAGATACTGTTACACACTAAATTTCTAAGCTCTTGACTTGTGGTTACGGAGAAGATTTTTTAAAGGTTTTCCAATAAAATTTCTATGTAGAAGAAGAGACCCCCTAGGCATGGCCAATATTGACCACAGGGCAACGGCTTGAAAAATCTTGGTAGAGGTCCACTAGACAATGCTATGTACTAAATATCTTAACTCTAGGCCTTGTGGGTTTTTTTTTTTTTTTTTTGAGAAAAACATTTAAAAAAGTTTTCCAATAGAAACCTATGTAATTTCAAGTCATCCCCTGGGTTAAAATCTATGTAAAATCAAGTGACCCCCTGGGTGAGGTCGATTTTAACCAAGGGGGTCACTTGATTTTACATAGGTTTCAATAGGAAAACTTTTTAAACTCTTCTTCTCTGCACTGTCATAAAGCAAGGACAACGACAACAAAGAGTAAATCTTCTTACTTCCAAATTAAAGGTTTTTAAGGTTTGATTTCGAATCATACTTGAACAATTATGTGAATGAAAAATTTGTTCATGATTGATCTTATGGAACGCCACAGCTGTCTGATGTTGTCATATTTCGTTTTGTCTTGTCCACCCCGTGTCTTATTATGTCAAATTGTTGCGTGATTGTGTCAGGAAGACGTGTCATCATGTCCACGAATCATGTGAACTTGTCTATACAATGTGTGATTATGTCAAATGGCCGTGTTGATTTGTCAATGTGTGGTGTTGACTTGTCCACTATGCGTCTAATTATGTCAAACAAACGTGTCATTATGTTAAAAGGGCATGTTATCATGTCCACTAATCATGTTATCTTGTCTATACAGCGTGTGATTATGTCAAATGGCCGTGTTGATTTGTCAATCTGTGGTGTTGACTTGTCCACTATGCGTCTTATTATGTCAAACGAACGTGTCATTATGTTAGAGCTTGTTATCATGTCCACTAATCATGTGATCTTGTCTATACAGCATGTGATTATGTCAAATAGCCGTGTTGATTTGTCGATATGTGGTGTTGACTTGTCCACTATGCGTCTTATTATGTCAAACAAACGTGTCATTATCTTAAAAGGGCATGTTATCATGTCCACTAATCATGTGATCTTGTCTATACAGCGTGTGATTATGTCAAATGGCCGTGTTGATTTGTCAATGTGTGGTGTTGACTTGTCCACTATGCGTCTTATTATGTCAAACAAACGTGTCATTATGTTAAAAGGGCATGTTATCATGTCCACTAATCATGTTATCTTGTCTATACAGCGTGTGATTATGTCAAATGGCCGTGTTGATTTGTCAATATGTGTAGTGTTGACTTGTCCACTATGCGTCTTATTATGTCAAACAAACGTGTCATTATGTTAAAAGATCGTGTTATCATGTCCACTAATCATGTAATCTCTCTGTACAGCGTGTGATTAGGTCAAATAGCCGTGTTGATTTGTCAATGTGTGGTGTTGACTTGTCCACTATGCGTCTTATTATGTCAAACAAACGTGTCATTATGTTAAAAGAGCGTGTTATCATGTCCACTAATCATGTAATCTTGTCTGTACAGCGTGTGATTATGTCAAATGGCTGTGTTGATTTGTCAATGTGTAGTGTTGACTTGTCCACTATGCGTCTTATTATGTCAAACAAACGTGTCATTATGTTAAAAGGGTGCGTTATCATGTCCACTTATCATGTGATCTTGTCTATACAGCGTGTGATTATGTTAAATGGCCGTGTTGATTTGTCAATGTGTGGTGTTGACTTGTCCACTATGCGTCTTATTATGTCAAACAAACGTGTTAGAGCGTGTTATCATGTCCACTAATCATGTGATCTTGTCTATACAGCGTGTGATTATGTCAAATGGCCGTGTTGATTTGTCAATTTGTAGTGTTGACTTGTCTACTATGCGTCTTATTGTGTCAAACAAACGTGTCATTATGTTAAAAGGGTGCGTTATCATGTCCACTTATCATGTGATCTTGTCTATACAGCGTGTGATTATGTCAAATAGCCGTGTTGATTTGTCAATCTGTGGTGTTGACTTGTCCACTATACGTCTTATTATGTCAAACAAACGTGTCATTATGTTAAAAGAGCGTGTTATCATGTCCACTTATCATGTGATCTTGTCTATGTGACAACATAGACATAATCACACGCTGTATAGACAAGATAACATGATTAGTGGACATGATACCATGCCCTTTTAAGATAATGACACGTTTGTTTGACATAATAAGACGCATAGTGGACAAGTCAACACCACACATTGACAAATCAACACGGCCATTTAACATAATCACACGCTGTATAGACAAGATCACATGATTAGTGGACATGATAACATGCTCTTTTTAACATAATGACACGTTTGTTTGACATAATAAGACGCATAGTGGACAAGTTAACACCACAGATTGACAAATCAACACGGCCATTTGACATAATCACACGCTGTATAGACAAGATAACATGATTAGTGGACATGATTACACGCCCTTTTAACATAATGACACGTTTATTTGACATAATAAGACGCATAGTGGACAAGTCAACGCCACATATTGACAAATCAACACGGCTATTTGACATAATCACACGCTGTATAGACAAGATAACATGATTAATGGACATGATAACATGCCCTTTTAACATAATGACACGTTTATTTGACATAATAAGACGCATAGTGGACAAGTCAACACCACACATTGACAAATCAACACGGCTATTTGACATAATCACACGCTGTATAGACAAGATCACATGATTAGTGGACATGATAACACGCTCTTTTAACATAATCACACGTTTGTTTGACATAATAAGTCGCATAGTGGACAAGTCAACACCTCAGATTGACAAATCAACACGGCCATTTGACATAATCACACGCTGTATAGACAAGATAACATGGTTAGTGGACATGATTACACGCCCTTTTAACATAATGACACGTTTATTTGACATAATAAGACGCATAGTGGACAAGTCAACGCCACATATTGACAAATCAACACGGCTATTTGACATAATCACACGCTGTATAGACAAGATAACATGATTAATGGACATGATAACATGCCCTTTTAACATAATGACACGTTTATTTGACATAATAAGACGCATAGTGGACAAGTCAACACCACACATTGACAAATCAACACGGCTATTTGACATAATCACACGCTGTATAGACAAGATCACATGATTAGTGGACATGATAACACGCTCTTTTAACATAATCACACGTTTGTTTGACATAATAAGTCGCATAGTGGACAAGTCAACACCTCAGATTGACAAATCAACACGGCCATTTGACATAATCACACGCTGTATAGACAAGATAACATGATTAGTGGACATGATTACACGCCCTTTTAACATAATGACACGTTTATTTGACATAATAAGACGCATAGTGGACAAGTCAACGCCACATATTGACAAATCAACACGGCTATTTGACATAATCACACGCTGTATAGACAAGATAACATGATTAATGGACATGATAACATGCCCTTTTAACATAATGACACGTTTATTTGACATAATAAGACGCATAGTGGACAAGTCAACACCACACATTGACAAATCAACACGGCTATTTGACATAATCACACGCTGTATAGACAAGATCACATGATTAGTGGACATGATAACACGCTCTTTTAACATAATCACACGTTTGTTTGACATAATAAGTCGCATAGTGGACAAGTCAACACCTCAGATTGACAAATCAACACGGCCATTTGACATAATCACACGCTGTATAGACAAGATAACATGATTAGTGGACATGATGACACGTCTTCCTGACACAATCACGCAACAATTTGACATAATAAGGCACTGTGTGGACAAGACAAAAAGAAATATGACAACATAAGACAGCTGTGGCGTTCCATAGACTCTCAACTCAATGCATTCAGTTCTCGTTCTAGTTCTAGTTCTAGTTGTGTTGCTCCTTAGTAGGTATGCACATAACATGAACAATGTTCAATCAGGTTAAACGAGAACAGATATGTAAACTTATTGAGTTGATATGTCTCACATAATTAATTTTTAAAAATTCCAGTAATTATCGGTAAAATCAACGTATTAAAATATGTTGCAGTACTATAGAACATTCAATAATCTATGTTAAGTTGTTGTTGTACAATTAATGGGTGGATAACGGTTTATTACTGAAGATCTCTGTGTTGATTATTTGTGCTTAAATGAGACATTTTTCGATATAATTTTATGCTGTTCTTTGAAAATGTTTTTATTTATCAATTCACGTTCTTTGAACACATTTATCATGTTTGGAGAATACAACCTTGTAAATGAAGAGCTAACTTGCTAGGTGAGGACTATGATGTTTTCTTCAAGTAATACTTGAACAAAAAATTACTTTTTCGATTTATAAGCGAAGCTTCCATTTTCAAGACTTCTTTTGCTAGGTTATATACATGAACAATGAATAGGAATACCCCTTACTGAGACAGAACATTATTACTTTGATGTTACTGTGCACTTCTTCTCGATGGACGCTTACTGTATATTATGTTCGGTATGATAATTACTTCCCTTCTAGAATATCAAAGATAACGAAATTTAATGAAACGGAAGTATATCTGACAAACATCATGAAAATGTGTCAGAATGTTTGTGTGGATCACCTTGGATTATAAACTAATCTACCAGGTCAATTCTGAGGAAAACCGTTTTGGTATTCTAGAAGTCACATTTTACAGCCATTCATCAGGCAAATTGGTCAGGGTTGTCTTGTCAAACGGGGAACAATGTACATAATGAAAATAAATGGTTAAGTCTTGATGTAAGCCTTATTAAGAAATTAAAGACAGGCAAGCCATTTTAACGTTACTAGACACATTTATTTTCGTATTCATGGACAACATTATTTTTTGCTCGATTTGTGTAGAAATTAAAAAGACTTTTCCGAAACTGTGTAAGTTTACATGCTTTCTAATTACAATAAAAAAGTTATCGAACTTTAAAGATTTTTGGCGAATTTTTGTTTATTTTTGTATTGACTGATTTGGTTTTTATTTCATAGTTGTTTTGCTAATACAATCTAATTGAAAACTACGTTTCAACAATATAAGGTAAAAATATGGCACACTGTTCATATTTAGTTTATCAATAATAAACTTGGACGACTTTGCATCAGATGACAATTTTTTTATCGCTAAGCGCTAGATAGTGTTACATGTACTATAAACAGAATTAGATTAAAGATATCACTGTATACAATGAGGATTGGCACGTACACTACTTTTATATCTCTACAATGTTAACTGAATTAAGGATATGCCCCTTATGCCTGCATATATTTGTTTTGTGATTGGTTCTCAAACACAACATTTTTGGGCCTTACGTCTGAAACAAGCCTTACATTGAAAACATTGATGAAAACCCGTTCAGCAACAAACACTTAAGACAAAATAACTTTTCAATTGTAATGAAAAGCAAGAAAAGTACTTGTTTCCCTGTTCGCTAATCTAAAAACATTTTGATAAATAAAAGTATTCTCCTGTTTTCTGACGGGTAGCCGGAATGTATATGCAGTTATTGTGAATCTCACTTAAATTGTACATCGTGAGGTTAAGCAACATTATATACATTTTTAACATATATGTAGGCATAATTTTCTCTGGTAAATAAAAGGTTTCAGGTATTTCAATGATTCTTCAGAAGAAAGTTTTGTCAGAGCCTAGTTTAGTTTCTAATATGGAATCAAAGTTATGAAGACAACCTTTGTCTATAACAATCTAACTTACAAAGTGTTGAAAAGTCATCTGATATTTTGAATACAATTTTGTACGAAACTTAAGCGACATACGATTGCGACATTTATTAGATTGTCACCTTTGAACCGGTCGACGGTGACCCCACTTTTTTTATTTAATAAAAATGCTTTAAATTGATTTACGATTCCATGGCGCTTTTTTTAAAAAAAAATCTCAACTTTGCAGTTATTTTTGCTTTGAAAATTGTCGCCTCTACAGGGTTCGTTCCGCAATTTTTCATATTTTTGGCAAAAACTATTAGATATTTTTATTTTTTCAGATGGATAAATGATTCCACACTGCATTTATGAAAGTTAGATTGTTTCGTTATCTACATAGACAGAGATATATCGAAAATAAGCGAAAATTGACGAAAATACACCTCCTCACTAGGTGGCGCTTTTAACTCAGTTTCCATGGCAATATCACTTCACCGTATTTTTTCTACAAAAGTTAATTAGTCACGGGATTGTCATGCAAAATATCTTAAATCTGCGTTGCCTTTTAAAAAAAATGACCCGATTTCTGGTGAAACCCGAGAGCTACCTTAAATGCTCCCTATATATAAAACAAATGCATGGGATTTATTAAGACACTGTCAGTCTGCTAGTTTGCATATACATGTATCTGGAAGTACAATGCTGAAGATTTTCTGAAATAACCTTTGAAATATGTATTCTTTTATGTGTGCATTAGCATAGCCAGGACACCTTATTTTGAAACGGCTACATACGGAAATAGTAACCAGAACAAGAAATCAAATAGAAACCGTAACTGCGACTGTTCAAAATAGATAGCAATATTTTTCAATGACCGTGATTATTCCTTAAATGTTTGTTTCAAGTTCTTGTGACGAGGTAACTACTAAAACTGGTACAATAAAGGAGTTATCTTTATCTATTCAAAAGCGGGAATTGTATCGAGTGACCTGCACATTTATCTGTGTTCATGTTAAATAGTGTTGAACTGCAGGGCATAGATCATTAAATTTATTGCTGCAGGGCAAATGTGTCCTTGTACCAAACGGCTATCATTACAGCCAGGCATGTTCCATTGTAATCCTATTTTGCGGTTCATTAAACTAGTGACTAGTACTAATTATTTACTCTTTCATTTGTATTGGCTAAAACGTAGTTATAATCTTAACAAGCTCGTGTGTTTGACCGCATGATCAGTATCAGTGAGTAACATGGTACGACATTTCGATTTGGTAGGACATCTCTATATATAGACTTTAAGTACTACACACAGTGATATTATATTAGATTGCGATAACTAAATTACTAATAACTTACTTTACTAAATCGGTTTTAGTTGAAGGTCACTAGTTAAAAGCAGATTACAAGACACTGACCATCATATGGTAAATAACTTACATGTTTACGATTATACACAGCAAATAGAAAATGCTATTTTTATGGAAACATATTTTGTTCACGTATATACTATGACTACCTACAAGAAGTGAATTATGAACTATTTATCTTTCCGATTTGTATAAATGAAGACGACCTATGGAACGCCTTAGCTGTCTGTCCCAACTAAATTTCATAATATGCAGGAAGACTATATTCTATACAAGTAAAACTTCAATATATGAAGGCAAAACCTCATAATATAAAGGTAAACTTTCATTATATAAAGGTAAACCTTCATTATATGAAGATAATACTTCGTTGTTTAAAGCTTAACTTCATTACATAAAGCTAAAACGTCATGATATAAAGGTATAATTTCATTATATGCAGGTAAAGCCTAATTATACAAAGGTACACTTTATTTAGCCATAATCAAATTTCACAATATAAAATGCAAACTTTATTTTATTCAAATACTCTTCGTTATATAAAGGTAAAACCTCATTGTATGAAGATGAAATTTCATTTTATAAAGCTATACTTTCATTATAAAGGTAAAACTTCAATAAAGGCTTTATTTCATTACATGCATGTATAGCTTAACTATATAAAGATGAAAGGTAATTATATAACGGTAGAACTTCATTATTTAAAGGTAACACTTAATATATGAAAAAAAATGATCAAAATTTGCGAAAAAAATCGTTTCCTCATTGTTCCGGTTATTGAAAGTTCTTGGATATGCTCAAGATGATAATATAGTGTGAAAAAACTTGTAAACATGTACACGTAAATTCAGAAATTTCAACAATTTCAACATTGTAAACTTTTCTTTTCATATAAACAATTTTTCCGAGAACTTTCAGAAATTTCCATCAAAAAGTTTCGAAAAAAATTAGCAAAAATCATTAATTTCGGCGATTTTTCGAAATTTTGACCTCATTTAAAAGCAAAATAGTTAATACAAAATTGTCAACAAAATTATATCTTATGTTTGTATGTGTCATATTATGCAATCGTAATGACATAAAATGACATTGTATACATGTATAAAGCAAAAGGAATATTGAAAGTCCGATCGGGCAATGTGACCAGCCTGCTGTAAGCCAGCCTTTTTATTCCCCAAATCTTGTATTTTCATTCCCATCTTTTCTTTTGAAATGAAGAAGTTTTCCCTAAATTTAAACTTAACTCAGAAATTGTTCTCCAACACTCAACAATAATGGCATCACGTTTTAGCTTTATATAATGACATTTTACCTTCATGTAATGTTTTACTCTTAAATAATGACGTTTAGCTTTATATAGCGAAATTTTACCTTCGTATAATGACGATTAAGCTTTATATAACGAAGTTTTGCCCTCATGTAATGATATTATACCCTCATATAATTAAGTTGTACCTTTATACAATGACGAGTTAGCTTTAAATAATAAGATTGACCTGCATATATTAAATTATTCTTTAATATAATGAGGTTTTAGCTTTATATAATGAGGTTTAAGTTTTATATAACAACGTTTTAAATTCATATAATGAAGTAGTATCTTTCTATAATCACGTTTTAGCTTTATTAGCTAAAATGATGTATTAGTTCTTTATTACAAATTTTTATCGTCATATTATGAAGTTTAATCTTCATATTATGAAGTTTTAGCTTTTTGTAGCGAAGTTTTACCTGCTTTTAATGAAGTTATGCCTTTATATAATGGACAGACAGACCAACAGATAGACAAACAGACAGACAGCACACAATCAATATGTCTCCACCCACTAGAGGGGAGACATAAATATAAACATTAAAACGAATAAAATACAAACTACACGTAAGAGTTGCATAACAATTGGAGAAAACTCGTGTTTTGACGTCTGACGTCGGAGAAAGGTCGCATACTAAATAAAATTATGCCACTATTTCATTTGAAAAGGAGAACTCTATTATCTAATATGGTCAAAAATGCTATTAAATATAATAACTGTTTTTATTTGTAGTATTATCATTATTATTGTTACATGTATAATTATTATTATTATTGTTGTTAATTATTATTGTTCACTTCAAGAAGTGCTTTGTTTTAGATTTTTGCATATCTTTGATAACAGTTAGAGGTTGCTGTATTGAACATCATAGCGACATCTGTCGCATGTATTGCTAATATGGTTATTTTCACAAGGTACTGGTCGTTGGATTAGTTTTCTTTCTATCCCGAGGAAACAGTTCTTGCACTAAATATGTAATCATTGTCTATGCTTACACGGGTGAAGTGTTCCTACACCGTTTAGCAAATATATCCTTACTTGAAAGATAATTCGCTCTTACATGTAGTCTTTCCGAGCCTTTCGTTTTTTTCGCTGAAGCAGGTGCACTCGGTTTTTTGGAGAAATTTCCTTTTTTTCATGCAAAGTTTATAGCTCTAAAACCAAAACAAAACTACATTAATGATTATAAAATTGCATTCTGCATATATTGTTAACAATAACACACTGAAATAATTAGGTACATTGTGTTTATGGTAATTAAAGAAACATGAACGATTGAGAGAGAAAATGGACAAAATTTCGACGCCCAAATATAGGACATCCTTGTAGTTAACTGATAAATGCAATTGCAAATCGCTCCGGTTAAAAATAAACACAGTTAGTAATGTAGGACATTGGAACAAATTTCACATCGTTTACAACCTTGAATCACTTTGCATCAGATTAGGATGTAATCTGTCCTTTAAACACAAGTTAATAGAATATAACCATTTTTATAATTCGATGTATTGTTAGGATAAACCTTGTCTGAAATCTATAACACTGCAATAGAAACGGTATGGCTCTAACATACACAACGGCGAATGTATTTGTGTGTTTGAAAATAATTTGTTTGCAGTGTTAGTTCTGATGTGAACTGTGGAAATTTCAGACTAAGAACATTGTAAAAATATCAGACACCTTTATCAGCTCAATAGCAACAAATCACTATCCCTCACGAGAATATTTTAAAAGAGATTTCAATTTTCAATTTAACTAACCATTTTATACACATTTTAATTCTAAGTAATTAAACATTTATTAAACTGGAACCATTGGTTGATTTATTAAGGATATTGATAACTCAGTCATAGTGTATTAAATAGCAGCTTAAATGAAACATTAGTGGCATAGCTGTCCTTTTAATTCCATATTTGTATCCATATCCAAACAAATGTTAACATTTGTTTCATAATAACTGAAAGTGACGTCTTACATGTATAAACATCGCATTGTTCTCGTCTCACTTTCCGGTATAAATCTCTAACTGTTTCAGATAGTCTTATGAGTGAGATAAGCAGTCACTTCATTTAATCAGCATGAAATATTATTCTGTGGGATAAAAAACCATACATTGTTCACCATAAGTGTCGATGAAAAATTATTTTACTCTGTCAGATGCTTATTATGACATTTTACATTGTACGTCTTTAACATACCATATATACATAAATAAATAGTTGTGTGGCATAATATATTACATCGGAAATACATTTGTTTAGCTTAAAAAATCGGTAATTTGAATAACAGTATGCAAGTTCAGGTGCGTGGTATTTCTTTTAAAAAACTGCAAAGCCTTTGCAATTAATTAAAACG
Organism: Saxidomus purpurata; assembly: GCA_022818135.1. Lineage (NCBI taxonomy): Eukaryota > Metazoa > Mollusca > Bivalvia > Venerida > Veneridae > Saxidomus > Saxidomus purpurata. The sequence goes on from JAFMSR010000004.1 coordinate 16,047,974, forward strand.
CAGACAGCTCAGACATCAGGGCAGTTACCATCATACAGCGACCTGAAATGTGCTTATGGGGGTCTGTAGCTCTTCATGAATAAATATTAGGTCAAAATCAGAACACGAAATATAACCAACGGAAACAAATGAAGGATAAAGTATGATTCAGTTTATTTCCGAAGCAAATTCTTTCTGCTCATAGTAGTCGCTCTTGATACATCACTCATGATCGAACCTATCATTACAGAGATCCAGTAGTATTCATAACTGGTATGTACTCACAGCTTAGTGTTTAGAGGCATATATGGATTTGGGTGCCTTCTTATGTGGTCTGACCGCGTATCGATCTATTTAACACTGGATTGCAATTGCAACTGATACTCTAGAACAGACAGGCGAAGAGAGTTTTGTCTCTGACCCACATCTCCACAATGATCCATGAGTAAAGTTTATATAAAAATGATATTTGAAATAATATACCAATCGTTTGGCAATATAACAAATATTTCATGCAAGATGGTACAGTTAAACTCTTGAAATTTACATTATATTGTATCTATAATTGTGCCTTTAAACACGATATATTTTTCAAGATTTGTAATAACTTGGTCAAAAGCTACAAGAGGAGTCACATTATCAACATCAAACTTGCAGGTTTTTGTAATTCGAATACAAGCATATGGTTCCGAAATGTTTAGTCTTAATAACGAGGACGGTCTTAATATCGGGTAATCTCAATTATTGTCGTTCAAATAAAAGTACAATATATGTATATATTGAGCTGAACGAACCTTATGGAAATTGAATGTATCATTGTGATAAAATATTAAACGCCATCTGTGCCTATTAAGGTTTAAGCTCACGTTTGAAGAGATACATACATTTATGATAGTTATAGAAAATCACAGACGTTTCAATTAGTACCGGTTCTGTATGCCTCAGACAAACTTTACTTTCTGGCAAGTTTTCCCCACCTAATTAAGCATTGTATTTCGTCGATGTTAGTGCAATGTACTTTTGCACATTGTTTTGATTGAAGACTTTAATCAGATATTCGTGTTTCGGCGTGTACTAAGTGACATAATGTAACCCGGTACAACTTTTTAACTCGCTTGTCTCGATTTTACTGAAGTATGAACTACATGTACTATGACATTAGATCAAGATAACTTGATTTATTAAATCGGTAAAAGTTGAAGGATACAATCAGCGTTTCAGTTTAAGTGTTCGTGGCGATGACGATAACGATTAGTTTTAAGTCCACAGTAAAAATCTGTTGCCAAACATATCATAATTTTCTATGTATCCATGAGTTCTGGAGTTAGGTTTTACAAGTAACGATTAAACAAAAACGATAAATAGAACTTAAACCGATATTTTATGTAGAAGGTTATCGATCTATTTACAAAAGCCAATAAAGATGGTCAGGTGTCTCTGAAAAACCAGGAGAAACATGAAGCATAGTTTTTTCAATATATTGTAAGTACATGCAAATAGCTTTCTGTATCCGCCCTAGCCCAACAAATTGTGCGCCAGGGCCTTTTTATATTAACGACGGCCGCCCTTCGCGCACAACCCACTTATTATTCCAAACAATGCGGAACGTTTTCTTTCTATGTGTATGTAGGTCCGTGATGCTGGCGATCAGAATCTCGTCGCAAACTTTGACGGCTTCAAATATTTATTTTAACTCAATATATCTTGAAAAAAATTACATACCTGTAAAGCTTATTCCAAATAGAAACAATATAAGTGAAAATTGATCAGAAACGTGTATGTTTTTTATGCATAACACTTATAAACTCTACACATGTCAACGTGTTTTTGTTTACACCGCTAAAACTCTACCTCGCGATAGTTTATCGGTAGATTATATTTTTAAACCTCACCCGCTTGAAATATGCACTGCGGAAAATCCTTTGAATACGCAGTCAACAGAATAGGTAATACTTATGTGAGTCGTTAATAATGTCATTTTGATAGGTATATTATCTTTATTTCCTCCAATGGAAGAGAAAACATTTATGCATATTTATTGAATAGTACATATCTGTAAGGTCGTGAAAAGTACATCAAAGTAAATGGGGCTTTTTCATTTTGTATCTTCCGAAAGGCTGTCAGTATATCGTGTTGAAACAGGAAAACTCTATTCCTGGTTAAAAGTATTACCTTTGTCATGAACCTATATAATATAGGTCCGTGCCTATTGTAGTGTTTTTCTGAACATAATAACATAAATGGGAATTTAGAACAGATGTGGGTATTTCCGGACGTAATTAAACTTTTAATATAGAACCTTTTGCTAATCTCCTATTGAAAGCACGTGGCTTTCTCGTATTTGGCGGGAATATTTTGCGCGGGAACTCAAAAGATGCCGATAATCAAATGCTCCGGGAGAAAAATGTCATATGTGATATGTATATGCCAATCCATATTAATAACTTCATTGCCAGCCGAGTGTTCGTTGCTGCATAACTTTTCCTCGCCACAGGTCAGTTAGACGTACTATACAGGTACTCCAGACAGGTTTTTTTAACGGCACGGAAATATTGCGTGAATCATTTCTATAAAGTGCAGATAATCGAAGGTCATGACAGATAACTAACGAGGCAATCTGATCTGATGATGCCCAAACCTTTGTTAAACATGCTGTAAATCAAACAATAACCAGAATATTTGATAGTAAAATTTAATGTGTTTGACTTTCGACAGAAGCTGTCTGTCATTTTCGATCATTATATAACATTTGAAATATATTAAAGCTTCGGCATGTATATTCTCATACATTGTATATAAAACTTTATTAAAAATTGAGATTCTTGATGCATATAATAATATCGTCCTTTTTTAGTTATGTAGCACCCGTAAGTAAAGTGAACTTGAGAGGTCTGCAACATGTATGTGTTTTGTTTCATTGACGCTTATTTTCTCTCGAGTACTTTACCAAAATAATACAGTATGAAATCATGTTTACCAGCTACAGTTAAATAAAAACAAAATGTTCGTGGGTTGTTTGCCAGTAAAGTAAAGTTTTTTTAACAATTTGACAGTCTTCCAAATTTCGTGTCTAAAATGCTTTTGAAAGCGCACTTGATTCTTGTTACTAACCGTACAAAGCTGTGTTCACGTCAGATATTCCATATCGGTTGTGAAAAGCAGAAGTTTTGCACACAAACTATGATGTGAGTATGATTGTCCCTAAAATGGAACACGTCAATGGTAAGCATTTGTGGAATTAATTCACGCAAAATAAGTACGTGGATGTTTGGCCATTCAGGTAAGAAAAAAAAACGATTGATCAATATTTCAGAAACGTCGACTAATACCAGACAGTTTTATGAAAGTTTGTTTTTAATCCAGTAAGTATTTGAATTTGTCTGGTATCTGTTAGAATATGTGACTTCATGATTTCTGTGCCGCTCCTTTGATGTTCGGCACGGCGAGTCTTGCTTTGAAAATAGCTGATCGCTTCAATATACAACCTCAGTATTTTACGGGGAATACACAAACTACGATCTGATAACAGAACTATTTTGCCTAACACATGTCATGATCAAATAATGTACGTGTAAGATTTTTTTTCTCGGGTATTCCGGAATTTCGGTTAACGTGTGATCGCATAATAAGTAGATCTACTTGATCTATATTGTATATAACTCATTCGAACATGATCTTAACAAATATAGTAAACTGGCTGTTGCCTTTTTAGCACTATAAAATAGCAGATATATCATGTTTTAAGTTAATTGTAAGCGGTTACTTCAAGTGTACGGTATGCGTTTTTCCGCGTGCAACCTCCTGCGGTGTAAAAATAAGCTTGAATTCAAGGAAACGTTTTCATTGGTTATCACGTTTACACATCAACATGTAAACGACAGGTACCGTGTTAGGTTTAACAAGTATTTTTAGTTAATATTTGTCATTTTATTAATATTTTAATGACTATTTATGGTTAATAACAACAAATGAACATGCCAGTGTGAAAAAATTCATTTTGCAGTGAAAAAAATGAAATTTAAATCAGTTCGATTTCCACCACAGTTTTGAATCTAACTGGTTGAGACGTAAAGACAGACATCTATATAATATCAGTTTGTAAAATCGGTCGGTCTTGCAGTCGAAATATTGAGGCTATATCCGCCCCTGGTAACGGTAAAACTTCTATATTTCTTCATAACTCAACATACGGGGGTAGAGCCTGCTTTCATTTACACTATTTGTAAAAGCCTGAATCATAACCTCTTTAATTGAAGTATCGCAAACATCTGGGTTCGTCCATTATATCCACTGCTTGAAAACCCAAAATTTTTGACAGTTTAGCGCAAGTATTCGCATCTTGTACAATAAGTGAATAGAGACGTTAAGTGTTATATGGTGATCTTCGTTATTTCTGCGACGATGACTTTGTACTGAATCTAAAACATCTATACTCGAAAAAGTAATTCTTATAGCTCATAGGTGCAAAATATGAAAATGAACCGTTTGTTCCATTCACAGATGGACCTAATATACACGATCTTATTTGAGAATGAATTTTAATGTCTCTATAACTAATTGTAATAAGAGGACATTTAACTCGTGAACATAAACAGATAGTCGTAATTCTATCGTGTAGCTGTTTTTTTGTATGTCTTTAGCTGTTTTGTAATTTATATATAGTATTTATCCACAGGCACTGGTCCAGTTCTATATTTATCTTTTTATAGGCATATTTTATATCCAAAACATATTGTATCTACTATTTATACGTTATTCTGTTGAAAAATTTACCATTCAGAAAATGATCCATCACTGCATCATATATATATTATATAAAGGTTAACAACGCGAGCGTAACGCTATGGGAGCTTACTTGGCAAACTTGTAGAACATTTGAAAATGAGTGTATACGTTTGCAGCCTTTACACAAACGATCGTACGTAGTGGACATTTAAAGTCTTCCATAAAAAGTACATTGACGACATAAATACCTTTGAAATACGCAGCACAAGTCTCTGCGAACGATTTGTTTCATTTTACACCGACGATATTAAAGACATTTTGACAGGAAAAGTGATAAAAACCAGGAGCACGTTTGCTTACCGGACTGGAGTAGGTATCATACGACTATATCGCTCCACGTATTGTCGAGCTATGCTGTAGGCATATCAAAATAACAGCAAAAAGGTAACGATCACATTTATGCGATAATTGTATCCTCAAGTAAATAATAAATGATAATCTTCGACGTATGTCCCATAAATGGGTTTCAATATTATTTCCCCTTTATTTGAAATCAAAAGTTGTTGTAGTGGCAATATCCGTGTACGTTCCACGCAGTAAGTAATTAAAAAGCGCATTTTTTCAATCTTTGTTGCTGTTTTTTTATGTTCTCATTGAGTGAAAAAGAGTGGTAAGCATTATTTTAGTCAGTGAAATATGCAATGACAGTATCAATGTGACATCTGTTTTCTTATGGAGCGCTGTTTTAACATTTCAAGCACTTTTCAATAGCATCAATTTGAATAGGAGATATCGCCTAATCGAGAATGGGTAAGGTGATATCATCTATTTGTAAGGGTGATATCACCTATTTCGTCGATGAATACATAGACTTGGTGATATCGCCTATTCCAAATTGTGATATCATTCGAAGGCAATAGTTAATAAAATGTTTGCCCTTTGAATAGGTGATATCAACTATTCGAAAGGGTGATATCACCTATTCCAGTTGAAAAGGTTATAGCGCCTATTCCAAAAGGTGTTATCACCCATTCGGCTATTTGAATAGGTGATATCAAGTTTGCTCTTTTTATATGTGATATAAACTATGCGATTGGGTGATATCACCTATTCCCTTTTAAAAAGTGATTTCACCTATTCCAAAAGATGATATCACCCATATAAATAGACGAATAAGTGATATCATCTATTCAAACGCAAAAGTTGGATATATGAAACTATTTTTTCCCTTTAGATAGGTGATATCAACTAATGTAATCGAATGGGTAACATCACATCTCTTTGAAAAGGTTATTCTACCTATTACAAAAGATGATATCACATAATCGAATGTGTGATATCACCTATTTAAATAGATGAAATCATCTTTCCAAACGCAATAATTGATATCACCATTTTAAATAACAAGTTTGCCGAGTAAGCTCACATAGCGTTACGCTCGCGTTGTTGACCTTATATTTTATATATGATGAAGTGATGGATCATTTTCTGAATGGTAGATTTTTCAACAGAATAACGTATAAATAGTAGACAAAACATGTTTTGGATATGAAATATGACTATAAACGATAAATATAGAACTGGACCAGTGCCTGTGTATTTATGTCCACATATGACATGTTACTTGTCAATCTCTCGTGAGGAGAAAATAAAGATTATGTTCTGTTCTGTCCTGCATTTAGTTTCACACATAACTCAAAGGCTGTATTTTACATAGGTCTACAGATCTTAAGGTTGAGTTTCATGTATACTTTATAAATTTATAATCATTACTATAATTGGGAAGTCAATGTTATTGCAGCATTTAGTAAAGATATAGTTCCAGGATAGGGCTGTTATTGTGTACTTGGGACTGCAGACATTAAGGGTGTGGTTAATAGATTTTACAAGTACTATACTAGTAACTATTAAAAAATAGTATGTTAGGAATCAGGGAGAGACTATAATATTGCAGTATTTATTTACATTTGTATATACAAAGCTTCAGGATTGAAGTTTTCTCTGTGTGCAGTATTAAGGGGGATGTGATTCTTAGTATATCAGTTGGTTAGATCTGTTTCTGTATGCATAACTTTAGATAGATAAATAGATATACAGATAGATAAATATATTTCTGCATAAAATGTACAATTGCATGGCAATACATAATTGAAACATACAATTAACAAGTATCACACATGCATGAATAATTGTGGTCATATCAATTAACATTATATGCAAAGGATAACACAAAAATAGTAGTGATAAACTCTTATGTCCATTGTGATCCTTTGAATATAGTGTTATAACATATATGACAATGAAAGCAATATCATTAAATCACAGCAAATGGTATTAAAAAGAAAGACATTTAAAAAGAAAATAAATCTCATTTGATAAAAATGGAACATGATATTGATATTAAGATGTTACATAATACTGTATACCAAATTAGAGGAAAGACAAATGTAAAAATATATTAATCCACCAACTCTAGTAGGTACCCTTTGCCACAAGTTTTAACCGTAGGGAAAGCGGCCACTGTCTTTGAAGGAAGAATTACATGTAACCTCAGAAGGAACTGATTTAACTTGGAATCTGGTGCTATAACTATGGACTGACATGACTGGAACTAAATGTTCTGCGATATAAAAGGGGGCAGTCTTTGAATATATGTTGAAAACTTGACATAGGGTTTTGAAATCAACTCTCTTAGCCACAGGTAACCATCTAGGACTTGAAAATTGATATTTACCAATGTGTACCATACTTTCTAAGTTCAGGACAAATCTAATAAGTTTATTCTGGGTAACCTGTAATCTATTCTTAAGTGCTTGTGTTGATGAATAATACAAAACTGTAGAAGCATAATCAAAATGACACTGAATAAGGGACATAGCCAATAATTTATTAGTGTGAAAGTCAGATAGTATCTTTTTCTGAACAGAAACTTCAATCTTGCATACGCTTTTTAAATAACAGACATATAGACATAGACTCATATGATAAACTCTTATCAATAGTTGCACCAAGGTACTTCACAGAGTACATTGAATTGAAGGTATGGCCTTTGCAAGTGACATTGTTTATAGATTGTAAATTGACCTTTTGCTTATATAATAATGGAAGGGTGATTCAAATGTACTATACAAGTAGAAGATAATTCCCAAAGTATACTAGTAACAATAACTAGTAATTTGATAGGAGACTGACGACAATGTGGATGAGTTAAGCAGTCACTCTATACTTACAAAATGAGAAGTACTCTCACTGGAAATTAAAAATGTGAGCGTAGAACTATGTTTCAACAACCTAAATAACTATGAAACTGTAGTATCCAGTTCAGCAATAGCAGGGTAAAACTATAGTACTCTTGTATTTGTGAGTTATTATTGAATTTAGGAATGCGGAAAGTTCTATATTTGTATAAATTTGTTTAAATTAAGTCATAAAGTAAACTGCCAGAGATGTCGTACAAATGTAGTAAACCGGGCAGAGTTCAAGCACCGCCTCAGCCTTACTTTCAGATAAAAAGGACCCTAAATGGATTTCTGTAATGGATAAAACTCGTGAAAACCAACCAGAGGAGATCTGTCAGAAGTAATCCATGGCTAAAAATGTGCAACCGGTCAATTAAGACCAGAATAAACTTGGTTTAATAATAGATGTTAATATACGTTTCTTAATAATAAACTATTTTTTTACCATTTGTATTTCCTTTCAGTAAAAATTCATTCAAATACTTTGTTTACAATTCATATTATAAACTTTTACAATTACTCATTGTTTAAAATAATAAAACTACTGAAAAATAGATGCCGCCTGGTTTTGCTGGCTGTATGGACTATCCACATGTACACAGTTTTGCCAGCTTAACCTTAAAACTCTAGTAGATTTTTAAATTTTGTACTTTTTATTTTATACAAAGTTGGTTATGATACTTGCCCAGTGTTATGTATGACTACTATATTATTTATATATATGAATTCATTTGAGAAAAATATACTTTGATTTAACTATTAAATACTAAATGTATTACTTTAAACAGGAGTTTGTGAAGTCTCTCTTGTCAAAAAGTAACATTTGTAACATAAGAATAAGATTATTTAGAAAATAGGAAGGTTCTTATAAGCCGGATATATACACTTAACAACTTTTCTAACGCTACCGGTAGCCTTTTTGCAATAACTTTAAAATTGCACAAGTTAATGGGGTGAAATTTTCAGGGCAATTACAGTAACATATTATACATTGTTTTATTCAAAATTCACAACAAAACTATTCTGCCAGTTTAAGATCTTATGAATTATATGTTGCAACCCCTAGTTTTCAAATTCGCAAATTTTCCATTAATTAGAATTTGTAACAACGCCAAAAATGTTGTGTTGTTTTAGTAAAATTTTCAATTAGTTAAAACTTGTAACAACGCCAAAAATGTGATGTTTTTGTAAAATTATTTCAAATTATTAAAACTATAAGTTAAAATACCAATGAACTTAAACAATTATCTTCTTCTTTCTATTGCAATCAAAAGGAAAATGATATGTTCACCTTGTTGGCAAACTTCGTGGTTGAACAATTTGGCGACACCTAATTTGGTGGGGATTCTTTCAGAATTTGGTTGGGGAATAATTATGGGTGAAAACACACAAAAAACTGATGGTGTCAAAATTCATGAGCATCTTCCTTAAAGTTACGCGAAGGCAATTTTAATCCCATAACAAAATAATATGGACTTTTGTTTGAGTAAGTATGATGTGTTATGCGAAACCTGCTTCTCGAGCTACGAACATGGTGGACACTCTACCAACATCATACACACGTACCGTTACCGGACCTAAACCTAAAACTTTATGTTAATAATTACTAAAACCCACATAACAATAGACCCACTTTTTCAGTATATTGAATTTTGTATTAGTTACATGTAAACCTGTGGATGTTAATTTTCTTATTTTTTGTCAATTAAATTTATTTGCTAACTTTGCGATCTTATAAAACGTTGGGTCCATCAAATAAATTACAAAATCTACAACTTGTAGAAAAAAATCTATTGATGTCTTTTATATTAATTTGATGGCCCTGCAAATTCCATCTAATTACCTTGTGTAGTTTTAAAGTTATAGCGAAAGCCTACTAGTAGCGTTGGAAAAGTTGTTACTGTAAGTGTATATACAAGGTCTTATATTATCTTGTAGACAGTAGACTAGGATTAATATCAGTTTGTATTATGTGCATCCTTCTTAAAAATGTAGAGTCTGCCTACACTATAGGTAAAGAGCAAGGGGTGATCAGATTTACCAGATGTCCGGTCAGTCCAAGCCCGCAAGGTCCACTTATCATGATCTGCATCTTTGGATCAAGGGCTGCTGTATATTAATAAACATGGAGGTAGCAGAAAGAGGTTTGTAAGCAGAGACTATCTTACATTTAGATGTATGAAGGGAACTGGGTGGAAAAAGATGAATATAGGGACTATCCTGCTCCCCACCACAGATCACATGTTTTAGCAAGTACTAGATATTGTAAAGGAGATTAAGTGTGTTCTCGTATTTAATTCAAATAACTGTATCCGTGCTACACAGACAGTATACTAACTATTTAATAACGGAAGTGGCCTTTAGTCCGTTACCTGGACGATGAGAATTTGTTCTAGTCGTTCGGTAACCGGACGAGCAGTCTATACTCGTACATGTATGTTTGGCTGGTCGTCCGGAAGTCAATTAACATAATCGCTCAGCCTGCCGAGTAACATGAACGCCAGATTAGAAACAGTGTTGACGCAGTGTTTATAAGTTGAACTTGCACATTTTGACACGGGTTGACACGTAGTAAAAAAAGTTTTTGTATTGTTGCGGGCCGCAGCAGCGGCCCGCTATATTTAATACGTGGTGAGTAAAAATGCATGGAGACTTAAGCACTAGATCGAACATATGCATCACTCTTCATTATAAAATTGAGGTACTTCTGAGATGAAAACTGTAGACACAGTCAATTATTTTGGAAAAGCAAGAGTTGTCGTTTGTAATTGAGTTGCCGTTCGTTTCATAGAGGGCGCAATCAAATCTTCGCTGATAAAAATAGAAAAAAAAACGCTTTTTACGTTTCAGTCGCAATCTACGCCGAGAAAAATGGATATATGATTGCTTTTTCCACTTACACAGCCTTTGACATTATAGAAACGAAGTGCAGTCGACTGCATATTCTTTCATGGCCTTTTTAAATATATATGATATTATTTTAGCTAATTTTTCCCACATCATTCAAGTCTGTCTCTATGGTGTAATGGATAAAGCCGATAACTGAAACACTTTTGTGTACGTGTACTTTTACGAATCCACGAGTTCGAATCCCACCAACACCCAATTTTTTTATACTTTTTTTGTGCTGTTTTAATAATCATTTTTAGCTTTTTAACCATTTAAGAATATTTTACGGCAAATAATCATAAAAATCTTCATTCATGTCAAATTAATAAGGATAATGGTAATAAAAAATTGAGACTTACCAGGAACGGTCTATAGAGCATTCATGGACATACTGTATAAAAATTATTTGATAACAGTAAAGTTTCGATACTACAGGTCAGTCAGTAGATGTGGTGTCGTGTCAGGTTTTGCTTGTTCAACCAGAATTGGTTTCCTCGAGTTCTTTTGGAGCCATGCCTCTATATCAACCATCACCAATTTCCAAAATATTTTCATGGGATTATTGTTTGTTGGCCTGCTGTGATACTTTGTATCACAGTTTTTCTTGTTTTTTCTTACGATGCATGCATATATTGTGTTATAGTAAGATAAAGTCTGTACCGCAAACTGAGCGATGCTGAGACGGAATTTTGCTTCGTAGGAACTTTTCACACTGGAGTTGGACTAGATGTTTAGCGGTAAGTAATAGGGTAAATTGCGTTAACGTAGTACACCCCTAATGGGCACTATTTCAGACCTTGAGAAACCTAATATTTTCTTAACTTGTATTATTTCCTGGATCTACAAAGTTCCGTGGAATAAGTTATCGGAACTTGAATGATCCTATCCCCATTATTGAATTTTGAATTATCAAAAAGAATAAGAAAATCAGAAGGACAATAAAATGCGTTTATTTAATGCAATTTTGAATAATATTATTCAAGTATGGTATCACAGTAATAAGTAACCCAAGCCAAGTGAGAAATAATTCAATATTTATCATATCATCAACACATATATTCAAAATATAAAGAAACAAGAGGGCCAAGATGGTCCTATATCGCTCACCTTGGTACAAGTCCACTTGCCTGGTGAAAGATCACTAGATAATGTTATATACCAAATAAGTTTTCCTATATACGCCTGTGTAAAACAAATGATCACCCCGGGCAAGGTCAATTTTGACCCCAGGGGCATAATTTGAACAAACTTTGAAGAGGTCTACTAGGCAATGCTACATGCCAAATATCTAAGCTCTAGGCCTTGTGGTTTCAGAGAAAAAGATTTTTAAAGTTTTCCCTATATAGCCTATGTAAAACTAAGTGACGCCCGTAGTGGGGTCAATTTTGACCCTGGGGTCATAATTTGAACAATCTTGGTAGAGATTCACTAGCCAATGCTACATACCAAATATCTAAGCTCTAAGCCTTGTGGTTTCAAAGAAGAAGATTTTTAAAGTTTTTACTATATAATTAAGCCTATGTAAAACTAAGTAATCCCCCATGCGGGGTCAATTTTGATCCGAGGGTCATAATTTGAACAATCTTGGTAGAAGTCCACTAGCCAATGCTACATGCCAAATATCTAAGCTCTAGGCCTTGTGGTTTCAGAGAAGAAGATTTTTAAAGTTTTTCCTATATAAGCCTATGTAAAACTAAGTGACCCCCGTGCGGGGTCAATTTTGATCCGGGGCTCATAATTTGAACAATCTTGGTAGAAGTCCACTAGCCAATGCTACATGCCAAATATCTAAGCTCTAGGCCTTGTGGTTTCAGAGAAGAAGATTTTTAAAGTTTTTCCTATATATTCCTATGCAAAACTAAGTGACCCCCCCCGCGGGGTCAATTTTGACCCGGGGGTCATAATTTGAACAATTTTGGTAGAGGTCCACTAGCCAATGCTACATGCCAAATATCTAAGCTCTAGGCCTTGTGGTTTCAGAAAAGAAGATTTTTAAAGTTTTTCCATTTGTTGCCATAGCAACCAGAGTTCTGCATGGAATGGAATTCTTTGAACATTTGGTAGAGCTTCATGCAACGAGCATTCTTGCATAGTTTTATCAGCATTGGCCTAGAGGTTTCAGAGGAGATGTCATTTGAATCAAAATGTTGACGGACGACGGACGACGTACGACGGACGACGGACAATCATCGATCAGAAAAGCTCACCCTGGCGTAGCATATGACATTGCAATTTTCATACAATTTTTCGATGTCACATTGTGACAAAAATCAAAATGTTTAACCGTTTCAAACTGAAATTATTTGAGTTTGAAATTACTAACCATAAAATTCAACTAAGACTGCTAATTGGTAAAAATATTGTAATACATTTTGACCCTATGTTTTCAAAATTAGGTTTATGTTCGTACATATTTAAATGCCCATTATTATCTTGTTTCATATTATAGCAGTGTAAACACCTTTAAAAACAATGTTTAAGATTTATCAGTGAACTTAGTAATAGAGAATATAAGGCAATTTTTTTTTTGATAATAGGTGATTTCGGGTGAGGTAGATGCGGTCGGACATGGCGAGGCTGCCTCGCATTTTCTGGCCGTATCTGCCGAACCTGATTTCACCTGTTGTCAAAAGACAATTTACTAATATTCTATTTATATAACATCTTCATACCACATTTTTTACATTATTAGGGGCCTAAACTAGAATAAATACGGTATTGGTAAAACAAAATCAATTTATTACATGTATATCGAAAAATAATTCCACATTTCAAAGGACAAGTAGTGTTATAATTATCTTCATGAGAATATTTATAAATGTTTTATTGTTATTTGTTATGATATAACTTTACAAACACAATTTTTGCAAAGACACACATGCAAAAATAATTCACTTTTTAAAACGGCGGCGTAGGCACAACAACAACAATAACAACAGCAACAACAACAACAGCAACAACAACAACAACAATACTGGGGTATTATTATTGTAAACAAACGAGGAACTTGCACATGAGTGTTGCTGAGTTAATAGTGAGTGGTTTAAAAGCAGTTTTCCACTTATGATAGCGAGCAAATCAATATATCTTCTGCTGCACAAGAATGAAAAATAATAAAATCATTAATTTAACACACTCATTTCAAGTCGTTTCTGATCGATCAATTTACGTGCATGTGCAAATCTTTTTTATTTATTTTCTCTCATTTTGTTTATCGTACATATTTACTGTACAGAAAGCAAAAGAAAAGTATGATTAGGCTGACACTAGAGTATTGTCATGAATGACAGATGGGTCTTATTAAGTCAACTCGCTATTGAGACCATTCCGCTATTAAGACCATTTATCAAAAGTACGGAAGGTGGTCGTTATAGCGGAATTCTACTGTATGCCATGTTATAGCTGAGAGACTTGATATCTGTTAGTGTATAATCCATTTCTGTTTTTATTTTTGCACTTTCCTTGATTAACATTGTAATGATGAAATTGACTCTGTTTTTTTTTTTGTTTGGCTTGTAGGAATTTGGTTATGTTATCAATTGAAATGTTTTAATTTATCTATACATGATCACGTGTATTAAAATATGCCGTATCATTCATTCAACACAGAATATTTTTTGTGCACATGTGTGTAACATATAGTGTTTTTGTTTCCGAGTAATAATGTTTGTGTTTAATCCCCCTGTTTTATTGTTTCAAACTCAAACCTGTCCTCCCTTTCCTTCAGGACCCTGAAATGTCCCCGCGATGTTTTTTTTTTTGTTTCACTGTTACAAATTCATTTTCTGGTTCTATATCACAGTGATATATATCTACTGTAACTGTTTGTGGTTGTTGTTGTACTACGTCAATTATTCCCGTTAATACTGAAGCAGTCATTGTAATCTCGTACAAATCAACACGTTCAATATTTACCATTTTAAATGTCAACGCTTCTCTGTTACTAAGATTGATCCACGACAATTTCACATGTTTCACGTGCACTGACCGACGTAATATTTCTATCACTGTTTCAATGGCGGCAGGAGATTTTAACTTTGTGCATTCAAATGCTTTTAGTTTACTTTCTTCTGGATAACAATTTATAAAGCATACCACCAGATCTGGATTGGATAAACCCACTAGACGACATTCCTCTAACGACGCCGTATTAATGTTCAATTCTGACACTGGTATCCCCCACATTGTCATCTTGTTTAGGTGTGAATGTTGAGAAAAATCCAGACTGTACCCAGTACAGGACTTCCCGTGTTCGGTACAGTCTAATTTCTTCAGCTCAATCTGGCGCATGTTTTGTCTCTGTGATATATAATCATAGAACAATGTCAAATCATCATGACTCATTTTTAACCAGTTGATATGCATGGCTTCTAATTTCTGTAAACTTGTCACTTGCTCACGCAGTAAACGAGACCAAGAACCTAGCCCACTACACGATAAATCTAAACATTTAACTGACATGTTCAATAGAGGTGAAATGTCGCCGTCATTATATTCACCCTTGCAGTGTATTTTCTCGATGTTTTCCAGGTCATTAAGTGCGAAATATTCAATAACTTCATGTACACTGCTGAAAGGTGTGTCACGCATGTCATCCATATCAATAAAAAGTGACCTAATATTTAGTTTGTTTATCGTCGTCAGTTGTTTGAGATGATTGCGGTATTGTTCTTGCTCACAGCTTTCTTCAATAAACACATCTTGTAAACAAAGACTGACTTCATGTTCAGGCGAGATTTCTCTGCAGCATGTAATACTCATGTCCTGAAAATCTTTTAGTGGATGGTTGTAAACAAACACGTCTAATATGCTTCTATATTCGCGAGTTATTTCATCTTCATTTATAATTTTCATCATCTCACGTGAAATCAAAGATGACACGTTCACAGTCATACCACAACTAAATTTAAGAACTTTAGACATTTCTAGAATGTCTTTGATACATTTACATTTTGAAAGCACTATTTCTGGTACCGAGGTTTGATCAGATGTGGAATGCATGTATAATGCCGCGAAAATTCCTGAACTGTTTTATGTGTAAATGACACTTTGGATGTATGTCCCAACAGTGTTCCTGGAACTGGAACTTTACTTTGGGTTAAAAGTCCTGTTTTTAGACAGACATTCAAACAGTCTTTGGTTAGATATTGCTCTGCAACCGAACCGTCAAATACAAGCGTGTTATCTTCTCTTGTTTCTGTAAATAACGTTTGATACGCTAATTGTCCCAAGGCTGTAAGAAGTGTGTAGAATTGCACACAGTGTTTATTTTCAC
The DNA here is from genome assembly GCA_022818135.1 of Saxidomus purpurata. Classification (NCBI taxonomy): domain Eukaryota; kingdom Metazoa; phylum Mollusca; class Bivalvia; order Venerida; family Veneridae; genus Saxidomus; species Saxidomus purpurata. The sequence goes on from JAFMSR010000004.1 coordinate 16,064,081, forward strand.
TTAAACATTTAGGGATATCACCCTTGGGGAGATCAACTTTCGGTAGTAACTCGATACAGTTCTGTACACTTCTTGAGAGCAAAAGTTCTATAATCTGACTGTATAAATCACAGTGAGATTGTCCTAGTTCTATTTTGTTACACCACAAAAAGAGCAGATACATTAAAAGAAGCGGAATAGTTTCGAGATCCGAAATTTGTTTTTTGGCCACAGTCTTGTTAAACGTTTCTACCTTATGTTGTAAGTTGTTTTCATTTTTCTCATTACACAAATGTGAAATCACGGATCTTTTAAGATGATTTCCTGACTCTTGGTTAAGTCTCGAAATTTCAAGTTTTCGGTTGATTTGACTGGAATGTAAACAACTCACGCTTAATTTCCATGGTCTAGTAGTTGTCAGGACTGCAGTACGTTCTCTAGCTTTCCTGTGTGGAATGGGACTAGGTCCCTGTTTGCAGGAACTTGGATGGCTCCATTCGTCCAGACCGTCTAGTATAACAAGACATTTGTCCTTACACAAGATATTTATTAGATCTCCTCGGGTATAATCATGCGCAAGTTGTGAAATGATTTGATTCATGATAAAGTCATCGATGTCACATTCACTGGAGCTATTGCGTAACAACAACAAGAAAACAAAACGAAATTCATTCATAGCCTGTATTTCATCCTGTGAGAAATACTGTCTTTCGTGTGTGAGTGGTTTCTTTGCGTGGCACCAAGTTAAAGCTAGTCTCTTGCTAAAAGCAGTTTTACCGAGGCCAGCATCTGCTGTCAAATATATTTTACTGCACATTTTGTCGTCGTTATAGAACATATTGCGAAGTGGTTTAACCGCTGTCTTTTCTTGTTTATCACCACTGAGGGTCCTCTGTACTTTTAATGAATAAATATCTGGCATAACATAGAATTCCAGTAGGGGTGCGTCTTTTTCTATCAAAGGTGACAGTGAAATTGTACCGTGTTGGTCCCTGTAGAAAGATACCAAGTCGTCTTGAAGATCTGAAATATAAAATTGATATGATTTATTATTTATCAACAGTCTTATTTTATGCAAAATAGTTATAAATGTTTATCGCATGTCAACATGTTTTTTTAAATTTATAAATAGATCTAGCTCTTCGTTTGATTTACAGAAAAACCACACGTACCCGATATTCTTGGTTTATCAAACTAAAATACTTTCAGATTTCGCTGGAAAATGATCTAAACATTTTAGATGAAGTAATATATTTAATCAGTGCCTGCGTGGTCTGCGCAATATAAAACATTTCAGAACTTTATTATCTGGATAATTTTTCTTTAAAGGGACTATCCCTACATCTTACATATTATTTCCCCGAAACATAAATGAACGCAATATAATAAATAAATACAAAATATATCGAAGAAATCCCCATTTTAGCACAAATAACCACCATATAGGCATTCTGTAATAAATCGCATCCACCCTTTTATTGTACAACAATAAGTTAACAGTGTATTGAACGATTTACGGTACCGCGATATATTTTTAAATGCTGATTTTACCGATATCACTAAAATGTATAGCTTGAGCTTTCAGGTAAAGTAATGATACTTGCAAATATTCTGTTATTTATGTTTTTAAAGTTATTTAGTTTGACACCAGTTATAGGGAGTGTCCCTTTTAAGCTGCTCGCTCTCAGATTTTGGTATAAAAATAAAGTTCTTGAAACTGTATGTAAATAACTTATTTTAGAACATATAGTCATATAAAAGGGCTTCAGTTTAAATTCCTGTCACTTATATCTCTAAATTTCAAATAATACGCTACCAAATTCAAAAGCGTTGCAAACGCTTTTGAAATTCCAATATAAACATATAGTGTAGCGGTGCATTGTATAGCATTTATTACACATTTGTCTTGAACAAAATGTTATTTTCGATGCTTTATTGATACTACTGATGACATTTCACGAAATGTTAACATGTTGCAACTATATTTTTAAACCCTTGTGTGATGATTAATGAAACTTTCATAAAACTTGTAAATAACATCCGCTGGAGTACAGATCACGACTCTTATTTTGAGACGTTTATGCCGTTAACATGATAAATTAATATTTGCTCTAAAAGGAGAGGTAAACCATCAAATAGCAAGTTTTCTAATTAAGAGAGACAGGCAGTCCTTGCTAATCATTTACTACCTGCTTTTACCCCTTTTAACGAAGCTGGTTCTTATCTATTTACAGTGCCTGAAAACACTTAAAGGTTGTTAATTGGTACATGCGTTTTTATTAAGGTGACGACACATTACACTCATACGGACATGTGGGATATAGTTATATGCTACTGCGTCATTTGAAGACCGATTCTCATTTGAATACTCAATCAGTGTGCGAACTATTACAATTCATAAAAAAAGATACAATTTGTTACATTTCCGTCAAACTCCAGAAACGTCTTGATTCGGCACATGCATTTTGCATGTCACGGAATAAGAAAACAATTGCCTGCAAAAGTATTTAATATTTCGACAATTTAATATGTTTACTATTGAAACTGAATTATTGAATAACAGAATATTTGCAATGTTAGCCTTATTGACCGTTCAGTCTTTTTAGATCAGTAGAAATGCATAAAGAATGTTTCATGTAATACCCTTATTGGCTGTGCAGTTTTTAAAGTTCAGTAAAAATACAAAGAAACTTTTAGCACACTCATTGACTTTTCAGATTTTTTACGTTCAGTAGAAATGTATAAAATAGGTAAGCACCCTTATTGACTCTGCAGTTTTTAGAGATCATTGGAAATGCATAATAAAGGTTCGCAATTTTATTGACAGTGCACTGTGCTTTTATGCTTTTCTGAGAAGTAATGTGCATGTGAATTGTCGTGTGATCGCTGAATCGGTTTCAACATGAAAAGCAACATCAAAGGCCTAACAGGCTATAAACTGATATGATGGATACACCATTCCCGAATATATGTGACATATGTAAAGAAAAGCAACCGCTGCCAACAATTAATGCTAGAAATATAACCCCACAACAGCGCAATTACGTTTTTTAAATGACTTTGCATTGACACAGAGACACGAACTTGCACACATAGTTCTTATCTTAAATGTATAAATTAAGGAAATACCTTTTGGACGAAAGAAAGGGAAGACAAATCGAAATATTTTTTGAAATGTCCCTGTCTTTTTCCGATGCCTGGAATCTGAAACATATGAAATATTTAATTATAAAATTAAAAAAACAGTGTGTTTACATATTTACATTCTCAATCTTATTATACATATATGGGTCTCTTTGGTTGTAAACAAGATTGACCTACTTTCAAAAAACCATCTTGTCACTATAAACATTTACTTATTTGGTTATGCCCCTTAGAGCATCACCCAGTATAGTAGCTTCTTATCCCCGAGCGCTTAACTTTATCTTTTTTAGAACATTGAGATAAATTATAGGCGAGTTCGAGTTGAATAGCTCACGTTGTTTAATACAGATATAAGTAGTTGCTATATTTTGCTTATTTCATGCACGAAATAAAAGGGTATCGGCAGCTATTGAAAACAGACTTGAGGTGCAGTGAAGCGTTTTAAAATATACATGTTCCTGGGGATAAATATGCGGAATCCCATTAGTGACAAAACGTTTTGCAGGACCCTCTTCTTAAGCGAAACTGGAGTCATTAGAATCAACAATGAATCCCAGTAACATACGAAATAGAATATGAAAAAGAGTCATTTTATACCCCCGAAACGAAGTTTGGGGGGGGGGGGGGTATATAGGAGTCACCCGGTGGTTGGTCGGTGGGTTGGTCGGTCAGGCGGTCCGTTGCATTTTCCTTGTCCGGAGCATAACTTGAAAACTACTAGTTGGAATTCAATACAACTTCATACAATGGTCAAGCACATTGAGAAGGAGTGCAGTGCACAAGAACCATAACTCCCTCTTGACTCATTACAGAGTTATTGCCCTTTGTTACTTTTCCTTGTCCGGAGCATAACTTGAAAACTACTGGTTGGAATTCAATACAACTTCATACAATGGTCAAGCACAATAAGAGGAAGTGCAGTGCACAGGAACCATAACTCTATCTTGACTCATTACAAAGATATTGCCCTTTGTTACTTTTCCTTGTCCGGAGCATTACTTGAAAACTACTGGTTGGAATTCAATACAACTACATACAATGGTCTAGAACAATGAGAGGAAGAGCAGTGTACAAGAACCATAACTTTATCTTGAGTAATTACAGAGTTATTGCCCTTTGATACTTTTCCTTGTCCGGAGCATAACTTGAAAACTACTTGTTGGAATTCAATAAACTTCATACAATGGTCAAGTACATTGAAAGGAAGTGCACTGCACAGGAACCATAACTCTATCTTGACTCATTACAAAGATATTGCCCTTTGTTACTTTTCCTTGTCCGGAGCATTACTTGAAAACTACTTGTTGGAATTCAACTTCATACAATGGTCTAGCACAATGAGAGGAAGTGTAGTGTACAAGAACCATAACTCTTTCTTGACTCATTAGAGAGTTATTGCCCTTTGATACTTTTCTTTTCCGCAGCATAACTTGAAAACTACTGGTTGGAATTCAATTTAACTTCATACAATGGTCAAGTACATTGAGAGGAAGTGCAGTGCACAGGAACCATAACTCTATCGTGACTCATTACATAGTTATTGCCCATTTTTATTTTTCCTTGTCACAGCGCATAACTTGAAAACTAGACCATAACTCTATCTTGACTAATTACAGAGTTATTGCCAAGAACAATATTTCTATTTCAGTGGGGTTTTTTTGCAATTTATTCTGTTACTACGAACTTCCTCAGTTTATAAAGTAGTCTTACGGGGGTATTAATCACATTTAGTGATAGCTCTAGTTGTAATTAAATGATACCGAACAAAAACTAGAAATATAAATAGATATAGATTTGAACCTACGCTTCAAACCTACACCGTATAAACAAAAAGGCTGTATGATTGATACAATATGCATCAGAGAGCAAATCAGCTAGGGAATAACACACTGAATGTTGCAGTATATATAGTGACGTCATTTATCAGTTGATACATGTGCCGTGTCTGTATTGTAGTTATTACATAAACCAGGTACAGATTGAATTAAGTCATCACAATTCATAATCATAAATAACTACATTGTAGATCTCGTCCAGAAGATTTTGAATTAAAGTATGTGCAGTTTGCAATTTAGTAATGTTAATAATAGTCTGCAAATATGTTTTTGAATTGCCTAAATAATTTATAAAAATCGGAATACAACGATACGTCGCCTTCGTTGTTATTTTAAGGTTGCAAACTGTTTCGCACTGAGCAGTATTTGTGTGTATTACTGTGACGTAAAGACCTAAAGATACATTTTGTGCTTGTTAGACAATCTTGTTTTCAATATGAAACGATGCAGTCAAACAATTTTTTTAAATAATAACCCATCATGTTGAACTGTTAGTCCTAAGGCAAACTAAAAGTAAACAATAGAACATAAAAAGCCGTACTTGTAAGTTTTCTGAAAAGTTATAGTTTAAATCAGACTAAATTTACCACTTTTGCATTTAAGATTGTTTACTTTTCCCACTCAAGCAGATTAAATTGTTGGTTCAAGAACAGTGCCAAGACAAAACAAAGACATATACACATGTATTGCAATTGCAAATCTAAAACGTGCAAATAAGACGGGTTTCAGTATAATGATACAGAGGACAAGGCATGCTTTGTAAGGAAGCGGAAACATATTATAATATGAGTAGGAACCTTACCTTGTATGCTTGCTTCCTTCGCATCCTTTACTCGTTTTTCTAATTTCCTAAAGTTTTCCTTTACTTCTCCAACATCGTCCAGCACTTTGTCAACACATTCTTTCACTTCTTTGACATCTTTACAAACGTCCTTAACGTCTTCCTTCATAAGTTTCATCTCTACTTCTAACGCCTTCTCCATTCTTCGCCAATTTTCAATGTCTGCTTGGATTCTTTTTTCAGCAGCAGGTTCCAAAGGATTATGTTTGTAACTGTCTAGTATTTGCGGTAGGTCATGTACAGGATTCGGAACAGCAGAATTAAGTCTTAGGATAACCTATAGGTGGTAAAGAATATGTTATTGTTAAATAATCTTTAGATCTATAAAAAATGCATCACTTTATTTTTTTTATAAAAAACCCCAGACCAGATGTAGTACAAAAACAAAAAAGTATTGGCTACACAGATGAATGCTCCCCGAATCATGCATATCAGGCAGATCAGTACACATCTTCTGTTCTTGTATTTCCAAACATACAAGTCTCAAGTCATTCGCCTACAAATTGTAAAAGCTGCTAGTATTTTAATTGCAGATAAGCATATCAAATAATATAAAGGGAAGTAATTCAATCATTGACCTCATTAATTGTTTAAAATATCAAGTAAATATGTTTAATACCTTTCGAACTATGTCTCGAACAACTATAATGTCACATGATGAAGGAAAATAATGCAAAAACATGGCAAGGAAACGTTACTGTTATTGTATATTACCTTTTTGTGAATGTCTTGTATCACAGTATAAAATGCCGCATATCACTACGCGTAACATGAAATATCGTTTAAAATTATTTGAGTTTCTTAACGGACACGCTTAAATTCATATGAAGGGAGATACATAAATTCACATAAAACTCATATATAAAATTAATAAGAGGACAATGATGGCCCTATATCGCTCAAATGAGTACCAGTGCACTTGCCTAATGGAGGCCTGTGTTACTAAATGGAATCAGCAGTTGCAAAGCATTAACTGGGACTCATTTGTCAGTAGCGGACTAAGTTGCTACAAAGGAAGTCGCTGAATGCTAGGGAAGTCACTGGTTGCTAGGGAAGTCACTTGTTGCTAGGGAATTCATTGCTTGCTGAGGAAGTCATTGCTTGTTAAGAAAGCCGCTGGCTGCTTGGGAAGTAAAAAGTTGCTAATGAAGTCGCTGGTCACTAATTTAAGTTGGTGGTTGCAAAGAAATTCACTGAGGAAGTTAGTGGCTGCTAGGTTAATCGCTTGTTACTTTTTCTTCTCATTCGAAGTTAGGTTTCTCATATACATGTAACTCTATACACAGATAAAGGACGCCAGGGCAGGGTAAATGTTGAACAGAGGGGAACGATTTTAACACATTTGGTAGAGGTCTACTAGACAGTTCTGCGATTAAATTATCAAATATCTAGGCATTGTGGTTTTGGGGAAGAAACATTCTTAAAGTTTCCTTTATATGTAACGTGTACATTATCTTAGCAAAAGTCCTTTCAGAGAAGATCTTTTTGTGTTTCCCCTTAAAAGCTTATGAGCTCTGAAATGTGACATCAAATCGGCCCGGGCGGAATAAATTTTAACCTGAGGGTCATAATTTGGAAATCTATGTTAATCTACATGCCGACTATCTAAGCTCTATCACTAGTGGTTTCTGAGAAGAATTTTTTTCCTATAGAAACTTATGTAAAGTCAAATGACCTCGAGCGGGGTCAATTATCACCCGGTGTCACGATTTGAAAACTTATGGTAGAGGTCTGCAAAACTCTGCTGCATGCCACATGTCTTAGCTTTGTTTTTAAGCAGATTATTTGTATTTTTCCCTATTTGTTTGCCATAGCTACCAGAGTTATGCATACAATGGAACAACTTCGGATGAACTTCAAGCACGAAACATTCATGTAAAGTTTCATCAACATTGGCTTAGTGGTTTGAAAGGAGATTTGTTTGACAGACGGCCGACGCACGACGGACGGTGGTGATCCTAATATCTTGTCCTCGCATTTTGTGCTAGGCGAGCTAACAATAGGGATGAATTAGAGGTACGGTTCTTAGATGTCACACTTTCATGTACATGTTAATATTTCTGGAATAATGAAGACATGGTATCAACCAGGCTTTGCATGTACATGTAGAATGATGTTTATATTTGTTCTACGTTTGTCTAAGGAAGTAAGTATTGAAAAACTGTTCTAACAGATTTGATACAAAGGATGTACAGTTATTGTGAAAGTGTTTAGGAATATAATAATGAGTTCATCCCTTCAAAAAACTTTGACTTTTTGCAATTTTGTAGCGGGAATTCCTAGATTTGAATGTTTTAGAGTAGCGTTCCATATGTATAGTCTTTCGCTTAGATCTTCCAGTTAATAGTTTGGGAATTAGTTTCTTAAGCATTTACCTGCAGGGTTAGACTTTTAAATTAGATGTTTACCTCCACTTATCAAGATACAATGCAAGATGAAAGTAGATCTGGAAACCTGATACATTTTACGTACTTGTTCAATGTCAGTCCATTTTGTTAGGAAACTTGCTTGGTGGAATCCAGTAGTCGACGATATGTGAGCTATCTGAAAAAGATTGGTTATCCTTTAGTCAAATAGCTTGATCAAATATGTTTTCCATAGAAGCGATATAAATGTACCCGTTATTGAAATGATAATGATACAGTAAAAGTTACTTCAGAAATACAAACGTAATATTATTTTGTAATAATTAAAAGCAAGGTTTGCTTTACCTCATTTCGAAACCCCTTCAGACGGCATAAATCAGCCTCAAGTGACGTATCCGTTGGCTTCGGTGGTGCATTCCATTTAAAGTTTGGATTTAATCCAAGAGACTTGAAATTCCTTAACAAACAGGTTATGAGAGTTATATCAAAGTTTGCACTGTTCGGCTGCCCATTTGGTGGATACAGTAGGTCATACTGGATCTTTGTAATGGTTTTCCGTGCTCGGAGCCGGTTAATTGATGTTTTCTCTGTTGCAAGAAAAACAACAAGCGGTGTACTCTGTAGTTTCTGGTCAAAGATGTTCCGTAATACGTCAGTACCTCCATCGATTATTTGGGTTTGAAGACGGAAGAGGAACTCACGATCGTTGTATGTCGTCCCTGTAGCCATGTTCACTTTATATTTTGTGAGGGAATCGCATGGCCTCTATCTTATTTCCGTTGACAGACGGAAAATCTGAAGTTAAAGAGCAATTTTGAGTTTCAAATTTATGTATATTATATACACAAGTATGGCCAGCAAGCCTTAAAGATAAAGACATTATGAAGATAAAATGTACATGTTATTTTTAAAAAAAAGCATTATATTGATCAAAAATACAATGCATCGGGTTTTGTTTGCAATTTGTAAGGTCGCTATTTAAAGAAAACTCTATTGATCAACGATACAATGCAACCTGTTCGCAATTTGTAATGTTATTTTAGATTCGAAGAAGTTATATTGATCAAACATATAAAGCAGCAGGTTTTGCTCGCAATTTGTAAGGTTACATAAAATTTAAAGAAAAATTTCTTGAATGAATTATTGTATTAAAATGTCATGTTTTAGAACATATAGTCATATAAAAAGGTTCCAGGTATAAATTTCGGTAACGTATATCTGTAGGCGACAAAATAATAAACGTTGCAAACGCTTTTGAAATTCCAATATAAACATATAGTGTATCGATGCCGTTAAACCATGAATATTTTCAATTGACTTTTGCAAATTTCTAATTAGATTTGTACTTCTATCGTTGATTCTAGCCTTTAGTTTTATATTTATGTATTAATATGTCACTTTTGAAAAGGTTTTTTTTCAACGGCACCTGAGAGCAAGCAGCTTTGAAATGGTAAAGCCAACCCCTCAAGGACAAAACAGATCAACTTTTATTTAGCATTATACGACCATTTGTAACAACATATTTATGATACTACTTTTAATTGTTAATATTATGAAATATCCCGGCGTTATTGTAATATAAAATTACTCTATTGTTTGTAGCAATTTGAAGGAATCTTTTCTTTCTTTCAACAAATTCTGAGTTTTGATAAAGTCTTGATTAGCAGCGACAGAAATCAGAGGTCAGCGGATAAAACTTTCAATTTACTATTCTGTTCAATATAAGCCAAAGCATCATCCTTATCCGGTTTCTAAATAGCCATGTGTTATTGTCAGAACAGAATAGACAAAAGTGTCCGGTTGCAATTTAAAATTTATTTCGCTATATGAATCATACATTGTACTCTTTAGCTTGTGTTTGATATTAAAGACAAACGGAAGTCTGTGAAACGTTGATAAATACACTTAAGGATTCAAGAGATAGTAACGGAAAAAATATTTAACTCTTTAAGAGCAGCTACTTGAAAGTTGTTGAATATGCATTGATAGAGATAGTTATGTACGTGAAGAACTATTTAAAGCGTACTTGTTTTCCACTGATTGTTAATTGAGTTTTACTGATCAGTTGAAAGATATAGTAATTGATAAACTGCATTTACATATAGAGGTGTTTTGTTATTTGGCTAAGTTAAAATCTCGTAATGAATAATTTATGTTGTTATAACAGAAATATTTACGGAAGCGTATAATGGTCGCTAGATACTGTTTATATCAACAAGACATGTGTGTGACAATATGTTGAGGTTGTTTGATATCATTTAGCAGTTATGCATGAAACATTAATTAACTGCCTAAAAGCAGAGCGGTTTGCTTTCATGACACGTAAGACGTCAACAAGTATTCACAGTATTTTCGAGGCGATTCAAGTTTTTATCTGACGTATATTTGCTGTTTTCTCGCGCTAAGCTTAACACCAATATTCATCATTTACTCTCCAGCTCTCGGCAAAAATAAATGACAAGATGGCCCTATATCGCTCAACTAAGTACCATTGCTCCAAAAGACAAGACGTAGGTCAAAAGATCACGATTAAGGTCTTTAAAGTCTGCTTGCAAAACTGTACACAAGGTCGATTTTTAATTATTGTAGCTTCAAAAACAAAAGATGACTAAGGACAGTGTGTCAAATGTGGCTTCTAGAGTGTCCGTATTTTTATGATTGGCCTGGAGTTGTTGACCCCGCGCGACCCAGTTTCAATCTGGGACTAGAAATCATGAAGACAAATAATCTGACCAATTTTTATGATTACTAGACTAATTATATGGCCTCTTGTGTCCACATGGTAAGTGCGGACAGACGATGGACATCGGGTGATAGCAATAGCTCACCTTTGAGTAATTCGTTTTCGGGTGAAATAAAAAGAGAACATTTCACCAGTCATCAACTCTACTTTCACACTTGTTCGAGCTAGATATTAACTCATCTTCGGTCATAAATTGTCTAACACAAGCAAGATAAATAATATATACAAACAATTTATACCGTCCAAAAGCTGATTCTTTAGCAACGAATGTTACAGTTATCAGGCAGTTACGTCCATTATCATCTCGCATTGTCGTCCAAAGATTCCAAACATTAAGCGATATTATCTCATCAAATTATCTAGCAACTGGCGACCATTATACGCTTCCGTAAATATTATACGAATAGATAAATTGTACTTTACACATTTAGAAGATATTTTATATTTTTTGAGTGGATATGGAATACATGTATATCTGGTCGAAAAATGACGCAAATTATATATTTTCACGAGGCTCAGCGCGAAGCGCGATTGATAATGCGAAAATTGTATCACCTCTCTGTAATACTGTCTCGTATCAAATAAACTTCAGAATATGAACAGAATATACATACATGATGATTATGATTGAGGTTTCCAGCAGCTGCGTTGTCTCTATTATGATGTTTTAAAATTTATTTATAACATGCTCAATATAGCTGTCTACCCTACCAGTTATCGTTCAATTTATTTCCTGTATTATAAAGTACTTAACCTTGCCTTTAGCTCAATTTTCGCAAAGAAAATTCATATAGATCACCAAAACTTAAGTATATTTTTTTGTAAATATTAACAAATTCATGGAGAAAATAGTCCATACTCAATTTACCTTACCTTTTCTTTTCGGCAAATGTTTGGCATGAGTCATAAACTAATTTCTCAATTTCCTATAATAAGTAGGAATTATGTTTGATCCAAAATAAATTTTAACATATTCACGTTCTGTACACTGTTGATTTGTTGTCATAGATCGTTTGTATATACGTCTATAAAAGTTAACGAAGTTAAGCTTATTTAAGGGGTCTAAAAAGGAAAACATATATACTATGCTCTTGTTTTGAATCTTCATACTATGTTGCCGTCTTTCTCATGTTTTCTTCATCGCTGGAATGGAGATTTTTAACGCCTGCAAAAGGAGAAACATGTACAGTAAACTCCTTACTCCCTTATGCACAAATCAATTTTCATTTTCGGTAGTTTTGTTTTATATCTCCCTTTTCATCAATTTATGATGAAATATATTACTGTATCTGTGCCTTTCATTGAGAAAGAATACGACCACTTGCTTAAAACATAACAAAACACCTTTGGTACTGTATTTTAATAGACCAATAGTAAAATGTAGTATGCCTTTGTTAACGGCTCCTCCCTAGGGTCACTATTAAAACAGTGTAGTACAATAAAAAGGAACAATTATCTGTGGTATATACAATAAACAGAATTATGTACCCATGGTGTAAAATGTTACTGTAAACGTTGTTTTATTTTCGCGATGTTTCTTTTTCCGCTATTTAAACAGTATATTGTGATTTCTTTTTTAATTTTTTTTTTTTGTGTTGTGAATATTAATTGAGTTAATCAATAAACGCAAATCTCACTGGCCACTCACTTCGTCATGCTAGTGATCGACAAATTAAAGAAGTAGATAGCGATATATTTTTAAATGTGAATTATAAATTAATTAAACGTGTTTGTTGCTGCACTTGGGCTCCGACAGGCAATCTTCACTCTACCATGACAGGGTCCCAGATTTTGCCTTATTATTTTTCATAAAGCATTCGGAAGCAAGCGTGTTGTAGTTTTTTTACATGTTTAATCTTCCATACACTACGTTGTTAAAAGGTTACTAATTATAAAAGAGTGGAGTTACTATTCAGTCTATGCAGTCATGTGACCATGCTCTATTAGATTGTTAACACATTTTCGCACGGATTCGGTGTTGGCACAACTTTAAAGCTTAAAACAGTGTTTTCGAGCGAAACAAGCATTTACGACCGGGTTGTTTTATACTAGTTTTGTAGTTGCCACTACTGCTGTGTTGGTAATCCAACCCCTTATATTTACATTTTATCTATAAAAAAAGTTATGATCAATTTTTTGGGAATCGAATTTCGATTTTGCAGAGAGTGAAAAATGACTCTCTTGAAATTTAGAGATATCTTCTTTGACAGAGAAGCCATTTAAAGACATATTTGACATTTATGTAGTTGTAACATTAGCATGTAGTTCTATATTATTCAATTATATACTAATGAGGTCAATATATTATAGTTTTGCGGACCTGTTAAAAGTGATATTGACCGAGATTCATCAGAAATGACGTCTTGAAATCCGTGCAGGTCAATACAATAGGGTTATTAGTATAGTAGCGTGATCCAGCATGCCGGATCATACGAGTGCGTAGCACGAGTTTGATCCGACCTCGACGAGAGCCAATCCGGCTTATGGATCACATTACTATACTAATAACCCTTTTATTATATACCATTTGACACTTGTCTGCGCGATAAACTAAATTAAAATGACATACTAAGCATAAGTTGAAGAAAAACCCTTTTTAGCGCGAAATATACGTAGTGTGCGACGTCAATTTATTGACGTCATCGTATAAACAATTAGTAACGACCCAGTCAAAAGCGACGTTATTAACGTCATGTGCATTTATGGGCCAATTGAATGCACTCTTGCAAATTATGCCGCGCTATTTGTATTGCACGTACATACAATACGGATTGTCAGGCCGTATTTGATGGTTGAATATAGGCTGTATTTTTGACAGAATATTTATAGGTATATAATCAATCATTTTCCTGGTCTACACATACTTTTAAGGACCCGACACGTGAGCGCTATCGGCCAATCAGGATTAAGTATTTATGACAGGTATACGATATGTAATGTTATTTACTGCTGCCTTTGATTGACATTTCATGCAGTGGGTAACTCAACCTCGGTGAAATTGGCAATGATGGTTTTACTGCAAGCTTTTTGGGATTGGTTCGTTTTAAATGATACAGAAGTAAACTTTCCCCATCATTGATATGGGAAAGTTAAAAAATGTAGAAGATTTAACCAAAAAAGGGTGCATTTCCAAGAATATAAATAGTAGACCTTCTTGGTAAATTTCCTACGATTTTAGGACTATTTCAGTGTTTTGATCACAAATTAATAAAAACTAATAATGTACATTTGAAAATATGAGTTATGTTAACTTGACTCTTAAGGTGTATGTTAATATTGTGTTTTGTTTGTGATATGTATGTTGAATTAACAAGTAGCATTGCTAAAACTCCGAGTAATTCTATCTATATATATTGTAAATACATTGTAAGTCTACATGAGATTTAGAATTGTAATTCTTGCATCACTCAGGAGTAGACACGCCCAAGAGCCCCGCACTTTCAATCTCGTGAATCTATATGTAAAGATAATTTGAATTGTTTTTGCGATTTATCAAATTATATCATCTTGAGTGTTTGGTCTCTTGATTGGAATATCACACGTTGGCACACGTTTTTGATCATAGACATATTTATGTATGAATTAAAGTACACGTATATCTAAAGATATTATTTTTGATGCGTATTCACTACACTCAAACTGTTAAAACATGCAAAACTTACATTTAAAAAAATAATGATTTAAGTGAAACGTTTACAACCATTCTGTTTTTTTTTTCAGTGTAGGTACATTACATAAAATGACATAAAGTAATTTGAGTATCGTATTTATGAGTGTCATTGTTACATACAGAGACCGTCCAGGCTTGCATTGCGTATTCCATTATTGTATTGCATTCTGCTATCCAAAAGTTCTGCATGCTAGCCACTTAGCTACTGTGGACTTCATGTTAGCAATCATTTATAACACATATTACCCAAATACGACTTTGATTTATTCAGCGTATTTGTAGTCAGGTAAAAAGGTTACGGTCGGGTTAATTTGTTTACATTTAAATGTTGCAAGTTTATACATTTAATGAATCAAATACATATAATTTTATTAGCCTAACGTCCTGTTCGCTATGCTTAATAGAGAAAATACTTAAGCTTAAAAGTGAAAGTAATTAATTGACACTTCCTTGTCCGCAATTGAGGGAAAAGCCAAATATTAAGCGAACTGGATGTAGATCTGTTTGCGTTTCTTGTCTCTGTCTATAGTATTCATTTACAAATTTCTTTATCGTGGTTTCGATCTATCAACATTGTTATCTCGCTGTTCTGACTTTTCAACACCGCTTATTATGCTTTGGTCGCTTTAAGTTTACGCCAAAATGGGACACCTTATAGAGACGAGGAAACAAAGACCTGTATTCATTTGTTACTGGTTGTAGTTACAGAGATACGCGCCTTCATACTTGGCTAACGATCAACGGTCACATGCTCAGACACGTATCCGTCTTATAGAGTCATATACAAATTTAATAATCACTCCTTACCGTTTTCGTACATGTATCGAAAGTTTGACATCTGAAATAATACTATATAATATTTACATACTTTAAACCACAGTAACATCCTAAATAATTTAGCTACGTAGCTTGTTGTTGTCCGTTTGATAATTGACCTGACGCCGCCTGTCAATCAAACTAATCAATAATCCAATCAGCGATCGATATCGTTACCAGCATCCGGAACGCTTCGGTTCCGATAAACGGCCGCCATTTTCCTTGGACAAACAACCTGTCGACAACCATTGTAATCATTGCAAAAAAAAATAAAAGTCGAGCAAATTTCGTAAAAAAAAATGGTTAAAAGATGCCAGTGGGGTCTCTGTAAATCGGATAGTCGGTATCCAGAACGATTAGTAGGTGGGGTAGAGTTTATTCCATTCCCCAAGCCGAAAAGGAACTTGGAAAAATGTAAACGGTGGATCAAGGCTTGCGGTCGGCCACACGAACAACTCAACATCAGCGTTGTAGATGGGAATTACCACTTGTATGTGTGCACAAAGGTATGAAGTTAGACCGTACCTTTCATCAATCTTATAAGACGCTTGATCTTATCTCTAAAAAAAGTAACAAAGTCACATGTACCAATCGTCGCATATGAAAGACATAAACATTGCCATATTTGGCAGCATGTAAACATGGACATTTTTTTGACCCTGATCAAAATGTGAACAAAAACTGTACACATCCGAAATGTACTAAACAAGATTTGACAGTTCAGTAATAGATCTCTATATTTTTGTTATCAAATATTAGAAGTCCGGGCTAGCAGAATGTTTCAGAGCTGTCTGGATCGGCTAAAGTAAGCATGTACAGGTTTGATGTATTTTGTCAGCATTTGCATACATCCATTAATTGGTTTATTTGGTAAAATTTGACCAAAATATTTCCGCTTAGATGAGCAAAGACACTTATAGTATTGTATTCGAATCTGGCTTCGAGCAATTATTTTGAGAAAAAACTTGTATTTTCATGGATCCATTTTCTGGTGTGACATTATACATGTAATTAATTCTAATGGAGGTTCTAGTAGATAACAAGTTAATAACATTGGCACCGGCATAAAATACAGGGGAGCACGGTATTTCCTTATATGACACCAGTATACCCAAAATACATTTATAGGCTATTCACTGTCGATATTTGATCTTAATATGTGTCGTTCAATTAATTTCAGCACTTCCAAGAAGGCAAACCTTCTGACACGTACCCAGATCCAATCCATGCGGATGTAGTTGGAGTTGGCAATAAATACACACCAGCAAGACGTCCACCTAAAAGGCGTCCGGATTCAGAACCACCTGCGCCAAGGAAGCGAAGGAATGTTTTATTAGAAATAAATGCAAGGTAACATCAACTTTGTACAGTTTATTGATTCATTGAGGAAAATATGAAAAAAAACTTTATATAAATTCAAGGCATTAGACTCTTGAATATATGAATAAAAATAATTTCTTGTAGCATAAATAAAACCATTTTCTTTTAGTTTTAGCCTAAACTGAGTACATTTAACTTTATAAGGTATTCTTTCTACAAATTGTATACATATTTAATTTATTTATTTTGTTCACTTTTCAGTGCTGCTGAAAATACTCATCCAGTTGAAGCTGTCTCGTATTCAGTTCAAACAGATTCTGTCCAGCCAGGTATGTACTCAACACTTTTTAGTTTCTATCTACATTTACAAATTTACTGTACACAGACAACATTTTTGAGAGAATATCTTCCATTGTTGGTTGGTCTGGATAGACTCGGATGACATGAAAATCCTGTCTTGTGTATGTTACAAAGTCACAAAATGTTGCACCCGAAACAAGTAACTGACCCTGGACTTGAAACCAGTAGGCATGGTTCCGTTTTAGTTCAATGTTCTCTCCATTTAATTTTAAAAAGAAATCTGGCCTTGGCGCAGATGTTAAGACCTCGGACAGTTTTTTATCGCGTATAGAAAAGGGGCATTTAATTTCCAGAATGCCAGATTGTCCATCACTACATACTTTTCCATCAGGTGTAGCCCCAATACAAGGAAATCTTGAGTTTACCAAAAGGCCACAATCATGAACGTGATTTTTAGTTTTTTTCCTATACATGTCTCTCGCAAACTTTTCATTGTTTATACCATAACTTGTAGATGCTGAAGTAAATTTCTTGGGGTGCATGATACTGTCGATAAATTTTGTGTTTATTGCTACTTTCCGCAACATAATTCTACCGAAATTAGAAGCTGTCAGTCTTTTTCCTCTCTCACTGTGCCAGCTTTCACTGCCTGCTTGTTCTCGGGTGTTTTTTTCCAGCGTAGTTGCTCCCTCTTTAGTAATTTCAACCTCTTTCAGTTGTTCAGAATAGTCATTAACAATGGCCAGGTTTCTAATTTGGGGGCTGTGAGGAAAATCAATGTCTCCACATGGCATTCCGCTTGCACTTGGCTCTTCCATTGGTTGAACAAGTGAAACGTCACGTGACTAGTGGGCGGAGCGATAGTCGAGTTCGCGTCAGGTCAATTGTGTTTTACTTCTTGTTGTATTATTGCTTATACAGTCATTTTAACAGAGCGGGTGTGTTTTCGATGACGCTGATAATATGATATTTCAGATGTTACATTTAATAGATGAAATATATCCCACGTAGTAAAATATACGTTCTACTTACTTTTGACTGAGATGACTTCTTTCAGTATCCACTAAACTACATGAATCGCACAGCATATTGTTTGTATAAAGAGTCTTGATCTAAGTATTTATGCATAATAAAACGCTTGTCGTAAGTTTAAAATAATGCATATGTTTAAAAACAATGGTCTGAACATGGAGAAACATTTTCGTTTGCAAACACTTTCTCCTTGATTAAGCTCCGATTTCATTTGGCTATGTTGTGCGCATGTGCAAGATCAGCGTTTCTGTTCATATGAGAGCCACAGGGGTTTACTCTTATATAGGCAAGTATCATAATAATTATTAAGTACTTTTTAGATTTTTAAAATCCTTGTTACATTGTGTAAATACAGCATGAATTATTTTATACCTTAATTAGCATAACACAGGGCGTTGCATGTTACATGTGTCGTGCCTGTATCAGCATGTCCGGTTTACATGTTAACTTGTAAGGTATAGGTCATAAACTAGCATGCATTTGATATATCATTGTTCATTATTCTTTAAAACGATAGTTTTTGAAAATTGCAAATATAAATCCAGTTGTTAGAAATGGAAAGTTTTATTTGAGTGAAATATTACTAACCTAAGCACATACATGTACCCCGTGAATCTCATTTATGATAAAGCGCAAAATATAACGTACACATAATATGAGATGATTTAAATTGTGATTATTTCTATTTGCTGTAACATAATGATATGTCTTTGTAGTGGTTTACGCCCTGCAGAAAGATGGAGAACATACCCTGTTATCGTACCGAATCAACCTAGTTTTGTATCATATGTTTCATATATCCTTGATATTGAACGATTTAACGAATTAAACAAAATTAGCCGATAACAGTAAATCAAAGAACTGAAAGTGCTGGAGGATCGATTGTCTCTGAACAACACAGTCTGCACACATACATGTGTAAATATCAGGACAACACAGACTGTACACATACATGTGTGAATATCAGAATTTTAAGGGGTCATTTGTGGCCCCTGTATCAGAATTTGGGGGTCATTTAGAAATTCCGAGGGTCATGGTAAAAAAAATAAAAGGCATGACTATATGTTAAAGAAGTTTGATTCAGTTAACTTCTGTAAAACTGCATATGATACATCACAAAATGGTGG
Organism: Saxidomus purpurata; assembly: GCA_022818135.1. Classification (NCBI taxonomy): domain Eukaryota; kingdom Metazoa; phylum Mollusca; class Bivalvia; order Venerida; family Veneridae; genus Saxidomus; species Saxidomus purpurata. Next base: position 16,083,254 of record JAFMSR010000004.1, read on the forward strand.
GTAATCAGAGGATTGGCAAGACAACAGGTGTTTCTCTTTGGATGCTTTCCATTTTGTCACTACATCTCAAAAGTCAACTTTGTCCACAAAGCGAATTTTTCATAAGTGCATTCAACCATAGACATTAAACTTTGATATTATTTGGCACACTGAAACCCATTTCAACAGTGACAGTCTGATCGAAATTACTACAAAATGGTCATTAAAATCACTCAGAAAGACGTTTTTGTTTTTTCTGCTAAGGTTCGTCGACCATCTCTTGTTATGCGTCTACGATACCATGATGACGGTATCATACGAACCAATACACACAAAACCGCAATGGTACAAAATGCAGATCGATCCGAAATCAGACGGCAACGACGACGGAATAGGGTCAAAATTAGACATATCCCAAACCGGAAGCGTATTTTGTAAACAACTTATCTTGCATTTCGAAGCGTTTTGAGAGGTTTTGAAATGTTGTTTTGGTAGTAATTTGATCATACACATTTTAATTGCCTCATAGAAGACGCTCTTTGCTATTTCTGTTGCGTCATTGACAAAATGAGTGCGTCAAAAATGCAGAAAACACGCTCTCGCGGAAACACTAAATTAGTGTTTCCGGTCTGACTAGAAAACTGTTGTGATCAAAACCGCGTAGGAAAATAGTTCTATACATAACAGATACCTCGTTGATGTTTAGTTACAAATTATAACAACAACAACAATATATTATTATGCTATTCTGAAATGTTTTGATATTATTAGGTCTGTTACTATATAATTTTTAACAGAAGAAATAATTAACAGAAGACAGTATAATTCGTAACAACTGAATATATGGAACTACTTGTTTGTGTGTAAAGCGTTGCGCCGTAAGGAAGCTGCTGTACTCTGGTAACATTGGATCGATTGAAAAATCAATCGATCCAAAAATCATATTAACAACAGTTGAAAGTAAAACATACATATTTTCTTGTGCGCTTTTAATTCTTCTTGCAAACATATATTATCTTGACCTCTCAGTCACTGCCTATTACCCACATGTACTTTTAATTGCTGGTTATTTTAATAATGTTATGAAGGACGCGTAATGTCTAAATAACGCAAAGTCAAGAACCATCAACTGGTTCGTAAGACAATGAAGACGTTATAGAATAAAGTTTCATTATATCATCAGTATTCTTAAACGCGCTATGCGTTTCTTGGTGGAGTATTTTATGTTTAGATACTGCCTGATGAAACGATGCTGCCTGCAATACTTATGCAGATTCGCACACTTTGCACATAGGCTTTTGAAAGTGCAGGGTCAGGTTCATCAATTCCAAAGGGTATTTATTCTATCAATAATTTGTACTTGTTTGCATGACAGGGGTGCATTTTATCGTAAGATATCAAACGTAGCTACAAAAGACACATTCTTTGCTATCAATATAAAATCTTATGCTTTCCTTAGCCGACACGCACAATCAACGTAACCAGACCTCATCCAGCTTCAAGAAATGAAATACTTTGTACTGTTACCAATATCTTAAAACTGTTTAAGAAAAACGTTAAGTGTTAAATGTAATTATCATCCCTCATAGACAAGCTACTAGCATTGTGTACCACGGGTATACAATAGATTTCGCTTATTCTACATAAATATTTAACAATACAGGTACAAGATTCGTCTCTTTTATACTGAAGATCGTTCTAACGATTGCATTTGGAAAGGAAGATAACAAAATCAAACGCCAAGTAGCAGAGATTGATTTCATTCATATGACAAATAAAACAATACATCTAATATCTTCTTTTTGTTCTGACATTTTGCGGGGGAAAAGTTGACAAGGAATAAAAATAACAAAAGAAACACTAGGAATGTGAGACAAAATAAAATCATGGTTAAAATATTGCTACTGGTATAAAAGTGTACTTCATTATAAAGGGACGTAACACGAATAGTAATTTCAATTTGCATTGAGAGATTTAAGCGTAGATCAATGAACATATTATGTCTCAAAATAATCCGTTTAGTGATGGTCTATAATGTCATTTAAAATGCATACACAGAAAATGGTTATATGTGTTATACTTTGCGTGAATCATTTACATTTTCGTCAGTTTTTATTAAATCATATTTTTCTGACTTAATAAGTGTGTTAAGCTTTACCATTCGTATAATGTGTTAAACTGTATATCATTCAGCACATAAGCTTTTCTATGGGATTATGTAACAGTATAAAGTAATTGAAGTTACACGACTTGCAGCGAAAAGTTGATGTGAAGAAGACCTTTTGAACAGAAAACAGAAAACTTGGATTTGCAGGATATATCAGTATCTTTAGTTATCTTTATAGTTTTTATATTTTTAGTTATGGTTATTTGTGTTATACTTTGCGTGAATCAATAACATTTTCGTCACATAATTTTTTCTATGGGACTATGTAACCGTATAAAGTAACTGAAGATACACGACTTGCAGCGAAAAGTTGATGTGAAGAAGACCATTTGATTTTAAACTGAAAACAGAAAACTTGGATTTGCAGGATATTAAATGAACTTTAGTTATCTTTGCATTGTTTCAATGTTCTTTAAATTCATTACGCACAAGCATGTACATGTGCATGCAAAGTATACATTTTGTGTGTGATTGAAAAACAAATTAAATAAATATGACAAAGAAGATCCAATATGTCCAATACTTTCACGGACCTATATACACATAGGTCCGTGATACTTTAGGTTGCACATTTATGATGGACTATTTCTGCCGTAAGTTAATTGTAAAGTGCGTTAGTGTTAATTATTTAGTTAACCACGTAATGGCCATTCGGGCCGTACATCAGCTATATTAAGCCAGCATGCATGCAACATTCACCAACCTGCAAAGTTTCAACTTAACCTGACAAACCACTGACCAAGATATGGCTCTAAATGGCAAAAATGCCTGTATAGAACAGCTTTTTTTAAAATAACGAAGAGCCTTACTTATCCACTACTAAGCCAATTGCAATGGTACTTGGCTTGCATCATTTGCCTATACAATAGCCCTATACACTCAGATGGGGATTAAAACGAAACTGATATGTAGAAGTGGTACGTGGTGATGTAGCCGGCCGCTGGCCCTCAAGTTGAGTCACAAGTCCAGACACTAATCACAGTCTACGTTGCTTAATTACAGACATTTTTTCACGGATTCTTTCCATGTCGCTTAAGAGCTAGCCCAACAGCAACACTGTTGGAATACATCTACTTCAGTAGGCACAAATAGAGACTTGAACTTTCCTTACTTATCTCAACATGTGAATTCAACTTTTAATTAGTGATGTCTAGAAAATACGATGACTGGTATTTTGGCTGATAACCGATTTTCTAAATTTGTCAAAATCACAGAGACCAAACTTATGACACATTTAAACATCAACATATACATTCAAGAGACGTTAAGTATAATCATTATGAACTTTAAACTATATGAAAATAGAACTATCACTGAATGTGATGAATACCCTCCGAACATACCACTGACACAGCATATAAAATTGATGTAGTATTTGAAGCTTTACTTATTAGGCCTGCTCAACTTCAGGCTTCTGTGAAGTATAATTAAATTCTGACCGGGGGTTTTGGAGATTAAAAGCGCACAAGATTTTACTCTCTCAAGCCCCTGTGACCTTCGACCTAGTGACCAGAAACATGGACAATGCACAACTAAGCATGGTGTTTCTCACTTCTGTGAAGTATCATTAAATTCTGACCAGGGGTTTTGTATATTTAGCGTCCACAATATTTTACTATCTCGAGCTCCTGTAACCTTGACCTTTGACCTAGTGACCCGAAACGTCGACCATGCACAATTAGGCATTGTACTTACCACTTGTGTGAAGTATCATTCAATTCTGACCTGGAGTTTTCGAGATTTAGTGTCCACAAGATTTTACTATCACGAGCCCCTATGACGACCTTTGACGTAATGACCCGAAACATAGCCTAGTACTTATCACTTGTGTGAAATATCATTACATTCTGACGAGGTATTGGAGATTTAGTGTGCACAAGATTCCGTCTACAGACGAACAGACGGACGGACGGACAGACAAGCTGAATCCAGTATACCCCTTTTCACATTATTCTATAGACAATGGGTCCGTCTTATCATGTAACTTAGTACGTGAAACCTTTCTTGTAACATTGCGTCAACTTTTTCGTATCTCGCAAAGTTCTAGCATCATTTTGCCCGTCTTTTCAACATTCTTGTAGCTACAATATCTTATGTTGTGGATCATTTCAAGATTTAAACAAAGTTTTTTTCTGTTTTAAGTCCATCAAGTAAAACAAGATGACATATCAGTTCACTGCAGCCTATTAAGAAACGTGTTTGCATAACACATTTGATTTTGATGAATACTATAAACATGGTTAATAGGTTTATTCATTCATTTATTAATAATCGCTCAATTTATATTGTTAAAAGAAACTGAATTAATTATGGTAAGATGGTAATTAAGGTGTTGTAACCGTTCTATGCAGAAATAGCAACAAGCATTATTTTGCAGAGCTTTATTCATGTTTTTTTTACATACCTTGATACGATATTACACACAAACAATTAGGCAGTGGCTAATGTTACGGCACCGTAGCTTTAGTCTCTGATTCTAGAGTTACCGAAGTCTACAGTTAGCAAGGTTTTAAAGACATGTAAGATGCTTTAATATATGCATGTTATTTTCTTGTTAACTTTAATATTTTATCAGCGATAGTGATTCAAACATATATGTCGTAAATACGACCATACATTAGCCGCCATTGCGGTCATAACAAGAGCTGTCAGTAGGACAGCGTGCTCGACTTTTTTAGTGCTTGCCAATAAAACAAAACTTTGACAGTTAATTAAGGGCACACAAGACTTTAACTAGGAATTTCTAAGTACAAATCAAGAAACATTTTCACAGAGTTATCTTCTTTTGCTTACAGATAGGTCTTACGATGGTACACAAGTACTTCAACTTTCAAAGTAATATCTCAAATGGTTAAGTTAACAAGTGGACAAGAATGAAAATTTTAACTGAGTTTCTAAGTCAAAAAGGGCCATAATTCAAATAAAATCCTTGACAGAATTACCTTCTCCTGCCCATGTTTAGAAATCATGATGGTAAACAAGTATTCCAACTTTCAAATTAATATCTCAAACAGTTCAGTCAAAAAGTGGACTGGTACGAAAAACTTAACCAAGATTCTAAGTCGATAAAAGGCCTTAATTTTTAAAACAAATCCCTGACAGAGTTACCTTCTCTTGCGTACAGATGGGGGTAATGATGTGAAATAGCATTAAAAGTTTCAAAGCAATATCTCAAAGGGTTAAGGCAATAAGTGGATTTTACCCATATTCAATGTATTTTCTAAGTCAAAAAGGGGCATAATTCTGTCAAAAACCTTGACAGAGTTATGTCCTCTTGTCTGTTGATGAAGGTCTTGATGGTAAACAAGTATGGTTAGTTTCAAAGCAATACCTCCAATGGTTTTGAAATAAAGTGAGGTGGTACGAAAAACTTAACCAAGCTCAATACACTTTCTAAGTAAAAAAAAGGGCCATAATTCTGTCAAAAACCTTGACAGAGTTATGTACTCTTATCTGTAGATGGAGGTTATGATGGTAAACAAGTATGGTAAGTTTCAAAGCCATACCTCTAATACTTTTGAAATAAAGTGAGGTGGTACGAAAAACTTAACCAAGGTGTGACGCCAACGCCGACGCCGACGCAGACGCCGACGCCGACGCCGGGGCGAGTAGGATAGCTCCCCTTTTCATAGAAAAGTCGAGCTAATAAATGAATTGCTAATACTGGTAACGGAATATCATTATCATTTTCACACCTGAAGCGAACAATTACATTGTATTACAGATTTTACATTTTTGTTCAAGTTATTGTAAATATGTCATCCTAATTACTTTCCCGTACAATCAGAAATATTTATCAATATTACTTTTGATAATTCATGTATATTTGCTAAGTTCTTTCAGGCTAGGATAAAAGAAAGCTATATTATAAAATATATAATATTTTGACAATTCTGAGAGGGTCTCTTTCTCTTGAAAAACAAATAAAATATATTAAAACAATAGTAAGATAAGTAAATATCATGCGTACATTCTTGTATATTAAAGCGATTAACATGTCTTTAAAAAAACGTAAGTGTAGACAGTCCTCACTGGATTACATGATGTATTTAGAGATACAGAATTTCCCATCTCTGGAATCGGAGGCTGAGAGTAACGACCACTGTCAAAACACACGTGTGACGAAAACATGAAAAACGTCTCTGAACTCTAAAATTGATCAACTTACAGTTTGTATAAAAGATACCTCAGCAAATTAAGCTCCATCATAACCACATTAATAAAAAGCTTTAAGTCAAAGAAGTTAATTACAAACAGAAATGGAAAATCACAAGAGTTTTTGCTTCTCCTATGAAATGAGTGATGTCTCTTTAATTGAAACAATTATTGTTCATAAGAAAAATTGTGTTAGATTTCAGAAAACGTTTTTTTTTTTTGTAACTTTGTTAAATAAATAACATTCTGGCACCTAGCATGTACAAATAACAGTAGCACCTTTCATTTAATTCTACATGCATACATAGTAGTGCGACCATAGTTCAAACGTAGCATGTTAGGGATCTTATCACCACCAGTGCGATGGTGGTAGCGTTCCTAGGCAAGGCACTTAATCCCATGTTACCTCTCTCTATTTGAGATTGATTCCATTTTATATATACTAATTTATTTAATCTCGAATGCGAAACAAATTCTTTCAATTTAGATTGATCGCTATCGGGACTCACTCCAGATAGAATCAACCACGAAAAGAGTTAGAAGCCATATGAAAATATCTGTGTCTTGTCTAAGGATACTGGCTTGTCTCAATATGGGTGCAATTAATCCAAGTTCGGTAAGAACTTGTTTAGGAATTGAGAACAATTCAAATCAATCTGTATTGAATAACATGCACTGACATAATTATCGATATCAAAGTCATACACAAAACATCACAGTGATTTGATCAGTTCATAGTTATATACAGGTAGGAGTTTTAAATATCTGGATAAAATAATAGTTCATATAAACGGTTCCTATAACATTATGTCAATCATTTTGAAAGCATAGTTGAAGTGAAGATCTGTTGCAAGATTTGTGGTAAATCTTTAGTATCCAAGCAGATGAATGCATGACCCATTGGAAGCTGTTTATGTAACCTGAAAAAAAAAATGAAATACAAAATGCTAATGTCATATTATTGTAGTATTATGACATCACATTTTACTCTCCATACTGAGACTCAAAATTAAATGCATCTTACAAAACAACTCTATAAAATGAAGTCGCAATTTAAGTTGATTTATCAACCAATATATTTTTTAGTCAAACGGGTTAGATGGATTTGTACTCAGACTAAGTAATAGTTAGATCTACATGTATAACCACTAAAAATAATTTAAACCTTATCGTAGATACCTCTGTCAGGATTTGAAATAACACACTTATGTATGTGTCAACTAGTGTGCAACTAGTGTACATGTATGTGATATTATAAAACCAAAGCATTGTCCAAATACTTTCATTTTCACCAAGATGAAAAGATCAGCATAAAGACATGCACCACAAGAAGGTTCAAATTATACAGAAAGAGCGTTAAGCATGACCTCGTGACCCAAACCTAAGACTTTACACACAAAGACTTTGGCATATCAGGGATCTTATGCTAATTCAATAAATCCTTGGAATATTCAAAGTTTGTCCCATGTTCTTTCAAAACAATATGTTACCTGAGAGCCTGGTCACCCAGTGATCCAATAAATATAGCATAAGCATTTACGTTCTCATCCGACCGTAAAATCTGACCAAATCTGGCTGGTGAGATACCGTATCGCTCGAAGTTAGCATCACTTAAAATTATGAGAAATCTTTCATCTGCTTCCTCTTTCGCCAAGGTATTGACTGCATATCGTGTGGCTTCCAATGTTGTGTCTCCACTCAAACAGAATTGTGAATGTGCATGCATTGTCTGAAAGTAACATACATTTGTAACAAATTGTGAAATTTAAAGTTTATACTTTATAGACATTCACTCGTAAATGGAGTTATATTTCTACACATTTTGCTATATGTTGTGGGGAATCATAGTTTTCCCAAACTTAAAATAGGTGACAATTTTGCAGACTTCGTGCTTAAAACGTCTTAAATGGCATATTCTTCCTACATTTGTAAATATTATACAAAATAAAAAACGAAATCATATCTAATTAAAAAGATCAAAAGTTAGGAGAAATTAAACTTTACCTTAACAACCTGAAGACGTTCCTTATTATTCTTTGGTGGTTTTTCAAAGGTCGAGAACGGAACTTTATAATCTTCTCCCGAGTGTCCAACAATGTCGAACTGAAAAGGAAGTAATGTTCCAAATTCAACAAATTATATCTGTACAATATTACCTGTTAAATAATCTTTTTTCCAGACTGTCAGTTTGATAGATCTCTTCATAAATCAAGTACACACAGGCTACATAACAGAAGCTCAGAAGGCACCTAAAAGCCTCTTTACTTGAAAGGTTTTAGAAAAACAAGAGGGCCAAGATGGCCCTATATCGCTCACCTTGGTACAAGTCAACTTGCCTGGTGGAAGATCACAAGACAATGTAATATACCAAACAAATGACCCCCGGGCAAGGTCAATTTTGACCCAAGGGGCATAATTTGAACAAACTTTGAAGAGGTCTACTAGGCAATGCTACATGCCAAATATCTAAGCTCTAGGCCTTGTAGTTTCAAGAATATTTAAAGTTTTTCCTATATAAGCCTATGTAAAACTAAGTGACCCCCTGTGTGGGGTCAATTTTGATCCCAAGTCATAATTTGAACAATCTTGGTAGAGGTCCACTGGCCAATGCTACATGCCAAATATCTAAGCCATAGGCCTTGTGGTTTCAGAGAAGAAGATTTTTAAAGTTAATCCTATATCAGCCTATGCAAAACTAAGTGACAACCCGTTCGGGGTCAATTTTGACCCAGGGGTCATAATTTGAGTAATCTTGGTAGAGGTCTACTAGACAATGCTATATGCCAAATATCTAAGCTCTAGGCCTTGTGGTTTCAGAGAAGAAGATTTTTCAAGTTTTTCCTATATAAGCCTATGTAAAACTAAGTGACTCCCCCTACAGGGTCAATTTTGACCCGGGGGTCATAATTTGAACAATCATGGTAGAGGTCCACTAGACAATGCTACATGCCAAATATCTAAGCCTTGTGGTTTCAGAGTAGTAGAAGATTTTTAAAGTTTTTCCTATATAAAGTCTATGCAAAACTAAGTGACCACCCGCGCGGGGTCAATTTTGACCCGGGGGTCATAATTTGAACAATCTTGGTAGAGGTCCACTAGACAATGCTACATGCCAAATATCTAAGCTCTAGGCCTTGTGGTTTCAGAGAAGAAGATTTTTAAAGTTTTTCCTATTTGTTGCCATAGCAACCAGAGTTCTGCATGGAATGGAATTCTTTGAACAATTTGATAGAGCTTTATGCATAGAACATCCCTGCAAAGTCTCATCAATATTGGTCCAGTGGTTTCAGATGAATGTCGTTTGAAGGAAATGGTGGACGGACGTACGACGTACTATGTACGACGGACGGAATGCGATCCTAATAGCTCACTCTGGCACTTTGTGCCAGGTGAGCTAATAACAAAAACGCAGCTTCTCTGTATATCACCATTCGTACGAAATCAGTACAATCTATGCTGAAGTTACAGTTGTTTTACTCTCATTCCTTTGCTCCTATACACTGGACTAAATAAGTTTACCTTGATTTTATCCTCATAACCTTCCAGTGCTTCCATGGCCATTATAGCAGTCTCCATTTCCCTCTCTAGTCTTCCATCATGACCATTAAACCTGTACATACTACCTGATACATCCATCAGAAGTCGCAGCTTCTTTGGTTGTTCTTGCTGGGCCCCCATCTTAAATGTTAACATACCATTTTAAATATTTGTTTAGCCCTTTGGACTTAAAATGCAGTAAAATCACATGCATATTTAACTTTGTGAAGCTACATCAGCATTTATCAGTAAACTGGTATGTTCTTCACTTTGCTCTTCTTGCCTTTTTTACAATGATTCTAGTTGGGAATAAATTATGCTACATGTTCAGATATTACACAGCACATTGTGTAAATTTGCTTTTTAATTTTGCATTTCTTACATATAAGTTTAGAATAAACTATGTAACTTATGACA
>JAFMSR010000004.1:16099866-16209055 GCA_022818135.1 Saxidomus purpurata
TGCTGTGATTGAATTATCAAATATCTAGACATTGCGGTTTTGGGGAAGAAGAATTCTTAAAGGTTCCTTTATAAGCCTTTTCGTAATTAAATTACCCTCGGTTGGGGTCAATTTCGCCCCGGGAGTCACAATTTGGCAGAGGTCAACTATGCAATGCAATATGCCACATGTCCAAGCTCTATGCCTTGCGCTTTATAAGTATAATATTTGTTATTTTTTACAATAGAAATCTATTTAGAATCAAGTGACACACGAGCAAGGTCAATTATGACCCTTGGTTATGATTTGAACAATGTTGGTAGTGGTATACAATGCAATGTAACGTGTACATTATCTTAGCTCTAGTCCTTTCAGAGATCTTTTTTATGTTCCCCTAAATAAGCTTATGTACATCAAATCTCCCCGAGCGGCATACATTTTAACCCGAGGGTCATGATTTGAAATCTCTGTTGTAGTCCACTAGGTTAATCTACATGCCGAATGTCTAAGCTCTATCACTAGTGGTTTCTGAGAAGAAAATTTTCCTATAGAAACTTATATAAAGTCAAATGACCTCGAGCGGGGTCAATTTTCACCTGGGGGTCACGATTTGAATACTCATGGTAGAGATCTGCAAATCAATGCTACATGCCAAATATCTTAGCTTTGGGCCTTCTGTTTTTTAAGCAGAAGATTTGTTTTTTGTTTTCCTATTTTTTGCCATAGCTACCAGAGTTCTGCATACAATGGAACAACTTCGGATGAGCTTCAAGCACAAAACATTCATGTAAGGTTTTATCAGCATTGGCTTAGTGGTTTCAATGGAGATTTTGTTTGACAGACGGCCGACGTACGAGGTAAGGTTCTTAGATGTCACACTTGTATGTACATGTAAATATTTCACGAATAATGAAGACATGGTGTCAGCCAGGCTTTGCATGTACATGTAGAATGAAGTTTATATTTGTTCTACGTTTGTCTAAAGAAGTAAGTATTTAAATACTGTTCAAACAGGTGTGATACAAGGGATGTACAGTTATTGTGAAATGTTTTAGGGATTTAATAATGAGTTCATCCCTTCAAAAAACTTTGTCTGTTTGCAATTTTGTAGCCGGGAAATCCTAGATTTGAATGTTTTAGAGTAGATTTCCCTATGTATAGTCTTAGCTTAGACATCTTCCGGTTAATTTAGTTTGAGAATTAGTTTCTTAAGCACTTACCTGCAGGGTTAGACTCTAAAATTAAATGTTTACTTCCACTTATCAAGATAGGCCTACAATGCAAGATGAAAGAAGCGCTGAAAACGTAATGCATTTTACGTACTTGTTCAATGTCAGTCCATTTTGTTAGGAAACTAGCTTGGTGGAATCCAGTAGTCGACGATATGTGAGCAATCTGAAAAAAGTTGGTTAGCCTTTAGTCAAATAGCTTGATCAAATATGTTTTCCATAGAAACAATATAAATGTACCCGTTATTGAAATGATATACGGTAAAAGTTACTTCAGAAATACAAACGTAATATCATTTTGTAATAATTAAAAGCAAGCTTAGCTTTACCTCATTTCGAAACCCTTTCAGACGGCATAAATCGGCTTCAAGTGACGTATCCGTCGGCTTCGGTGGTGCATTCCATTTAAAGTTTGGATTTAATCCAAGAGACTTGAAATTCCTTAACAAACAGGTTATGAGAGTTATATCAAAGTTTGCACTGTTCGGCTGTCCATTTGGTGGATACAGTAGGTCATACTGGATCTTTGTAATGGTTTTCTGTGCTCGGAGCCGGTTAATTGATGTTTTCTCAGTTGCAAGAAAAACAACAAGCGGTGTACTCTGTAGTTTCTGGTCAAAGATGTTCCGTAATACGTCAGTACCTCCATCGATTATTTGGGTTTGAAGACGGAAGAGGAACTCACGATCGTTGTATGTCGTCCCTGTAGCCATGTTCACTTTATATTTCGTGAGGGAATCTCATGTCCTCTATCTAATTTCCGCTGGCAGACGGAAGATCTGAAGTTTAAGAGCAATTTTGAGTTTCAATTTATGTATATTATATACACAAGTATGGCCAGCAAGCCTTAAAGATAAAGACATTATGAAGATAAAATGTACATGCTATTTTGAAAAAAAGCATTATTGATCAAAAATACAATGCATCGGGTTTTGTTTGCAATTTGTAAGGTCGCTATTTAAAGAAAACTCTATTGATCAACGATACAATGCAGCCGGTACTGTTAGCAATTTGTAAGGTTACTATAGATTTGAAGAAGTTATGTTGATCAAACATATAATGCAGCAGGTTTTGCTCGCAATTTGTAAGGTTACATTTTATTTAAAGAAAAATTTAGTGAAATAATTATTGTATTAAAGTCACATGTTTTAGAACATTATAGTCATATAAAAAGGTTCCAGGTATAAATTTCTGTAACGTATATCTGTAGATTTGAAATATTACGCGACAAAATAATAAACGTTGCAAACGCTTTCAATATAAACATATAGTGTAGCGATGCCGTTAAACCATTATTTTCAATTGACTTTTGCAAATTCCTAGTTATATTTGTACTTCTATTGTTGATTCTAGCCTTTCGTTTTATATTTATGTATTAATATGTCACTTTTGAAAAATTATTTTTTTTCAACAGCAACTGAGAACGAGCAGCTTTAAAATGGTAAAGCCAACCCCTCAAGGACAAAAAAGGTCAACTTTTATTTAGCATTATACGACCATTTGTAACAACATATTTATGATACTAGTTTGAATTGAAAAGATTATGAAATATCCCGGCGTTATTGTAAAATAAAATTACTCTATTGTTTGTAGCACTTTTAAGGAATCTGTTTTTTTCAACAAATTCAGAATTTTGATAAAGAGTCTTAATTAACAATGTGATCGTATATAAAGCTTTGGACACGAGGCGAGAGTATTTTGAAGTTTCCTGTTAGCAGCGACAGAATCCAGAGGTCAGCGGATAAAACAAGCTAAAGCATCATCCTTATCCGGTTTCTAAATAGCCATGTGTTATTGTAAGAAAGGAAGAGACAAAAGTGTCCGCTTGCAATTTAAAATTTATTTCGCTATATGAATCATACAATGTACACTTTAGTGCGTTGTTTGATATTAAAGACAAACGGAAGACTGTGAAACGTTGATAAAAACACTTATGTGTCAATCTTTTGTGAGCTCATTGACAGTCGGTCATGCCTGTCAATTTTTATCAAGGATTAAAGAAATAGTAAAGGCGAATATGTTTAAGACTTTAAGAGCAGCTACTTAAAAGTTGTTGAATATTCATTGTTAAAGATAGTTATGTATGTGAAGAGCTAATTAAAGCCCACTTGTTTTCCACTGATTGTTAATGGCTCTGTATGAGTTTTAGTGGTAAGTCAGTTGAAAGATATAGTTAGTGATAAACCAATGTCTATATAGAAGTGTTTTGTTATTTGGCAAAATTGAAATCTCGTTATGAATAACTTATGTTGTTATAAAAGAAATATTATACGAACATATAAATTGTACTTTACACATTTAGATGATATTTGATATTTTTGAGTGGATATGGAATACATGTATATCTGGACGAAAAGTGACACAAATTATTTATTTTCACGAGCAGCGCGAAGCGCAGTTGATAATGTGAAAATTATCACTTCTCTGTAATCACAGTCTCGTATCAAAGAAACTTCAGAATATGAATAGAATATATATACATGATGATCATGATTGAGGTTTGTAAGCATGCCTTTGGGGTTTCCAGCAGCTGCGTTGTCTCTATTATAATGTTTTAAAATTTATTAAAACATGCTCAATATGTAGTTGTCTCCCCTACCAGTTATCTTTACAATTTATTTCCTGTTTTATAAAGTACTTAACCTTGCGTTTAGCCCCATTTCCGCAAAGAAAATTCATTTAGGTCTCCAAACTTTAAAACCAAAAATAATATCAAACAGGGAATGCCACGTACCAAAAACGCAGCCTCCCCAAAACGAGCCCCACAGCACCCAGAAGTGCACACCACCAACACACACACACACACAACACACACACACACACAATCATGTACACACACAAACACATATACTACCGACACACACTAGCATACAAAGCAAACACACGAGGACAAAACGAACAATTAAAGGAACACAGTGGGGCACCGCCTTGGAACGGTCAGTGGCAAAAACACCACTGGGGAGCTTAAACCGGTTTATGGTGCGCACCCAACCTCACTCTTACCCCCACCATGTTCCAAAGTCACAGGACAGTGTAAATAAAAGTAATCCCTGCTAGGTGAATCTCTAACACACGCAATGGAAACAAAAGGCATGGTATGTAAAACACAAAAATGCTCGTGTATAAATATATAAAAAGCAAACCTTGAGAACCAAAAAACGTATGTACTCAATGCCTTTAAGTACATTTTGTTTTTGTAAATATTAACAAATTCATGGAGACAATATTCCATACTCAATTTACCTTACCTTTTCGTTTCGGCAAATGTTTGGGATGAGTCATAAATTGATTTCTCAATTTCCTATAATAAGTAGGAAATATGTTTGATCCAAAATAAATTTTAACATATTCACGTTCTGTACACTGTTGATTTGTTGTCATAGATCGTTTGTATATACGTCTATAAAAGAAACGAAGTTAAGCTTATTTAAGGGGTCTAAAAAGGAAAACATATAATATTTTTAAATGTGAATTATAAAGGAATTAAACGTGTTTGTTGCTGCACTTGGGCTCCGACAGGCAATCTTCACTCTACCATGACGGGGTCCCAGATTTCCCCCTTTTATTTTTCATAAAGCATTCGAAAGCAAGCGTGTTGTATTTTTTTTACATGTTTAATTTTCCATACACTACGTTGTTAAAAGGTTACTAATTATAAAAGAGTGGAGTTACTATTCAGTCTATGCAGTCATGTGACCATGCTCTATTAAATTGAGTTAACAAATTTTAGCACGGATTCGGTGTTGGCACAATTTTAAAGCTTAAAACAGTGTTTTCGAGCGAAACAAGCATTTAGGGCCAGGTTGTTTTATACTAGTTTGTAGATGCCACTACAGCTGTGTTGGTAATCCAACCCCTTATATTTACATTTTATCTATAAAAAAGTTATGATCGATTTTTTGGGGGAATTTCCCTTTTGCAGAGAGTGAAAAATGACTCTCTTGAAATTTAAAGATATCTTCTTTGACAGAGAAGCCATTTAAAGACATATGTGACATTTATGTAGTTGTAACATTAGCATGTAGTTCTATATTATTCAATTATATACTAATGAGGTCAATATATTATAGTTTTGCGGACCTGTTAAAAGTGATATTGACCGAGATTCGTCAGAAATGACGTCTTGGAATCCGTGCAGGTCAATACATCATTTTCCTGGTCTACACATTTAAGGACCCGACACGTGAGCGCTATCGGCCAATCAGGATTAAGTATTTATGACAGGTAAACGATATGTAGTGTTATTTACTGCTGCCTTCGATTGACATTTTATGCAGTAGGTAACTCAACCTCGGTGAAATTGGCAACGATGGTTTTACTGCAAGCTTTTTCGTTTTAAATGATACAGAAATAAACTTTCCCAAACAATGACATGAGAAAGTTAACAAAATGCAGAAGATTTAACCAAAAAGGGGTGCATTACCAAGAATATAAATAGTAGACTTTCTGGGTAAATTTCCTATGATTTTAGGAATATTTCAGTGTTTTGATCATAGATTAATAAAAACTAATAATGTATATTTGAAAATATGAGTTATGTTAACTTGACTCTTAAGGTGTATGTTAATATTGTGTTTTGTTTGTGATATGTATGTTGAATTAACAAGTAGCATTGCTAAAAATCCGAGTAATTCTATCTATTTATATTGTAAATACATTGTTAGTCTACATGAAATTTAGGATAGTAATTCTTGCATCACTCAGGAGTAGACACGCCCAAGAGCCCCGCACTTTCAATCTCGTGAATCTATATGTAGAGATAATTAGAATTGTTTTTTGCGATTTATCAAATTACATCATCTTGAGTGTTTGGTTTCTTGATTGGAATATCACACGATGGCACACGTTTTTGATCATAGACAGATTTATGTATGAATTAAAGTACACGTATATCTAAAGATATTTTTTGATGCGTATTCACTACACTCAAACTGTTAAAACATGCAAAACTTACATTTAAGAAAATAATTATTTAAGTGAAACGTTTACAACCATTCTGGGTTTTTTTCAGTGTGAGTACATTATATAAAATGACATATAGTAATTTAAGTATCGTATTTATGAGTGTCATCGTTACATACAGAAACCGTCCAGGCTTGCATTGCGTATTTCATTATTGTATTGCATTCTGCTGTACTACAGTTCTGCATGCTAGCCACTTAGCTACTGTGGGTTTCATGTTGGCAATCATTTATAACACATATTACCCAAATACGACTTTGATTTATTAAGCGTATTTGCATAATAAAATATTCAGGTTAAAAGGTCACGGTCGGGTTAATTTGTTTACAAAATGTTGCAAGTTATACATTTGATGAATCTATAATTTTATTAGCCTAACGTCATGTTCGCTATGCTTAATAGAGAAAATACTTAAGCTTAAAAGTGAAAGTAATAAATTGACACTTCCTTGTCCGCAATTGAGGGAAAAGCCAAATATTAAGCGAACTGGATGTAGATCTGTTTGCGTTTCTTGTCTCTGTCTATAGTATTCATTTACAAATTTCTTTATCGTGGTTTCGATCTATCAACATTGTTATCTCGCTGTTCTGACTTGTCAACACCGCTTATTATGCTTTGGTCGCTTTAAGTTTACGCCAAAATGGGACACCTTATAGAGACGAGGAAACAAAGACCTGTATTCATTTGTCACTGGTTGTAGTAACAGAGATACGCGCCTTCATACTTGGCTAACGATCAACGGTCACATGCGCAGACACGTATCCGTCTTATAGAGTCATATACAAATTTAATAATCAATCCTTACCGTTTTCGTACATGTATCGAAAGTTTGACATCTGAAATAATACTATATAATATTTACATACTTTAAACCACAATAACATCCTAAATAATTTAGCTACGTAGCTTGTTGTTGTCCGTTTGATAATTGTGTTTTACTTCTTGTTGTATTATTGCTTATACAGTCATTTTAACAGAGCGGGTGTGTTTTCGATGACGCTGATAATATGATATTTCAGATGTTACATTTAATAGATGAAATATATCCCACGTAGTAAAATATACGTTCTACTTACTTTTGACTGAGATGATTTCTTTCAGTATCCACTAAACTACATGAATCGCACAGCATATTGTTTGTATAAAGAGTCTTGATCTAAGTATTTATGCATAATAAAACGCTCGTCGTAAGTTTAAAATAATTCATATGTTTAAAAACAATGGTCTGAACATGGAGAAACATTTTCGTTTGCAAAAACTTTCTCCTTGATTAAGCTCCGATTTCATTTGGCTATGTTGTGCGCATGTGCAAGATCAGCGTTTCTGTTCATATGAGAGCCACAGGGGTTTACTCTTATATAGGCAAGTATCGTAATAATTATTAAGTACTTTTTAGATTTTTAAAATCCTTGTTACATTGTGTAAATACAGCATAAATTATTTCATGCCTTAATTAGCATAACACAGGGCGTTGCATGTTACTTGTGTCGTGCCTGTATCAGCATGTCCGGTTTACATGTTAACTTGTAAGGTATAGGTCATAAACTAGCATGCATTTGATATATCATTGTTCATTATTCTTTAAAACGATAGTTTTTGAAAATTGCAAATATAAATCCAGTTGTTAGAAATGGAAAGTTTTATTTGAGTGAAATATTACTAACCTAAGCACATACATGTACCCCCGTGAATCTCATTTATGATAAAGCGCAAAATATAACGTACACATAATATGAGATGATTTAAATTGTGATTATTTCTATTTGCTGTAACATAATGATATGTCTTTGTAGTGGTTTACGCCCTGCAGAAAGATGGAGAACATACCCTGTTATCGTACCGAATCAACCTAGTTTTGTATCATATGTTTCATATATCCTTGATATTGAACGATTTAACGAATTAAACAAAATTAGCCGATAACAGTAAATCAAAGGACTGAAAGTGCTGGA
This sequence comes from Saxidomus purpurata, assembly GCA_022818135.1. Taxonomy (NCBI): domain Eukaryota; kingdom Metazoa; phylum Mollusca; class Bivalvia; order Venerida; family Veneridae; genus Saxidomus; species Saxidomus purpurata. The sequence goes on from JAFMSR010000004.1 coordinate 16,107,989, forward strand.
GGATCGATTGTCTCTGAACAACACAGTCTGCACACATACATGTGTAAATATCAGGCCAACACAGATTGTACACATACATGTGTGAATATCAGAATTTTAAGGGGTCATTTGAGACACCCCTGTATCAGAATTTGGGGATCATTTAGAAATTCCGAGGGTCATACTCTTTATGGTAAAAAAATAAAAGGCATGACTATATGTTAAAGAAGTTTTATTCAGTTTACTTCTGTAAAACTGCATGTGATACATCACAAAATGGTGGGTAATCAAAGGGTTGGCATTTTGTCACTGCATCTCAAAAGCCAACTTTGTCCACAAAGCAAATTTTTCATAAGTGCATTCAACCAGAGACATTAAACTTTGATATTATTTTGCACACTGAAACCCCTTTCAACAGTGACAGTCTGATCGAAATTACTACAAAATGATCATTAAAATCACTCAGAAAGACGTTTTTGTCTTTTTCTGTTAAGGTTCGTACACCATATCTTGTTATGCGTCTACGATACCATGATGACGGTATCATACGAACCAAAACACACAAAAACGCAATGGTACAAAATGCGGATCGATCCGAAATCAGCCGACAACGACGACGGAATAAGGTCAAAATTAGACATATCCCATACAGGAAGCGTATTTTGTAAACAACTTATCTTGCATTTCGAAGCGTTTTGAGAGGTTTTGAAATGTTGTTTTGGAAGTAATGTGATCATACACATTTTAATTGCCTCATAGAAGACGCTCTTTGCTATTCCTGTTGCGTTATTGACAAAATGAGTGCGTCAACAACGCAGAAAACGCGCTCTCGCGGAAACACTAAATTAGTGTCTCCGGTCTGACTAGAAAACTGTTGTGATCTAAACCGCGTAGGAAAATAGTTCTATACAGAACAGATACCTCGTTGATTTTAGTTACAAATTATAAGAAAAACAACAATATAATATTGTGCTACTCTGAAATGTTTTGATATTATTTAGATCTGTTACCATATAATTTTTAAATCAGACGACAGTATAATTCGTAACAACTGAATATATGGAACTACTTGTTTGTATGTAAAGCGTTCAGCCGTAAGGAAGCTGCTGTACTCTGTTAACATTGGATCGGTTGAAAAATCAATCGATCCAAAAATCATTTTAACAACAGTTGAAAAGTATAATATACATAATTTCTTGTGCGCTTTTAATTCTTCTTGCAAACATGTATTATCTTGACCTCTCACAGTCACTGCTTATTACTAGCATGTACTTTCAATTGCTGGTTATTTTAATACTGTTATGAAGGACGCGCGATGTCTAAATAACGCATGGAGTAAAGAACCATCAACTGGTTCATAGGACAATGAAGACGTTATAAAATAAAGTTTCATTATAACATCAGTATTCTTAAACGCGCTATACGTTTCTTGGTGGAGTATTTTGTGTTTATATACTGCTTGATGAAACGATGCTACCTAAATACTTATGCAGATATTTGATTTAATTCGCACACTTTGCACATAGGCTTTTGGAATTACAGGGTCAGGTTCATCAATTCCAAAGGTATTCATTCTATCAATAATTTGTAATTGTTTGCATGACATGGGTATATTTCATCGTAATATATCAAGACACATTCTTTGGTATCAATACAAACTCTTATGCTTTCCTCAGCCGACACGCACAATCAACGTAACCAGACCTCTCATCCAGCTTCAAGAAATAAAATACTTCATACTGTTACCAATATCTTAAAAGTATTTAAGAAAAGAAGTGTTAAATGTAATTATCATCTCTCATAGACAAGCTACTAGCATTGTGTACCACGGGTATACAATATATTTCGCTTATCTTACAGGAAGATTCAACACTAAAGGTACAAGGTTCGTCTCTTTTATATTGAAGATCATTCTAACGATTGCATTTGACAAGGAAAATAACAACATCAAACGTCAAGTAGCAGCGATTGATTTCATACACATGACAAATAACAATACACATAATATTTACATTTTGTTCCGACATATGGCGGAAAAAATTGACAAGAACTGACAATAACAAAAAAAACACTAGGAATGTGAGTTAGAAAAGAAACATTGTTAAAATATTGCTATTGGTATAAACGTGTACAGTTAATATACTGACTTCAATATAAAGGGACGTAACACGACTAGTAATTTCAATTGGCGTTGCGAGATTTAAGCATTACAAAATTTGGTCTAGATCAATGAACACAATATGTCTCACAATACTCTTTTCACAGGTGGCCTATAATGTCATTTAAAATGCACAAAGAAAGTGGTTATATTTGTTACATTTGCTTGAATCAATAACATTTATTTTTGTCACGTTTTATTAAATAATATTTTTTCTGACTTGATAATTGTGTTAAGCTTTATCATTTATACATGTATCATTTGTTAAACTGTATATAATTCAGCACATAATCTTTTCTATTAGGCTATGAAACCGTAAAAAGTAACTGAAGTTACACGACTTGCAGCGAAACGTTGATGTAAAGAAGACCTTCTGATTTTAAACAGAAAACAGAAAACTTGGATTTGCAGGATATTACAGAAACTTAAGTTATCAATGTCATTGTATCAATGTCATTTAAATTATTAAACACATGCATGTGCATGTGCATGCAAAGTATACATTTTTAGTGTGATTGAAAAAAGAAATTAAAGAAATATGACAAAGAAGATCCAATATGTCTACGTTTATGAAATACCGGGGTACTTCAGTTTTGGTAAAATACTTTCGAATGCATGTCTACAGTACAGTACAGGCGGATTCCGTTTTTGCCGCTCTATAGCGCGGGAGGTTTTACAACGAGGGAGCAATAGATCCATGCGGCATCACGCGGCATATGATTGTAGATGTGGCATCTATATCCCGCGTGTCAACTGCGAGATGCGACAAATACCATGCCACGTAAGCGGCGTAAAGGATTATATTTTTCCTTTAGAATTGATGCATTATGTACAATGTATAAGGTTTTATAAAATATGATTTTATAGGATTTTTGCATGAGTTCCTGGAATCTACTGTTCTCCGAGTATGTTATAATTTAATTATTGTATATAATTAAAAGTTGTAACATTTTCATGACTTTGTTATGAAAATTAGTACTGACAATTATTTGTCTTCTGAATGTTTGCAAATGTTGAAACCGGCATCTTGTCAAGCTTTAATTTTGGATGATAACATACATTGTATAATGTTTCAAAGGGTGAATATCGTACGATGCAGAACTGATCATGATCTGCACTTCTGCTAGCATGACAAGTGTTACTTGTTAAAACAGAAATCTCTCGGCAGTGACAGCATCGGCATAAACAGTATGTGTATTTTAAAACTTAACTTCACAAAAATACAAGTAAGAGCCTAAAAACTGTATGTCTACTTATCTTTTGAACGTTATTATGTTAACGATACACCCCTCGTTTAAGTTATGCATTTAATTAATAATTGGACCCGTGGTTAGGGAATTATTGAGCACTAAATGTTCTATAAATGATAATTTAAATACTTTCTAGAAACATGTTAGAAATATGCATGTTTTGTTACATTAAACATCTTAATTGCCGCATGAATATTTTCAATAACGGGAGCAAAACAGCATTAGATTTTGTGTAATTTATTATTTGGACGCAGGTTCGATTCCTACACTCGGAGTAAGACATCAACATTTTACCAAGTTGAACTACCTAAGAGCTATGAACCGGGGACACAACCGGCTTCTGTACGTATAGGTGTTTGAAAAAAAAAATAAAGATGATATTTTCTAAAGATCGCAGTAAGTGGAAAGTAAAATACAGTGACGTAACGTCAAACATTGCAATACACAACTGTAACATTAACACCTCGTGCTAAGGCTTGGTTTAAACCCGGGACTTACATACTAGTATTACATTTTCTTTTTGCATACTGTTTGAATGACAGTTAAAGTTGTTTTGAACTGAATTGCAATATAAAAAGGAACGTACGCTCGTTCAAGCCGTATTTTGGTCATTCTAACAGGCAGGCAGTTTACCTTACTATACCAGTACTACTTTCTTTCTAACAGGGTAGGTACCAGGGTCGGACCCATGACTCTCAATCTATGTAAGGTTATCATAGTGAGTTTAAGTCAGAGGCTCTTACCACTAGACCATGAAGGCTGACCCCCTTACCTAGTATCGTAGGTGCGGAAATAAAAGTTAAATACATTATTGCGAAGAACTAGAAATGCTACATTTTGTATCATGAACTGATGTATATATAATACTTTTAAACATTCGTTTTTAAAGTGAATATTGAAAATCTCGTATAAAGCATGGTCAAAATACTGACTGCCTATTGAGTGTCCGGTAAATAATATATGTATTGTACCATGAAAAAAATCTGCAGAATAAGAAGGACAAACACAGTCTGTACATATTTAGGTTTTGAGTTCTATGGAAATTTCTTAGGAACAGAAAAGAAATACGAAGTTTCATTACAGTAAACTCCAAATATTACGACTTCGGTATAGCGAAAATCAGGATAAAAGGAACAGATTTTCTCGGCCTGAATAGTTTTTTTTTACTTATTTTATAGTAGTATGTAATACGGGTTATAACAAACTCCGGATATCGATTTTTTCTAACTGTTTGAAATTATTCAACTTTGTGAAATGTGTATCTTTACATTTTTTTACATTTAAATTAATACCTCGGATTATCATATATGTAGACTAGTAACATGAGTATAGTCATTATCAAAGATGTGTTATATTCCCCGTCTGTATTTTTGCCATAGTGAAGATTATAAAAAAACTTTGTGTTGTTACCTTAATGCATAGATGGACATATACGACATCGAATGACAGTGCACTACCAAGAAGACAAAGGTTAAAAATAATATTAAAGCATCCTGATCACTCAAATGTTGCTGATTGAAAAAGAATGCTTAAAAGAATAACGACAAAATTGAGTATTATGTACTGTAAAACAAAGCTGACATACATGAACTGCATAGCGTTCCTTTGTCAGAAAGTGTTTTACCGCATCATGGAAATAATACAGCTCTGTTGATATAGCTGAACTTTCGAATTTCGAATTCATTGTAGCAAATATCTGTAGAAATAAAGGTCATTACGTCGGTATGTTAGCGCATTAGATAGTTCCAGCTCGAAATATGGTGTTGAAATTAACGTGTTAGAATGGAAATATATTTCAATTTGAGTGATATACCGGATCATGTACCACGCTTTGTCGTTCAGATGCTTCGTAATTAATCACTCAGACATATTAAGTGTTTAAGCTAGCTAAAAGGATATTATTTCATTCTAACATGACCAGATATAACAAAAAGGGAATAAATACAAAACGTTTCTTTCTACGCGGATATGTATTTAACGTCATGCGAAACAATATTACGTAATTTTGACGGCATTTAGGCCCGCGCGTTGTTTATGGCATAATGAAAACCTTTTGCCTTCTATTTGTATATAGAGACAAAATCGTGAGTCATGTTAGAATATTCGATTATGTTATGTTCCTGACAAACTTTACATCAGAGGGATAATTCAAGAATGAAACCAGCAAGAGTTATGGTTCCTTGTGACTGCACTTTCTCTCACTGACCTCTATCATTGTGTGAAGTGTGAAGTATGAACTCAATCTCTTCAACACTTTTCGAGCAATTCTGGACAAAATTTTGTAAATAATGCCTATCAGAAAGTGGAAAAGGGAAATAATTGTAAAGTGCCTAAGAGTTATATTATAGCGCTGTGTACATATTCACAATGCCATCTATCATTGTTCCAAGTTTCAGTAGTTTCCAAGTTCTGCTCCGGACAAAATTGGATCGAAACAATAGCAGAATAATAAGAAGACAAATTTTAAATACAGTATGTTACCCTTCGGTGAAGTGGAGACATAAATATCAACAAATCAGAGGTAATAACTCTGAATAATGTTTGGCGATCTGTCTGGTAACCATACTGGATATATATTGCCCCATGCTACCCCTTGTGTTAATCCGATAAAATGTATTTGAGTAATTGGGCAGGCAATACTATTTTTCGCAACATTTCTACGTTGCAATGACATAAACACTGCAGCATTTGAGGCAGTCTGGAAGATTATCGAACCTTGGCTAGATACTGTTCTTATGAGTAGGTGTTATTCAATAAACACTGGTTGAGTAAAAGAGCGAACAGTTTTTTAGACCAACTGCTAACAGTTCTAGGACAATAACTTTTGAATGTCTTTGGCAGTGTAGCTGATTATCAAACATGGTTGAGATATAATGCCTTCAACATTTTAATCAGGCCTGTTGTTGTTCTTATAATAAACTGTTCATGTAAGAGACAGTAGTATGTGGTGCCAGCAGACGATCTCATAATATCTCACGTCTCTGCGTAAGGGTGTATAGTATTGACAAACGGAGTATAAATCTTTTTTTTTTTCAAACGAAAATTACAATCACTGTGAACATCAACAAAAAACAATGGAATATAAAACCAAACTATTTCTCATACATTATGTTATATGTATTTTATTACATTTTGCAGTAATATAAATATGCTAATACACACATGCACATGGAAACACATTACGATTAAACATAGCCACTATATAAAATTAAATTAACGCAATTACTATCCTTCAAAGTGTTCAAGATAAATGTAGAGGACATGTACATATAATACTGATTTATACTTCTAGTAAAATTACTTTAACCAAAATTATAACTAAGATAACTACAAGGAGGCAAACTTTGCCCTAAAGCTCTCATATGAGCAAGCTGTATTTCGTGAGTTAAAACACGGTGATTAAAGACACAAAGTGCTGTATAATTTTTGCAGTATTCTATAAAAAATACTTATTTTCTCTTAAGTACTGTATTTCTATATTTTACTGCGGTACTGTACAGCAATGTTTAGTTCTTGAGTACTTACAGTACCCAATAGAACTGTATAGCATTGTAGTACACAGTTGCACTGTAAAGTACAGCAACACTTTGTTGTATTGTATAGTACTGTTATACTTAACAGTGGTCTATTATATAATTGAACTGTACTACTGTAGTACTCTGTTATACTTTGCACACTGTTGCACACGTAATCTTAACTAAATAAATAGTTTACCAAAGTTATAAGAAATTCCTTCTACATTTGTAAGAGTTTATTAGCTACAGAGTAGACACGAAATACATTGTTTGTATTACGGACAGACGGAAGGACGAACACCTTCTAAGAGTAGACAACTATATCCACCTCCCACTTGGAGGTGGGGGGATAATACATTACTGTTTTATACATGTACATGCCTTTGAACACTATCCTTCACAATACATGTTATGCTCAAGACATATTTAACATACTCCATTAGATAAACATAGAACTTCCTTACCACATCGAGTAAAGCAACATGTATTTTAAGTCGGTACATGGCACTGACAACATAGACTCTGGTGAGCTCCTGAAAATGACTTCACAACAGAAACTACTAATTACAGTAAATATACGTACTGATAAAATTACAAGGACACCTGCATTAGTATATTTAATGAATTATGAGCTAAGACGTATTAAGTGACAAAGAGCAAAAATAAAAATACACATACAACATACTATACGGATGAGCCATTACATTAATAATAATTACAAAGCGGGAAATACTGTTTGGACTAGTTATCACTATATATACTTATGTTTGCAGTATAATCTAGTTTGAAATGAAAGCGAAACACCCTAATCACGAATTCATTTAAAGCATATGTAAATGAGATTGTTTACTTCTAGTTTATGGCACACGAAAATGTAACATGTATGATATCAACAAACAAATATACAAATACATCAAAGTAATTATTTCAGACCATATAACGGACTTTAAAACCTACAGAACGACGAGCTATTACAATTACATGATTCCAAAGCATTGCCTTTCAAACATTAACGTGCAATATTGCAGTTTGGTCATTTTGAAGTGTAATATAACTTTGAAGCAAAGGAATTTTAAGAAAAGGCCATTTGAGTTATATACAACATATTCAAGTTTGATTGAGACTGCTGTTAAAACATGCTAGATTATAAACACCTTCAATGTAAACGTACGGATAGATGGCGGACACCATCAATCCTAATGCATGTACAAAAAGGTCAAATTGAACCTTCGGATCAAGTGACCAAAAGGTGAAAGACCAGAATAACTTTATTCGATTCACATGGAATTGTCTTACTTTACGGCAGAACCACATCAAGTTAAGCAATTTTGTATTTACAAGTTGGTACATAGTATGCTCTAGTGAGATGATTTAACAATAAAAACAAGTAATTCTGTAAATACTTCAAGATTATAATACAAATGTACATAAAATGTTATGATTTCTACATATGGGTATGAACAAATTATGAGCTACATGTAAGGCATAAAAGACAGTAAAATTACAAATAAACGTACGCAAACAACTGACTACTTAGATCAATGAAAGACTCTAAGCTAAGGATTAGTTATCACATAAATGCCTCATGTCACGGTACATTCAATTTGTCAAGATATGCAACTTGCTGCAAGACATCTTGATAATAAAATACTCAATAGTCTATTAAAATTGCATTGCTTATAACTAAGTTAAGGCTCATTACTGTGCTTCAAAATCAACAGACAACGATACATTACTAATGGTTATGAATAGTTTAGAACATGACATAATAGATTGTAAACCATTCAAGCGTGTCATGGCAAAGAGTAACAAAAAAAAAAAAAAATCACACTATAGCAATAACATTCTAGCCAATACTGTCATGTTTGATACCACTTTAATAACCACTACATCCACTGGCGAAATATGCCCATTGTTGTGCCTCCAATCTGGAGAAAAAATATCTGTTTTTGTATGTACATGTATAAAGTTTGTTTCAGACATTATGATACATGTACCACATTGCCTTAGATCATGTAAGTTCAAAAGATCTTGCTTTTTTGCAATCATAAATAGTATAAGTTTCATTCGTTAAACTGAAAGCAACTTCATAAGTACTTTTATCTTTATTCAAATAAAATGTATAGTCTGTCTGTCTGTCTGTCTGTCTGTCTGTCTGTCTGTCTGTCTGTCTGCTCTCTCTGTCTGTCTGTCTGTCTCTCTCTCTCTCTCTCTCTCTCTCTCTCTCTCTCTCTCTCTCTCTCTCTCTCTCCAAATTCTCAATTTTCCTTGCGTTTGATTCACTTGTAAAATGCCGCGTTAAATAGAAATACTTAAAGTTTAACACAGTAAAAAGAGTGACACATTGTCCGCTGATTTCGTAGTTTGCTTATTTTTTTCATTCCATCGATAGCAAAGAAGATTGTGAACATTTTGGGTGTTTTGGTACAGTTACCTTAAATTATTCAAAATGATATTTTCCTTATCCATGATATGGGAAAGTTTGCAAAAATAAAGAAGTTTTCGCTACAAAATATGTTAAATAAAGAAATGGCTGTTAGACCATTCTGCGTGATAGTATTTTTCACAGATTAAGTGATTAGCCTTGAAATGTTATACTGTCACTACTAATGATATTCACCTGACACTGGAGTTATGGTAACTTATACCTCAGGTTAAAGTTACGTATTATGTTTTTTCTGTGTGTTATCATGTGGAATTACTTAGTATTAATAACCTTGATAGGACCCAAGTAAATATGTTGGTCCTTATATTGAACATAACTCTGCATATGATTAGGGATAGTTATTCCTACATCATTCACGAGCAAACAGCCCAAGGGTCCCACTCCTTTTGACGCATGGATCTATGTGTAGAGGTATTACTTCAGTTATGTTTGTTAATGTATATACATTTAGCAGATGAATAGAGACCACCAGCATTAACAGCTGTTTGAACTGAGACGGATTAATTTGACTTGAAGAATAACCAAGTGACATCAAAAATACACAGGCTGAGATGCAGACTCATTGAGATGATGGGCGGCGGAATCCTGGATTGGACATGAACTGTAGGAATATTTAAATTTGTTATTGATAGTTGTAAAATTATTACACATGTTGTCTGGAACTAGCATTATGTGCAATAATACAATGTTTATACAGACTAAAAGGGGGAGTAGAGGGATTCAATGTTGCTATTTAATACTTTTAACTTAATGAGACTGCAGTAATATTATTATGAATGCACATTTACATGTAATAGTGTCATTATTTATTTTACTGATACTGATCCAAGTTTGGATTTTAAATTCTGTAATATGATTTACAGACTTTAAAAGGGATTTATAATAGATTAAATATATCATTTAAAGCTTAAGGAATGTTACTTTATGATATTTTCCACTCTCAAAATTAATCAAGTTTGGTAAAATACATTTTCTGAATTTATTTAACAGAGTACATTTATACTAATATTTGCCAAATAATTTAGAAAATCGTCTAGTGTCAAAGGCCGGTTGGAATAATCATGGTTTTAAGTTATAGAATTTAGACAGAATCAATATATTATATTATCAAATTAATAGTCTGTATGGAAGTTACTTGTTGGCTAATGTATATAATAAATGTCCTACTCCATAATAGTAACATAAATTATTACTAAATAAGTTGGATTTATTATGGATAATTTTAAATTAAAGTTTATATGTAAACTGGCAGTCTGAATGTAATGTTAGACATATCTGCTTAAATCCCTACTTGAATTTAATGTTTATTAACTATATCATATGGATAAGTATAAACATAGACATTTCAGAAACAAATTTATTTCTATGAGACTGCAAAGGCATACAGTGAAAACAGATTGATGGGTATCATACATGTACCGCACACCACGCTGGGTGCAAACTGGGTTAGCACCAGTTACATGCTGACCCTCGCTAGCAGGAAATGATTTGCAACTTGGTTTCCAACTTTGCGAAATGCAGCAGGTCGGATTTCTTAACTTTAATGGTAGATCAAGGTTAACATCTGACAGAGTAAACGTCCACAGTCTATTCCCTCCCGGCAAGTGACTGGTCACTTACTTGCCACCCGAACCACAACCTTCAGCAAGTTCCTGAGACAAAGCTCCAAAAGGAAGAACATGATTTTAAAGTACAAGTCATGAAATATTTTTTACCTATTATATTATTAACTTGATTTGTTTTTCGGTGGCCACTATCCCTAACGTACCTTAGGCCTTAAGGGAGTACTTAAGGTAACCCCCGCTATCTCGAACGTCTCTTACCGTAAGTTAAGGTAATTCATAAACGGTCTATAGTAACTTGAAGCTAAATAAATCCACCATTTATCGATCTTGTAGCATGAAAAACACAGGCAATGCAGAACATTATATATGTTGATGGTAATAATGCTTTTATATTAGTTTTGTTGATTGATTTAGAAAGATAGTTCAAAAACGACAAGACAAACAAATCCTTATATGGATATTCCGGGAATATCTTACTTTCATTTCTTCAAGCTTTGTGTTAACAGTAACTCAGTATTTCTTGGTCCAAATATTTAAAGCTGCTCGCGCTCATATTTTGGTGAAAAAATTAAGTTCTCCAAACTCTCTGAAAATATCATATTTTAGAACGAATAGTCAAATAAAAAGGTTCCAGTATAAATTACTGTCGAGTATATTTGAAATTGTACGCTACCGAATCATAAAGCGTTACAAACGCTTTTTAACATCTCAATATAACAATATAGCGTAGCGGTGTCGTTAAACCAAGTCCTACCAACAGTATTAAAGGAATTTTGCAAATTACTACCTAAAATTTTATTTTCGTTGTTGGTTCTAGCATTTACATTTATATTTTATGCTTGAATATATAATTTAGGAGAAATTAAATATTTTCACCTGGAACTATGAGTGAGCAGCTTTAATTCTTCTGTACAATAAACTTAGATTGTGAATGTCCCGAAAACAAATTGAAGTAAGCATACATGTATACCTGTAAGCAATGTTATTATTATGAAATAATACAGTAGTCTATTTCGTCCGTTCCTCCGTTCATACAATATATGTAATCATTCTATTCATTTCATTCAATAATTCATGAACCATTTATGTCAACAATTCATGAAATAGTATTGGAATGCCTTGAACTGCAAAAATGAGACAAATCCTTGATCAGCTCTTAAAAATGAGGTTCATGAAATGTTCTTTAAGTGATCATGAATGTTTAAAGGACTTTTCAAGGACAAATGTCTTAAAACTAATCAAGAACAGTTCATGAACTATTTAGGGTAAACATTTTTCCTTCCTGTTCTTAAGCAGTTCATAAACATTCTGGTTCATGAACTGGTTATGAACTATTTTCCTATATAATTTTAATGTCTCATTTTCACTTCAGGAGCTGGTAATAAAAAGTTCATGAACCTGAGTTCGTGTTTAATTTCCATGTTGACAAACTCTGGTTAAGTATACCACCACCTATGGCTAGACTATAATCAAGTTAAAACATGATTTGTACTAGCAGATGTCTTGAAATCTTGTGACAAATAAACCTGACACAATTTCTTTATTGTAGTCAAATGTTGTAATTGTTCCTTTAAAACGTCAGAACAGAAATTAAACAATAAAGCTATTTACTTTTGCCAAAATAAAAGACATTAATCCACTTACTTTTTAAACAAGAGGGCCAATATACCCCTATATCGCTCTCCTGGCTACCATTGGCCACAGTCGCAAAACTTCACCACTTGCTTCAGTGGCTGTTCGGGAGTTATTTTTGAGGTTGAATTTGAATTGGGCAAATAGTAAAATCCAAGATGTTGCTGTAAAACTGAATTTATCATGTTTTGACAAAACACACAGTATTGCTGCCATCATCCAAGTGTGCTTAGAACCATTTCTTGACGAAACAATGAAATTTAAGATATTCTACTTCAATTTGTTTCTCATTCATTCATAATATCTATTCTAAACCTTCGCAGGCCCCACTCACAAAAAGAATGTAAAAACAGAGTAACACTAAAAATAAAAACATTACAGTATACAGCAACTTTTGCTAAAATAGTCTGCTTATATAATGCTATAACTATAGCAATCTAAACATGCATAGAAGCTTATGTAAACAGAGAAAATGGAGACTACTCAACACTTTACAATTGCCAGGAATTTGCATAACTGTCTCCCTTGGCTACTTGTGGAAGAATGCTATAATGTTATAAATAGCTCAGAGATTATATTACACTGTATTTTCAAAGAATCTTCCATAAGTCCAGAAATATTTTTGAGACTGGTCAAGTTGCTAACTCAACCATGCAGAACTCATGGACAGGAAAATTACTCAGAGAAAAACATGAGGTCTTTTGATGTCTGCCAAAAACACCAATACTTCTAGAAATGTACAATCATTCATATTAAGAATATCATGAATTAATGTTCAGTAAAGAGAATAACTCTCCTGGCTGGATCAATTTTGACCCTGAGATCATGATTTGAACAGCCTTGGTAGAGGTTCACTAAGCAATCCTCTCTCTTGCCCCTAGAGCGGGTTCGGGTATTTGTGAACATGCGGCAGTTTATGAACACTTCCGATTTTTCAAGTATATATTACATTATTGTCTGTACAGAAAACATATGGCATTATCAACCATGCTCTTTTTCACCTCCGTTGTACAGGAAGGCACATGCTCTTCAGAGAGACCCGGACTTTTTGTTAAAAAAAATTGCCCGAACCTTTTACTTGAAATAAACTCATTTTGAATATTCAGCATATAACAAGCTAAGATTCTGCATCATGTACCTTCTATAATATGGTCAGCTATATGGATAAAATACGATCTCTGTATCTTATTCTTCAACATTACTACATGATTACGTCCCTTGGTGTGTTAAATGCTTATTTATTTAATGTTCAGAAACACCCGACATAAATTTTCATAAGGAGGGTTTTTGTGAACGTTCATTCATCTTCCTAACATGATATTTATTAATGTATTATACTAATGTCAATAAACACGATTATTTTAAAACTGTCTTCATGTTAAATACTATTAGTGTATACATACTAAACAACACTTTCAACGCACCATTTTGTTTAATTATCAACCCTTCGAATATCTGCCAGCTTATTTTTAGCTATATGTGCACGAAATCTATCATGACTTGCATTTATGAAGACACTGGGTGAATATTTCATTCACATGAATTTCAAACTGACCGAGTATTTCAAATACTGTAAATACAAATACAGAAGAGAAATTTAAAAGTCTAAGGAAGCGTTATAAGGCAATAACTAATCTTGAGTCTACAGAGTTTAAAGGTTAAATTAAAATTCTCTACCATATGATTTATAATACACGATCGTTTTGAAATTCATGTAATGGGATTACCTACCCAATGTCTTCATAGAGGCAAGACATCATAAATGTCGTGCACAGATAGCTAAAAATAAGCTGGCATATATTGGAATGGTTGATAATTAAATAGAGAATGAACTCGTTAGAAGTTAGGATTTTTTTTCAGTAATCATGTTAGGCAATTTTGTCACCAATGTCTATATGTTACAATAATCTATATACTGCTTCTTAATGTTACTTAAATTCTTGATTATGTCTGTATATAAAAAGAATTTATACAATAAGTGAATTATTTATTTAAGCATTCTTTGGTTTATGATCGTCCTTTAAGAAAAATAAGAAGTGTTCAGATTTACCCTCCATTGTGTTCAGAATCACCCGACATAAACTGCCTCCACAGACTAGAAACAATTTACAAGGTATATGACATTAACGTGTAGAAGTATTAAGAAACTGTTCAGTATATCCCGCAGCAAATTTGCTTGCGGTCAAGATGATGTAAAATAATTAACTGTAAGATGAAAATTGATGTTTTGGTGAAAGATTGTAGCTTAAGTGTTCAGAAATACCCGAACCCGCTCTAGTTTCGGACATGGGGAAGGTGGTCGGTCAAAATGCGTTTACTTAAGTGTTTACATCTAGCTGCATTATCTTTATTAAATATATTATATCAGACGGTTTCTTAAATAGATATAGTTATGGACAATCACGTTAAATGTGAAAGTCTATGTAAATTTGCCAGTCTACTCAATTATATCCGGTCCTCGAGGTTTTTAGTTCAAAAGATACATAAACACAACTTCAAGAGAGATGATGTACGTTCATCGGCTCTAAATATTTAGTGCCTCGCTGTTAATTTCATTAATGTAGCGACGTCAGCAATTACGTAATATGCACACATGGTCGCAACAACAACAACCATTTTTGATGAATAGGTGAATGTGAAGACGATCATTTAAGGAATGCTGTAATTCAAAGGGATGTGATCGGATTCCAGTTTCAACTGGCAGAGTTACATAGGATAATGATTTCATCAAATTGCGGGTTTTCTTCCCGGGGTATGCGCTTGAAACACTGAACTATTAACTAGTGTTCCAATAATATCCAACAGTTGTTTACCCGGAGACCGATGTGTACTAGGAATTAGAAGTTAGATCATTCGATGCATGTTGATTAAGAAACTGTTTACTTGAAAAGAGACTATTTTGATAAGTTAGTGATGCTTGTGAATGGCCGGGAGTATGTGGACAAGCCGAAGGACTAGTTATTCATATTTTGAACAAGGAACATAAATTACCGTAAGTTTAATTTTTTTTTTTTTCATTTCGCATGTCGTCAAAATTAATTTTCAGTAAGCGTTTACAAGACGTTCCCAAAGATTTTAGGAATAAGGACACGTGCATTTTCGTGTACAGCATCCAAAACAAAGATGGCGTCGAAAATATACAATGGACAGTTGCCATAGAGAAACTTTATTTGAGTATAAAAAGGAGACAAGGTAGCCCATCGAAAAATCCTTTAAATTTGGGAGAGGTGACTTTTTCATAGATTATTAAACCGGTATTTATTTTTAGCTGTGTCGTCCAAAAGTACCTTTTCCAGACCAAAGTTGAGTTTCCGATTTGGATGGGACAGACTGTAATATTAGTATTTTAGAGAATCCCGGTGAAAGTTCCTCATGATTTACACTTAACATTGCAGTAAATTTCCCGTCTTTGATTCGCCTTTAAAATTACGATATCCTATTGTTTAAGGTTTGATTTTTATAAAATTTAAGCCCCCAAAAAAATAACTCCTGCTGTTTTGTTTCCAATACTTTAAATCCCCAGTTTTTGGCCAAACCCGACAGTGAATCCAGAATGGAATTCAAATTTCATTGTTGTAGCTTAAAAAAATAGAAACTAGATCAGCAGATTAAGATGATTGTCAGCCACGCTCGAAGTTGAAATCTGCATGCACAACTATTGATATACATGTTCAAAAACAAGAAAGTAGGTCAGGTACTTGTACAGCCTATGTCCAACTTAAAATATACATGCAAAATTGTAAACATGTTCAATATGTCATAGATGAAGTATGTCAGAAGGTTAAGGTCAAGTTCTGCTAAGGTTAAAGTAACATGCAACCTGCATTACCAAACTAACCATACAGTTCACATTTCATTGTTGAAACTTAAAAAACAAGAGGCTCATAAGGGCCAGTATCGCTTTACTGGACTGACTGTACTGTTAAGTTTTGTGAAAAACTTTTGGAATGTTATCAGAGGTCACTGTGGTCTTGAACCACTGACCCCAAAAAACAGTAGGGATCATCTACTCAGTAAGATCAATCATACTTGATAATTAGATCTCAAAATATTGAGCGGAAATGATTTTAAAAGTTCGGGTCACTGTATGACCTTGACATTGACTCGCTATCCCCAAAACAACATGGATCATCTAAAGGTTGCATGCATGCAACCTTCTTAGCAAGTTTCATAAAAATCAAATGGAAATTGTGACCTATTTAGTGTTATCAAGGAAAAATTAACCGAAGTAACTGAGACCTAGACCTTTGACCCACTGACCTGAAAAACAATAGGATCGTCTTCTCAGTAAAACCATTCTCTGAAGTGTAAGACTGTGGGAAATGTAAGTCGCAAGATATTGAGCGTAAAAGAGTTTCAAAGTTCCGGTCACTGTGGCATTGTTCATTGATACACTTACCCCCAAAACAGTAAGAATCTTCTACTCAGTACGACTGATCATCCTATGAAGATTAAAGACTATGGGTTATACAGAATTCAAGATGTTGAGTGGAAAAGATTTTAAAAGTTCGGGTCACTGTGACCTTTACCTTTGACCCACTGACCCTCAATACAAGAGGGATCATATACACTTTACAGGCTACCTTCTGAGCAAATTTGATGTAAGTCAAATGAAAATTGTGACCTGTAGACTGCTATCAAGAAAAAGCTAACGGCCCTTGACCTTTGAAGCACTGACCCTAAAAGCAATAGAGATTTTCTAAAGTCAGGTTTCATGCAACCTTCTCAGCAATTTGCATGAGTCCAATGAAATTGCGACCTGTAGAGTGTTATCAAGGACATGTTTATGGAAAGACGGACGACTGACAAACCACAATGGCATTCGTTCAGTAGATCTATCAAGAAAGTAGGTTAATAGGTCAAGTGGCTCCGGGTTTAACCATGTGTCCTCGAAAGGTGATACTACTTGTGACAGGTTTTTTTTATAGCTGTAGCCGAAACTCGGCCACATACCCTAGTCAAATAGCTTAGTTTTATCCCTTTTGGACTGAACGTTTCCCCTCCAAATGAAAATTTCCCCTCCGAAAATTAAGCAGAAGTCAACATTCACGAACATTCGGTACAAAAAGAAATCAAATCCCTCGAATTTAAACATAGACATCTATCTTATCACCGTTTCGATTACTTTCGGCCGCGGACGTGGAGCCTCGTTTCACTTTTAACCGGTGTACGCCGGGTACTTCCCTCTGGCCGCAACGGCGAATGCATGCTGACACAAGTAAAGTAAGTTCTAACCAGTTGCTGGCCGGTAAACGGCGCATGCCGCTACAGATTAAATGAAGCGGGCTCGTTATGCGAAGGATTCTGCATGGTTTCGGACAATTTAAATTGTTGAACATCCCTATCAAATGCCCTTTACAATCAATTTACGGCCTGTTTTGGTGCTTGTTTATCAAGAGTTAAACCAACGCAAAGTCAATCGATACAGCTAATGAAACGACCAGTGTTTGGTAATTTTATAAGGCATTTTAAAATTAATTAATTTAGTAAAATATTGTAGCTTTAAGTTTTGAAAGTGTCATTCTCAACAAAAAAAGCAGGGATTAAAATAATATTAATAATTTCTTTATTTTACGATGGTATTACACATTAAGTTATGTAACAAATGACGTATTCTTATTTACAATGTGGCCATCGATAAAGCTAAAAAGAAAATAAAGCAATTACAAAACTATCAAGTGGAATAAACACATAATTAAAAACACACATCAGAAACAAACATATGATTCAAGTACATTTGTACACCCGACAAACACTCCTTAATTTTAGAGTTTAAATACTTATTATGATTGATTAGATAAATTCAAGGTCAAGTACACAATAGTATCACAAATGTATCAGTAAGAAAACATTCAAGTAACTGACATAAATACTATAATACGAATGCACGATAAAACAGTCGATGAATACATTAAACAGTTTATGATTTGGTCTGTTCGTTTAGTAGCATGTGTTTGTAGTTGTATTTAAATGAATTAAGTGAAGGAAGATTTCTGATACTTGGTGGTATGGTTCTCGATATATTTGCGCTGCTGTATGTGAATGAATCTTTTAAATAAACTGATCTTGGTTCCGGTGGAACAATATCAAGACGTTCAGTTGAACGTAGATTATATATGTTATTGGTTGAAAAAGTAATAAGATTTGAAATATAATTTGGAACTTGCTTATTTTTACACTTGTAAATAAGTAGCCCCATGTGATAATTACATCTATTTTCAAACGAAAGCCATTTTAATTCTCTGAACATATCACATGAGTTAGTTCGTAATGGTTTATTTAATATAATTCTAACCGCTCTCATTTGAATTTTCGTTATTTTATTTATATCCGATTTGCAATTTATTCTCTTTCCCAACAACAATAGTCAAATAATGGCATAATATATGCGTTATAATACATTCGCTTCATGTCCTTATACAAGACGTATATAATATGTTTTAATAAT
Source organism: Saxidomus purpurata (assembly GCA_022818135.1). NCBI lineage: Eukaryota > Metazoa > Mollusca > Bivalvia > Venerida > Veneridae > Saxidomus > Saxidomus purpurata. Next base: position 16,126,982 of record JAFMSR010000004.1, read on the forward strand.
GCTACTTTTGAGTTAAGTTTACTACATACTTTTGATATTTGATATTTCCATGAAAGTGTGTTATTAATACATATTCCTAGGAGTTTTTGAGTGATAACATTTTCTATCAGAGTTCGTCCTATTTTCAATATTAACACTCTTACTGTTTTGATCTTATGTTTTGAAGATAACACAATACATTTTGTTTTTGTAGGGTGCAAAGACATATTATTCAGTATACACCATTCACTTATACTGTTCAGACTTTTTTGAAGATTATTTTCTATTTCAGATACATTATTACTTGATTTATAGTGTTGAGTCGTCTGCATAAAGATCAATATTAGTAGACCTGGCTGTCAGTGCAATATCATTGATATAAATAAGAAAAAGAAGGGGGCCAAGTATGGATCCTTGCGGACACCTGATTTTACAATTCTGGTTTTAGAGAATGTATTGCTTACTTTAATTGCCTGTGTCCGGATACTTAGATATGATTCAAATAGTTTTAATGACTTGTCTGAAAAGTGATATAATTTAAGCTTATATAATAATATTTCGTGGTCAACAAGATCAAATGCTTTTCTGAGGTCAAGAAAGACTGCACCAACATGTTTACCGGAATCAATATCACTCAACCAATTATCTATTAAATGTGTAAGTGCCGTTTGACACGAATGCTGTTTTCTAAACCCAGACTGTGTTATATGTAAGACGTCTGTGTCTTTGAAATAATTGTGAATTTGATTAGCAACATGGCGGTCAAATATTTAAGAAATTGTGTTAAAAATTGATATAGGCCTGTAATTATGTGGATCAGATTGTTCACCTTGTTTGAAAATTGGAATAACGAAGGCTTGTTTAAGAGTATCTGGAAATATACCATGTTGGATGCTACAATTTACTACATGTGCAATCGCTGGTGTAATGAAATCACCGCTCTGCTTTAAGATCTTTGGCCCAATTCCATCTATACCGGTTGATTTAGTAGCATCTAATTTATCTATAATCAACTTAACTTGGTATGGTGATATATATTTAATATCGAACTGTTTATAGAGTAGTTTTTCATGTAAATACATCTGTAATTGCGAAAAGTTACATTTAATGAACTTCGTCTTTTCTATTATATTAGATATGCTTATAAAATGATCATTTAATGCATCCAGTATGTTAGCTTGTCCCTCAATGATCTGATTTTTACAGTTTAGACTTGGTGGCAATGTTATTGTATCTGAACAACTATTATCTGAATTATTAATAGTTTTCAGCATTTTACATATATATGATGGGCTTTGTTGTTTTTAATGGCGGTGTCATAAAATAGCCTTTTACCTTTCCGGATCATACCGTTAACTTTATTTCTCATATATTTATACTTGTCAAAGCGTTTTGATTTATGGAGTTTATTTCTTTCATTTATTGCATGTTTAACTCATCCGTGAACCAACCAGGTTGTGTATGATGCTTAATCCTTTTCTCTTTAGTTGGTACGAGACCTGAAAAAACATTATTAAAAATATTGTAAAACTACTGTAGACAGTCATTAGGGTTACGAATTGTTTCAATCAGATCTAGAGGAGCATTTGCTAGACTACCTTGAAAGATGGTTTCGTCGAAGTTTTTAAAAGAACGATATTTTATAGTTATGTGTTTGTTTCGTTTTTGCGTCAATGACTTTGTGACTTTAATAAAATATACAGGGTAGTGATCACTAATACTATACGCTGGAACTTTAACGTTACAAACTAAATCGGGTCTCGAGGTATAAATATGATCTATTACTGAAGACGTTAATTTAGTAACTCTGGTTGGTAAATGTATCATTTGAGTCAAGTCAAATTTCTGTATTAAAGCTTCCCACCGCTTATTGATTTTGACATGACTTGAACACAGACAAAATGTTTTCAATAAGTTTGCACTTTTCTTATGCTTTTTAAGTTTAAAAAAAACACAAATGAAAGTGTTTCTGTGCTACTATTTACATATGTCACGTGTATTAAAGTATGCCGTGTTATTCTTTCAACACAACGAATATATTTGTACACATGTGTGTAATACATAATGTTGTGTTCTGTATTCGAGTCATAATGTTTGTGTTTAATCTCCCTGTTTGATTGTTTCAAACATTAACAAGTCCCCACTGTCCACCAGGACCCTGAAATGTCCCCGCGATTTTTTTATGTTTTGTTTCACTGTAACAAACTCACTTTCTGGTTTTATATCACAGTCATCTATATCTACTGTAACTGTTTGTGGTTGTTTTTGTACTACGTCAACTATTCCCTGTAATACTGAAGCAGTCATTATCACATACCACAACTCAACACGTTCAATATTTACCATTTCAGAGGTCAACACTTCTCTGTTACAAATATTGATCCCCACCAACACCACGTGTTTCACGTGCACTGACAAACGTAATATTTCTAGCATTGTTTCAATGGCGACAGGAAATTTTAGCTCCTTGCACTCTAATGTATTTAGTTTACTGTCTGCTGGACCACAATTTATAAAGCGCAACGCAAGATCTGGGTCAGATAAATACTCTAGACTACACTTCTCTAACGACGCCATATAAATGTTTAATTCTGACACAGGTATATGGCCAAGTCTTAAATTGTTCAGTTGCGAATGTTGAGACAAATCCAGACTGTACCCAGTACATGAATACTCGCCCGTACATTCTAATCTCCCCAGCTCAATCTTGCGCATGCAATATCTCTGTGATATATAATCATATAACCATGTCAACTCACTGTTGCTCATTGTAAACCTATGGATATGTATGGCTTCTAATTTCTGTAAACTTGTCACTTTCTCAAACAGTAAACGAGACCAAGAACCTGGCTTACTACACCGTAAAGATAAACATTTAACTGACCTGTTTAATAGAGGTAAAATGTCGCTGTCATTATATTCACCCTTGTAGTGTATTTTCTCGATGCATTCCAGATCATATAGTGCAAAATATTCAATAACTTCCCGTACACTGCTGTAAGGTGTGTGACGCATGTCATCCATGTTAATATAAAGTGATCTAATATTTTGTTTATTTTTTAATCATCAGTTGTTTGAGATTTTTGCGGTAATGTTCTTGCTCACAGTTTCTTTCAATAAACACGTCCTGTAAACAAAGACTGACTTCATTTTCGTGCAGGACTTCTTTACAACATGAAATACACATGTCCTGAAAATCTTTTAGTGGATGGCTGAAATAACCATACGATATGTAGCTTTCAAGATTGCTTCTGTATTCGAGTGTTATTTCATCTTCATTTATAATTTTCATCATCTCACGAGAAATCAAGAATGACACGTCCACATTGATACCACAACTAAATTGAAAAATTTTCGACATTTCTAGAATATCTTTGATGCATTTACATTTTGAAAGCATTATTTTGGATACTGAGGTTTGATCAGAGGTTGCATGCATGTATAATGCCGCGAAAAATTCCTGGAATGTCTTATGTGCAAATGACACGTTTGATTTCTGTTCTAACAATGTTCCTGGAACTTTACTTTGTGTAATAAGTCCTGCTTTCAGGCAGAAATTCAAAGACTCTTTGTTCAGATATTGCTCTGCAACCGAACCGTCAAATACAAGCGTGTTTTCTTCTCTTGTTTCCCTGAATAATGTTTGATATGCTAATCGTCCTAAGACTGTAAGAAGTGTGTATAAACGCGTGCAGTGAGTTTTTTCACCGAAACATTGCGGGATATCTCTCTTGGGAAGATCAAAATCCGGTGAAAACTCGATAGAGTTCTGCACAGTTCTTGACAGCAAAATTTCTGTAATCTGACTGTATAATTCACACTGAGATTGTCCTAGTTCTATTTTGTTACACCACAAAAATAACAGGTACATTAAAAGAAGTGGAATTGCTTCGAGCTCAAAAATTTGTTTTTCTTCCACAGCTCTGGTAAACTCAGCTACTTTCTGTTGTAATTTGTTCCCATTTTTCTCAGGATACAAATGAGAAATCACTGATCTTTTAAATGCGTGTGTTGACTCATGGTTAAGTCCCACAATTTCAAGTTTTTGGTCGATTTCACTGGATTTAAGACCACTCACGCTTAACTTCCATGGTCTAGTGGTTGTTAGGACTGCAGTACGATCCCTTGCTTTCCGGTGTGGAATGGGACTCAATCTTCGTCTGCAAGAATTCGACGGATGACTCCATTCGTCAAGACCATCTAGTATGACAAGGCACTTTTCTTTAAACAGTATATTTTCTAGAAATGCACGGGTATATGGACGCACAAGTTGTGAAATGATTTGATTCATGATGAAGTCATCAATGTCACATAAATCACTGGAACTGTCGCGTAATGGCAACAAAAACACGAAATGAAATCCTTTTACGGCTTGGATTTCTTCTTGTGAGAAAAACTGTGCTTCGTCTTTGTGTGGTTTATTTGCATAACACCATGCTAGAGTCAGACGCTTGCTTAGGGCAGTTTTGCCGAGCCCAGCATCTGCTGTCAAATATATTTTACGGCACATTTTGTTGTCGCTATAGAACAAATTGCGAAGTGGTGTAACCGCTGTCCTTTCTTGTTTTGCACCACTGCGGAACATCTGTTTTGATATATAAATATCTGGCATTACATAGAATTTCAGAAGGGGTGTGTCTTGTTCTATCAAAGGTGATAGTGAAATTGTACGGTGCTGGTCCCTGTATAACAATATCAAGTCGTCTCGAAGAGCTGAAATAGAAAATTGACTTGATTTAAATATTCTAACCAGTCTGTTTTAATTAACTGACGATGATGATAACATCTATTGTACATGTATTTGCAGTAAAAATCAAGCAATCTATTAAACCAAAATCATTTTTCAACAGCACATACTCCTTTATTAGTGTATAGCAGTTTAGTACTTTAGAAAAGCTCAAACTGCTTTACCTATAGAAAGGATGTTTTATCTTTTTATGTATCACCACAAAGCTTGCAGCAGACGAAATCCGTCTGACAGCTGCCAACATGTTTGTTATATTTATAGAGAGAAATCCAGTTAGTAAAATTCCACAGGGACAAGAAGTCAGATATATTCAGTTTATCAGGACGAACATAGATTGCAGATAATTTTCATTAAAAAATCTACTTTAAAAGTTGTTTTACATCGATAATTTAATTTATTACTGATTGAATTTTCAACTATGAAAATACTAGTTACATTTTTAGAACTGTATGCAACATTTTGTAGAAAACGGATTATTTATTATAACCATGTGTTAAAAGGACTTTTTTCAGTTTCTTTAATTGCATTTCAGAATTATTCTTTAACATGTTGCAGCGTTATTTATTCTGATGAAATATAAGTAAGACTGCAGCTTTATTAACAAGCCCCTGTATACTGAAGAGAATATAACTGACATCCATGCCTAGTTTTGAAAAACAAAATTGTTTTCTTGGTCATATATACATTAATGTTGCTTATGGGAAATGTTATAGTCTCAAAAACTGCTATAGGTGATTTACGTATTGTCTTTAACATTCGGCAAGATCTTATGTAGAGACAAAAATGCGTGTTAACATTTCAGTTTGAGACTTAAACTTTCAGTGGTTAGCTTTTGACTTATTTTTCCAAATTGACGAGATTGGCAAAAAGATTTATTGACTATACAAGCAATAGTATTTCTATTCATAATTAATACATGAATTAACAATTAAGGGAGGATGGCTTTATTTTAAAATGAATTGATATGTACGTGGCACTTCTTCTTTAAATGTGTATTGTTTATCTTTGTGTTAGGACTTGAAAATAACTATCTAAAGAAATATAAAACCTTTGAAAATGCGCATCCCACAAACAAAAAGGTACGAACATTTAAATATACATTTCTTATTACCTTCTTGATGTGTCCACGAACCTCACCTTATATGTCTCTAATTACAATGATTTTATTTCTATCATATACCTTTCACATTAATTTTACAAATATGAAGCACGTGACTCGTCTCTTATTTCAGTCGTTCTACCCGTTGTTAAAATGGCTGGAAAGCGATGGCATAATCATCGTTGTTGAATATTGAGGGGCAACAAGGTCATAATTCAAATGCGCACGACCATGTTATATTCAGTTTATTCTGCAATGTTTGATTTTTATCAATTAATTATACCCCCGAAACGAAGTTTGGGGGTGTATATAGGAGTCACCCGGTGGTTGATCGGTCAGTCGGTCGGTCGGTCGGACGGTCGGTCGGTCGGGCGGTCGGGTGGTCTGTTGCATTTTCCTTGTCCGGAGCTTGAAACTTGAAAACTACTAGTTGGAATTCCATACAACTTCATACAAAGGTCAAGCACATTGAGAGGAAGTGCAGTGCACAAGAACCATAACTCCATCTTGACTCATAACAGAGTTATTGCCCTTTGTTACTTTTCCTTGTCCGGAGCATAACTTGAAAACCACTGGATGGAATTCAAAACAACTTCATACAATGATCAAGCACAATAAGAGGAAGTACAGTGCACAAGAACCATAACTTTATCTGTATTAATTACAGAGTTATTGCCCTTTGTTACATTTCCTTGTCCGGAGCATAACTTGAAAAATACCGGTTGGAATTCAATGCAACTTCATACAATGGTCAAGTACATTGAGAGGAAGTGCAGTGCACAGGAACCATAACTCTATCTTGACTCATTACAGAGTTATTGCCCTTTGTTACTTATCCTTGTCCGTAGTATAACTTGAAAACTACTAGTTGGAATTCAATACAACTTCATAAAATGGTCTAGCACAATGAGAGGAAGTGCAGTGTATAATAACCATAACTCTATCATGACTCATTACAGAGTTATTACCCTTTGTTACTTTTCCTTGTCCGGAGCATAACTTGAAAACTACTTTTGGAATTCAATACAACTTCATACAATGGTCAAGTACATTGAGAGGAAGCGCAGTGTACAGGAACCATAACTCTATCTTGACTCATTACAGAGTTTTTGCCCTTTGTTACTTTTCCTTGTCCGGAGCATAACTTGAAAACTACTGGTTGGAATTCAATACAACTTCATAAAATGGTCTAGCACAATGAGATAAAGTGCAGTGCACAAGAGCCATAACTCTATCTTGAGTATTTACAGAGTTATTGCTCATTGTTACTTTTCCTTGTCAGGAGCTTGAAACTTGAAAACTACTGGTTGGCATTCAATGCAACTTCATACAAGTACATTGAGAGGAAGTGCAGTGCACAGGAACCATAACTCTTTCTTGACTCAATACAGAGTTATTGCCCTTTGTCACTTTCATTGTCCGGAGCATTACTAGAAAACTACCGGTTGGAATTTAATACAACTTCACACAATGGTGTAGCACAATGAGAGGAAGTGCAGTGTACAAGAACAATAACTCTATCTTGAGTATTTACAGAGTTATTGCCCATTTTTACTTTTCTTTGTCGCAGAGCATAACTTGAAAACTACTGGTTGGAATTCAATACAACTTCATACAATGGTCCAGCACAATGAGAGGAAGAAGTGCAGTGTACAAGAACCATAACTCTATCTTTACTTATTACAGAGTTATTGCCAAAAACAATATCTCTATTTAAGGGTTTTTTTTGCAAGGTATTCTGTCACTTCGAAATTCCTCAGTTTATAAAGCAGTCTTTCGGGGGTATTAATTACATTTAGTGATAGCTTTAGTTCATATAATCATTATAAGTTTTAAGGATATTTTTGGAATATTAAGTACGTTAATTTTCAATTCTCTGCTTCGCACATCCGGGAACTAATGAATTATTTACTTTCGGGACAGGTGATTATTCGGCTTTCTTCGCTGGTCACTATGCATCTTTAATTCTAACATGTACAAAATCCAACGTTAAAAATGAAAAAAGACAGCTTAAAATCATAGAATTTAATTGACATAAAGTATATATAACTCAATTAAGTTTAGTATACTATAAAGATGCGTGTATGACATTGAAGTTCTGTTTGATATTTTCAGCGTGTGTGAGCATGTGTGCTGTGTGTGTTGTGCTACATGTAGTTTACTTTGCGGAAGTAAGATTTTTTTATTTTCTTGATATTGTTAACAGAAAGTCTCATGTAGATAAGTGTAATGTTACCGATTTTTTTAAATACCATGTCACAGTGACTATGACCTTTGACTCACTGTACTCATACTGATTAACGAACAACTACTGTCTATGATCAATGTCGCTACCATGTTTGATACATCTATCCTTCTCAAGTTACTCAGTGAAAACCAAGATCTTACCGACTGACCGGCCTACTTCTTCAACGGAGGATTGAAAAATGACTTTATGTCACTTCCATGGTCGAATTGCGTATTTTCTTTACTATTACTATCTTTCATCGGTAGCGCCCTCTATTCTAAAGTCTTGGGAGGGCAGTTGACTAATGTTGTTATAACTTCTTGCCCGACCCATTTTGCATTTACATCATGTGTTAGTATTATGTAGTTTCGTTAATTCGATATGTAACATGGTAAATAAAATATTAAACTAAACTATCTTCTAATCAAACGCTGACTGTTTCTAATAGCATTTTTGCGCTACTTACTTGTAGTATTATACAAATGGTACTATTTCAACAAATACCATTTCAATGCAACCTAACACCTAATAATTTACCTTTTACTAATGGTTACAGAAATCTAGATTTGAAAGTAAGTTTTTGTATCATCATACCAATTTACATTTCTACCGTAATGTTATCTAATAAGTGATAGTAAAGGTCAAGTTTAGGTCGTCAATTAAACAATGTTCAAGAAGCGTTTGAAGGTTAGATCAAACATAAAATACGTAAATGAAACCAAACAGTCCAGGTCGTGTTAAGGGCTTTGTTAAATTACTCTTTGATCATTTTGATCCGACACAAAATTAATTTAACCCTACAACCTCAGAATGCTAAGTTTCAAGCAGCAAGTTCTTACTGCCTTTTGTCTGCTGGGTATTTACCACTCCACGGGTGGATGAATAGACAAAATCACAAGACAGACGTTAAAGTGTATCCTTTTTACCATTCCATTGATCTTTTAAATCTACAAAACTGATTTAATCGCAATACAATTTAACCACACAATGACGAAATTAAATCACTAAAACCGCAAAAATTTAATGCTAAGCGGCTAACGAACACCAACACCCTAACATCTCTAGGTAGTTTGCACATGTTTGGACAGACAAAAAAAGAAAAGTTACCTTTCCGACGTCTTGCGTCAAAGAACTTCTTAGTAAGTCTTCGAAATAAACCTGGGTTCTTCTTAGTTTTAACACCCGATTCCACTGAAATCAATCAAATTCATTAATACAAGACGACCCTATATCGCTCATCTAAGTACATTAATCAATTTTGAAATCTGTTTGAACCTTGTACGCATAGTTCATATTTCCTTAGAGTAGCCTCAATAACATGGCATTTTATGATCTGACCTGGTGCCTAGTTTTTGACTCCACATGACCCAGTTCCGATTTCAACCTTAACAAATATTCTGTCCAATGTCCTTTATGATTTGATGCAAATACACACTCTATTGCGTGCACAAGGTTTGTCTATGATTTGACCTGGTAACCTAGTTTTTGACTCAACGTAATCCAGTTTTGCACTCAACCTAGAATAAATCACGACAAACATTCTGACCAACATTCATGACGATTGGATAGAAATTGCAGTCTCGTTTGCGTGCACAATGTTTATCTATGATCTGACCTGGTAACCTAGTGTGTAACACAGCGCCATCCAGTTTCAACCCCATTTATATAATTCATCAAAACAAACATTCCGATCAAGTGTCATGATAATGAGTTAAAATTGCAGTTTCTAATGCATGCAAGGTTTTTTAAGTATCTTGTCTGGTGACCTAGTTTTTGACCCCTTCTGACCCAGTTTCAATACCAACTTAGAATTCATTAAATTAAACATTAAGACCTATATTCATTATGTTTGGGTACACAATAATGCCTCTGCTGCTGATCTGGTGAACTTGTGAACTATGTAGCCCAGTTTTAATTTCAACGTAGATTTTATCAAGACAAACATTCTTACAAAGCTTCATGATGAGTGAATGAAACTGAAGTTTCTATTGATTGCACAACATAAGTATTGACAGACGCCGGACACTGACCCATTTATTCTATGCATCTCCGGGGCAATTTCGCTCTTTGTATTTTGATGCTTAATTCGCTAGCGGTAACAATCGCTAATATAAAAATAACTATTCATTATTAAAAATCGGTACGAAAAATTCGCTATTTTTTACCCGTATTTCTACTTTCATTTTGAATATCAGTCTTCGATCTTAGTACAGTGTATTCTGGTATACTGTCATAATGACTAGGCTAACTGGGTATATAATGTTACATCTCAATTGCCTTTGTTTTGGCCATGTATGGGATTGCCCTTCAGCAGTACAAAAGAAAACGGTTCCGGTAATATTTCAGGTGACAGTACTTGGAGTTTTTGTTCAAGAATTGAGAGAAAAACTTCAAGCAAACTGAACTTTATTTTTGTATTGATAATTAAAAATGATTTGGGGTATGAATATTATTTACAAACTCACACATACAAGAATGTCCCCTTATGGCCCTATTTCTGGTCTGATTGCACCAGTAACTGAAACTTACGGAGTTATTGTGGCCATACAAGTTCGAAATTGCTAAGTATTACTAGTAGTCCAATCAAGTCCAGAATCTAATGCCCTAGACATTGAAAGCAGACCAAGTATGTTAAAGTTTGATTAAGATTGCTTTAGAAAAAAACTCGAGCTAGAGGGCAAACAATTAAATGTGAAAGACCGACCGGCTGACAAACGACGACCATTCATCCATGAAAATTGCTAACTTTGAGCCTTCAGCTGCAGATGTGTCAGTTCATATTAGCACAACTACAATGACGATACATACGATACTGTAGGTTTTTGCAACATAAAACAGGCAGATGCCTCAGTGTATATAATTCAATCGCAAGTCTAGTCATGCTCGAGCTACTAACAGCAATTACATATCAGCATTTCTCTCGGATATTCTTGAATAAATACAACTTCGAATGAAAGGAAACAGAATAAAATAAAGTGTACCGTTTTTCAATACGTCCTTGACATCTGTCGTTAAGTATTCGACATGTACCTGTAGTTTCTTTATATCTTCTGTTATTTCTTGAACTACCTGGACATTGTCAGATACTTTTTTAACGTCGTCAATTACTTTTGTAACACCTTTTCCCACTTCTTTTACATCTTCATATACGTTTTTAACGTTACATTTCAAGAATTTAACATCTTCATGTTCTTTTTCTATATTGGCCTGTACTCCCGTTACATCTTCCTGCAATGTCTTAACATTTTCCCGAACTTTTGCCACAACTCCAACATGTTGTTTGACCTCAGTAATATCTCTCGTAAGTGTTTTAACGTTTTCATGCACTTGAGTCAGTACTTCGACCTGCTTTGTAATTTCCTTCACATCTCCCTTTATTTCGTTCCTTTCTATTACATCTTCAGACATGACTAGTTTAAGTTCAATGACGTCTTTCGTTAGGAGTTGCATATCTCCGTCTAATCCTTTTTCAAACTCCCGCCATTTTTTTATTTCTGTTTGGATTCTGATTTCTGCGACAGGATCAAGAGGGTCGTTTTTGTAACCATCAATAGTTTGCTGTAAATTTAGAACAGGATTCGGCACAGCATAGTTGAGTCTTAGGAGGACCTGTAGATTATAAAGTGACAAATGATAATCTTAATTTCTTTTTGCCCTTTTCCTTATTTTATTTGTAACACTCGTTTTAGGTTTTTTTTATTATTTGTATAATCACAATGATAAATAACAATCACACAAAGTCATTACGGAACGTAACGACAGCGTAATATTCTGTTGCGATTGTTAACATAATCCTAGTAATTCTTGAAATGGGCATTGTTACTTGTCACTTTACCAATGCTTACAAACCCATGCAATTTACGAGACAAATGTAGATTCTACTTATAACCTTCTCTGTCCATGATATGACAACGATGCGTACACAGTACCTCAGAAAGTGGTACACAGTACGTTTATAGCGATACTGGGCAAATAACTATCGGATGTTCTATATTATACGAGCTAAATTTCGAACGAAGCACCCTATAACCTTAACTGAACAAGGAATTTTATCTGAGAGCTTGCACACTAAAACTGGAAATTTCTATTCATCAACAAATTAGTTTAAAAGACAAGCGATGTTTGTAAAACTCCTATGCCCCCACTTCCACCATTCCCTCTGTAACTGCAACACACTAAATTGCCGATGATCTAGTGACCTAGAAATCATAAGATATCACTAGGGGTCATCAAAATCTCATAAACTATCATTCTAGCAGGCTTGAAGACTTTATACCGCAACATTGTCTAGTTGCTGAACAAAAAAGGTTTTAATGCCCAGTCACCGTGTCCTTAAACTTTAACCTATTGACCCCAAAGCCATAAGGCGTCACCTACTCTCCATCAACGTTAGTCTAAGTAAGTTTGAACATTATATCTTAACATTTTTTCAAGTTATTGAGGTGAGACAATTTCAATTGCAAGGTCACTATGACCTTGACGTTTGATCCAGTGACATCACAATCAATCCAATCTAATCATCCTATCTTCATAAATTATTACCCTGGCAAGTTTGAACAAAACGTTGTCAAGTTATTGAGCGGACACCGCTTTAATAAAGTAAGGTCACTGTGATCTTCACGTTTGACCTCAAAATCCATGGAGTTAATCTACTGTCAATGACCGATGTATCCCTAAATTTGAGACATGTAGGTCAAAGCCTCTAAGGTTATTGAACTGAAAAGGTTTTTGAATGCGCGGTCACTGTGACATTGACCTTTGACCCAGTATCATATAATTAAACATGATTTATCTACTCCCCTTGACTAATGTTTTACAAAGTTTGACACCTCTAGGTTAAAGATATCTCAAACATTCGAGCAATAACATTTTAGAATGCGAGGTCATTGTGATCTTGACCTTTTATACAGTGACCTCAAACTGATTATGTTTCATCAACACATCAAAGATTTCTTATTTCTCTTATCGAGCGGAAACCAAATATCAACAGATCGGTCGACCAACCTACCGACAGCTTTATAGCAATTAACCCCACTTTGTCTTAGAACGGTTGGCGTGGGTAGTAAAGCGGTACTAAAAACGGGACATATATATATTTATTTCCCTTCCAAGATATTCCAAGCTTATTGACTCGTCACTGATCCGTAATAAGAAACTAATAATAGTAATGGGCCTGCCATGTAATATATTTTAGAAATTTTTTCAATGTACTTAGAAAAGTTCAGCCATACTGACGGTCTAATATATTTTCAAATAGTATCATAGTGACATTAAATTTTACGCACATTTAATTTCGCGCAATTTATAAACATCCACTCAGCGAGAGATTGCAGGTTTTGATGATGTCGTTTTCATTTTGGAATATGTAAATATTGCTGTGCTCTTCAAAACAGTAGGAAAGTTCAATTTCATGTCGTAGAACATAAACATCCTTTATAAATGAAGCAATATCAATATTTACTATTACCTGCGACATATTAAGCCCCGCCCATGTCCTATCTAGATTATATCACATGACAGTTACTGGTCTTAAAATGGCGGATTTGCATTTGAATCACTGTTAAGCAATTTGTCGTAGCTAATTCAGAAAGAGCTTTATAATTTATCTCCAAACCAATTTATTGCTGCTTATGTGTGTAAAATCCAATGTCTTAAGGATAGATCATATTACAGTAACTCCTTTACATTTGATATAATTAATTCGAATTTTAATGTTACGTACATGACATTTAATGTATACATGTACTTGTTGCAAAGTATAAGCCGATAGTAGTAGTGATTTAATTTAAAGCTGTATACGTTTTTGTGTACTTATTTCAAGTTTCATGAAATTATTTTCATTGGTTCCCTAGTTGTGACCGGACGGACGAAGGAACGGACAACTCCAAAACAATATCCTCCGCCTTTGGCGGTTGATAGAATATAAACGTCACTTGGTGCGATAATTACCAGAAATAAATGGTATTGAATATATAAACGCTTATTTGGCACAAAACATTAAATCATTTGACCTCCAAACAATCCTAAAGTTGCTTTAAAAATATATAACAAAAATAAAGCGTATACCGGGTATTTCTTTTCAATGAAACTGCAAACAATAAGAAGCACTGAAAACGTTTTTCATGAAGAAGCGTCAAGATATGAATTAAATTGTTGTAGACTAACAGTAAAACAATTTTAGCATTATTCAATCTGTAACTTTAGTATGATCGACTAGTTACTATCTAATGTGATGATGGGACTGCAAGTTGTTCTATAGTAAGCAATGCGTGTTGACTGTTCAGGCATCACTTTATCATAAACAGGCAAACTTGTCTTCTATAATTGTTTTTATTTTGAAATTTGTGAAAGAAAAATGAAAAACATATATAAAACAGATTTACATCGAATCAGGACTTAGTTCACCATTACTTACGTTTTCAATTTCCTTCCATTTGCTCTGAAATACAGTTTGTTGAAAGCCCAAAGTTGACGATATATGAGCGACCTAAAAATAATGTTGCAAATTATAAGCCAAGTCAAATATGTTATGTACTTTACGAAAAGATACATTTTATATCAAATATACAAACGATTGCAGGCACAGCAAACATAGGGGAATTTCTCCCAAACCACGGGAAAAGGGCGTAGTCGTAGTATTTAGTACTATTTACCCAAAACATATTTAAAACAATTATTCTTATATATAACAAGAGGGCCAATTGGCCTTTAGTCGCTGGATTTCATGTGGTAATTTTTGCAATTTATGTGACCATGTACTGTGTAGTACTAAAGTACTGTACAACTAAAGTACTGTACAGTACTGTTGTGATCTATAGTGAAGAAGTACTATACATAACTTTAATATTCGTAAGTACTAAAGAGTACTGCAGTACGAAATAATGCACATGTATATTATTATATTTACTGCAGTTTTGTATCTGACTGGATTTTTATAGCACTATATTCTCAGTATAGTACTGTAGTGTTCTTTTGCACTGTATGCTATAGTATAGTTGATTTTTCATTATTAATGAGAAGAACGCTTTACGAACTTCTAGTTTTAGCAACAGTGGCCCCTATGTGCGATGGACCATCTCTCGCCTTTTAAACATATCAATACTGATTACATTCAAAATATTTATTCACATAAAGAAGCCGTTTAACAATTACTATTTCGTTTTTTTTAGACCAATGACTTGTATCTGCAGTGGACTGAAACCATATTCCTTGTTAGAAATGAGTCAATGTAAAGATGCTTAAAAAACTATAAGTAATACATTTGGTTCTAAGTTTGGTTGAAAGCGATTTATCATGAAAGGTCGTTATACTGGCAAACGACAAATTTCTCGACAAATATTCTTGAAAGATGTATTCATTTTTATTTGACCTACTGTAGTATATTAAGCTTATTTTTTGACATTTTGAGAAAATAACATTGTAGTATGGTATGCCCCTTCAATGCTTTCGATGAAACGTGACATTTTGCGAAGCTCTTGTCTATTTTTTCTAAGGTCGACATCAACATTTTTGAAGCCTCTTTGGCAAAGTGCAATTACATTGTACCTCTCGAAACTTAATGTGCAAGGCATCATCAATAAAACAATTAAAGGTGATATCACCTATTCAAATACGTGATATCACTAATTCAGAGGGAATACATGATATCACTTTTTGTAATAGGTAATATCACCTATTCCGAAAGGTGATACCATGTCATTCATTTACGTTATAGGGGATACATGTTTCACCAATTCGAATATTAAACGGTATCGCCGTTTCAAAGGGAATAGGTGATATCACCATTTCGTATCTATATTAATAGGTGTAATCAACATTTCTTATAAGTATATCAAAAAATCAAAGTGGTGATATCCATAATTAAACGCCGTGTCGATTGGGTAGATCACTTTCTCAAAAAGATGATGTCATGTACTCTAGGACGAAATACAAATGTAGATAACATCCCTGTTCAAATAGGTGATATCACAAAATGCATGCAAACGTGAAACGGTGCCCCATTATATAGCCTGTTTGAAAATTTAAACAAACGGACGCTGATTTCACATGTTGTAAACTTTGAAAAATTGGACGCAAGTGTATGATTTTAAGAATATATAGGCTATTACAATGTTTACTGGTCACTGGTCGTTTCGTTTCGTGGTTTTATAAAGGTCCTTCGCCCGTTGCTATAGGGATGAATGATGAGATCCCGGCATGCTCTCCCAACATTACATGTACTGTCTTTATGCAGTATTACCCGATAATAGATGACGCTGTCATAAAAAGAGGATTCCTTGCTGAATTGGTCTACATAACGATAGACCCCTTTTTATATACATATCATTATGCTTCGGGATTCGTATGCATGCCAATAGATCCATCTCCTCGCCTATTTATTTACATAAAAAGTATGGTAAGGGTAGGTTTTAAGTAGACTATTGGGTCACCTTAAGGGATATCTGAATCAAATGACCTGTAATGAAATAATAACCTACTTGTAACCTATTTGTAATTTAAACCTTCAGGTGCCAAAAACAGACTCTATGTTGAGTTTCTTAACCAACACTGCGTCTTGAATTTGTTTATTTAAATTCAAAAATGTAGAAATCGAAATTAAAACCATATTATAATGTTAAAGTAGAAATATTGTTCCATTTGTTTTGATTACTGTCTCCGACCTTTTTTGGTTTTGGTCACTGGTCATCTTCATATAGTTTATTACATTTTTGTAAAATAAAACATTACGTTTCAGACTTTTAGTACGGCTTTAATGCTGGAAATAAATGCAGCAAACTATAGGGAAGTAAGAGCGCTTATTGTATTCATGAAATAATAGAGACAATACTTCAATACATATTGTAAAAAAAATGCTTATTTGTGTAATGTGCAATGTTACCCTTATATAAATGCACTCTGAAAGCCTTCTGTTAATGTCGCAGTTACTTAAGCACTTAAAACGACAATCATCTACATTGGTTGCTTCGGACATATGCCAGAGGTCAATAATTAAAAAAATCGTCTAATCTTACGTTTAGACTAATATAATGTATAAACACTTACTTCATTTCGAAACCCCCTCAGACGACACAAATCAGCCTCAACTGACGTATCCCCTTGCTGCGGTGGTACATTCCATGAATAGTTTGGATTCAGTCTAAGAGACCGAATGTTCCTCAGTAGACAAATTAGGAGAGTTATATCAAAGTCTGCACTATTTGGCGGCTGTCCACTTTGAGGATATAGCTGGTCATACTCTGTCCTTGTTATTGTTTTCTGTGCTCGGAGGCGATTGATGGCTGATTTTTCAGTTGCAAGAAAAACATTCAACGGCACATTCGATACCTTCTGGTCAAAGATACTCTTAATCACAATAGTGCCTCCATCGATTATAAGTGTCTGGAGACGGAAGAGAAACTCACGATCGTTGGATGTTGTCCCCGTTGCCATATTAAACTAGAAGGTTTCCCTCGAGAGGGAGAGGAACTTGTCTTGTTTTTCTGTCAGACACCTGTGTAAGCAAATGTTTGAAAATTGAACAGGCGATAAAACGAAAGTGCAAAATTAATTGTATCTTAACAGTATTGCAGATAACCTTTAACGACAACACCGTCTTTTAACATTTAGTTGATCTACAACAGTAACTCAAAATAAGACTCCGGATTCCATCCATCTGAATCCTTATGTTTACTTTTATTTTTTCAGCTGAAAAAAATACAATATTCAACAATTTTTAACTAAAACAAAATGCAATATACATGGATCAGATTGAACAGATTATTAAATTAACGAGTAAAGTTAATCTCAATCCATTTAAATAGCAACAAATGAGGAAATATGTAATTTTGAACAACCGCAAATGGTACAGTTTATGTAAAGATTGGTTTGATTTTTGAAAAATATTTAGAGCACTGTTTTGATTATATAGAATTAAGAACTTCTAAACGTTTGAGGAGTTTAAGTTTCTTTATAATATAGACGATAGCGATTTGTTGAAATACGCCTATAATCACGAATCGTTTACTAATAAACAGTTTAAAGTGTTAGACGGAAAAAAGTGTGCCATTTTTGTTCATGTAAATCGTATTGCAGAAAAGTACTCATACATTTGTATTAATATACACTGTACCATTTTGCTACAAAATATAAAATATGATAGTACAAATATAAATTGATATATATCTTCAAACTTAAAGGTTTATTATAACAGCGTAAACTAGTGAAATCGAAAATTATTGATTTAAATTGTGATAATCAGTCCACTCTTAAGAGCAGCATCAGGTACATTGTATAGATAACGCAGATTGGTACACGGTCGGACCTGCCCTTCCGACCATCTGGGTTAAGCGACATCCTGACCTATGCGAGCACTTTAAATTTGTCTCTTCCGGTTTTGAGCAGTAATGCGAATTATGCCATTTTGTGCAGTGGAGATAATACGTTTAGGCACTATCCAATTCAAAATCCTATGAAATTTGCTTGCAATTGGCTTAGGGGTAAAACAAGAAATGCCGTTTATATATGTTTCTATGTTTAGCTCCGATTGCCAATTTGTGCAGCGGAGCAGGGCGGTTTAAGCAATTTTCGAACACGAATATCCAAGGTTAAATTCATAACATTATCTCGGAGCAAAATGCTTAGAGTAATATTGGTAACAATGCTTTAAAATTGGCTCTGTTGTTTAACGTTTTCTTTCTTCTATTTTTAGCTCTGACGACCATGTCGTCCAACGAAGCTGAGCTTATTCGTTAAATCAGTTTTAGAAGCCGGCCAACTAACGACAAACCCTGTGAAGTGACAAAGTCGTGTAGGGACGCGATGGTCGAGTGTTTATCATTCTGGACTACTACTCCAGAGGTCCCCGGTTCGAATCCCGGTAGGGGCTATGGTTTTTTCCTACCCATCTAGAGATGAACTGATTTGAAACCAAAAGTAGTCTCACGTGAATAGGTGATATACACCGGGCGTGTAAAAGAACCAAGGGGTATATTTGTACAAGTTCTAGGGTAAGGTACCCGGACTTCCTTGTATCTGCCTCGCTTCTTCAACACGCGCTTGTCAAAAGTCTTGGCAAGTTCACACGGGGAGAATATGTTGTCCGTTCGTCCATCAAGAAACGATAAGCTAATACATAATGTTGATCTCTTTTGCTTGCTTTAAAGTCATTTTAACAGAGGGTATGTGTTTTTACCGAAGTTTTGAATACAATATATGGTATTTAAATAAGCGAAACATACGCTCCGCTTACTTTTATCTGAGATGACTTTTGTCAGTAGAATAAATCCATTAAATTTACATAAACCGTTTTTTGTCTATAGTTAGCGTCTTGTTTTGCATATTGTCACATTAAACACTTGTCTTAAGTTTAAAATAATCAATATGTTCAAAATAAGTCGACATACAGAAAATCTAGCAAATGGAGAAACTTTAAAAACAACAAAAAAACAAACAATCCCGTTGTTTAAATTTGCGTTTGGCTTTTGTCTGCGCATGTGCAATGTCACATTAGAAACATTTGCGTCATTTCATATGATATCCACAGGGGTGATTCTTATAGGCAATTATCATAATAAGTATGGCATTTGTTTGTATAAAATTCTTGTTACATGCACCGGCGTAAAAATTTGTCTCTTTCGACGTTGGTAATTTTTAGTACGTCCCTGGTAACGTCAGCTATGTACGCCGCCATTTTGGAAATCAACGCGACGCACGACGTACGTCACTTTGCATTACGCCCTATGGAGAAAATCACAAAAATGCGGATTTTTACGTTTTAGTAAGAAATAATGGAAAAATAAAAGAGATGCCTGGAGACATTAAATTTCCAGATATAAATATGCTATAAAGAGCAAAACTACATGCAATGGTGACAAGAAACTAGTGGTCCAAAATTAGGTGGAACATACTTTTTAGACGATAGCAACACAGAAAAAGATGTTATTTCGATTCTAACATGACCAGATATTACAAAATGTGTATATTTTCTACGCGTATATTTATTTAACGTCACGCGGCACAATGACCTCTCTGAATCTCCCCGATTAACACACGTATTTTTCTCCAGTTAATACACCATCAAAATGAGCAAACACAACATATTTCATGTTAGAATAAAAGTCTGAACGCGAATTGAAACTGAGGTTTGTCTTCTTTTATTTAGAAGTAATAATAAAATGTCTGCATAATAAGACTGATTCAGCACTTGTTCGAAGAGTCGTCTTATCGCAGGGACTTTACTGTACTTTTAGCCGACCATATGGTATTGAAAACTGTATTAGCACAAATTCATCCTGCTGATTTCTGGTCTGATAATACAAATATTTCGTTTATTTTCCCACGAGCAGATATGGTGTAAAAGGTACCCATTTCTAATTAATCAAGTCAAGTAATCAATCTTGATATATCATTCAGCAGAACCGCTGTGGACTACCTGTCTGTTGTCAGTTTTTTTGTAATTGTTCTAATGCATTATTCAGAAGTACCAGTTGATGATTGATAACTTAATTATATATTGATATCTTAATCTAAACACGCATGTGATTCAAATTCATAAAGAAATACAGATAATACTGTAACCTTCAATTTTTATTGTTCACCAGGGTTACACACAAGGTCACTAATTTGAAATACCTAGTTTCAAGTCAGCATGCTTGTCTTCAGTATAGATATTAAACAAACTGTTAAATACTTTAAGGCGTGGAATTGCAAACAACGTGACTTCAGACAGAGTCGAATATAGTAGTCATTTTACCCGTTATCCTGTCCGTGTTTTCACCCGTGTATTGGTTTTATTGAATTTCTTTAAAGAACTACAGCCGCGAAACAATATCCACACTTTTCAGAGAGTAACGACCTTTAAACTATTATATGTAGTACATAAATCATCAGCTAAGTTTTTTTCTTGTCTTTGTTATTTCATACAAAGTTATAGCTAGATTAAAAAGGACGCAGCGGAAATACATATTTTGTTAAGGAAATACACGCAAGAACTAAATATTATTCTTGTCGGATGATAATTTACTGTACATTGGTCGATGCCACCTACCTCTTCAGACATAACTTTCTACTTTCAATATCTAACACGAAACCATCACCAGAAAGCTTTTAAAGGTATAAGAAAAAGATTCATATAAATGATATTACTTTAACACAAACTGGTCTTGATGGACACAGAATATCTTTCTATTATGTATCCATTTTTGCATGGCAACGCTAGTAATGTTGTAACAATTGGTTCAACACAAGCTTCGCATAATATAGTTCAAACTTAACACTATTCTGGTAAATTGTATTCGGAAGCCATATCTCATCATTAAATGTTTCAAATATATCTTCTAAATATTACTAACGATTTGATTCGACAATTTGTTTACATGTTGTCTATATGTAATGCAACATATTAACGGTCGTCAAGACATCGTAGTAATGACGAAAAATCAATCATTAGGTTCGGGTTGTTTGATATTTAACCATATATGGACAATTTTAATGGCTCTCTTTATGTTTCAAAAATCGCAACTTTGATCAATGGTAACCACGGCCTTTTAAATACTAACCGGTGAAGCGTGTAATAAGAAATAACAAATGAAGATGTTTTATACTGATTAAACACTAGTGTAGTATATATATTGGGTAAATCAATGATAAGCTATAGACAATAACTTTTATTTGAATTGAAAATAATACAAATGTACCTTACACCGCCGATGTCTGTACATATGCAGACAATGACCCAACATAAAGTTTGAAGGTTACATATGAATATATAAGGCTTAAACATGATTGTGTTTAATTTTGTCTGGAGATATATGACTCAGCTCTATGGCTAGTTTTTTCAAATAGCTAATCTGTAAATAAGAGAATGACTCTAATGTCAGTTTAAAAACTTCTGTAAAAGTAAACATGATGTATCCTAATTTTTAGAATAAAAAATAGCCTTGCAAACGCACTACTTTAAAACAGTTGAATCTGTTTAGGTTTTAGTTCAATTTTTGTTTCACTTTCGTAAAAGTCTTCATTTTTTTTAAGAGTAAAATGTCGTAAACTTAATGATTTAGCAAAAAACCCTCCGATTATTTCTTCCATTGCAAAACTGACTTTTCTTGGCCGCCTTGTACATAGTATACAGTGAAACCAGTGATAACTCTTTATATCAGAAAACCAAATACAAAGACACACGCCTACACACTTGACTTATTTGCGCAGACACGTATCCGTCTAATTGTGTCATATAAAAATTTAAAAAATCGACCCCCTACCGTTTTTGTATCGAAAGTTTTATCTAAAATAGTACTAAAATTTACATAAGTACCCCTTATATCATTAAAAATAATACAATGTTACATCATATATAAAATAGCTACGTGGCTTGTTTTTGTCTGTTTGTAAAAAGAAAACTCGATAAGCTACTGCAAAATGTTGATCCCTTGGGTTTTACGTCTGATCTTATTACTTTTAAAGTCATTTTAACAGATGGTAGGTGTTTTCGCAGAAGGTGTTATTACAATATATGATATTTAATAAACTACAATCAGAGGAAATGTATCTGTCATAGCATACGATCCACTTACTTTTGATTGAGGTGACTTCTGCTAGTAGAATAAATCCATAAGGCAAGACACAAATAAGTCCACATTGTCTCTATCTCTTCGAGGTTTATTTCATCTGGAATGAGTCTCGAGAGCCATTAACATAAGTTGTAAGAACTTGATTCGCAATCGAGAATAAATAAATTAGTATAAACTAATTAACTAACAAATCCATTTAATTACACATTAATAGCCCATCATATTGCCTGTATTTAGATTCTTGTTCAGAATAATGGCACATTATAAAACACCTGTCACGAGTTAAAAATAACTCATATGTTTAGAAAAATAGTCTACACAAAGAAAATCTAGCAAATGGAGACACATTTACTTTTGAAGAATACATTCCCTTCGATTAAACTGCGATTTATTTTTTTGTTATTTTATGCGCATGTTCCGGTAAACATGTCATTTCATATTTCATCCACAGGGGTTAATTCTTATATAGACTGTTAAACATGTATTATAATAAGTATCGTTTAGATAGTTTGAAGTCCTTATAAACCTCCACAAACCTTAAATATGTTTAAAGTTAACACATCCTTCTGAAACAACCTTACCAGCCCATCGAGGAAAAATTAGTGTTTTCTATGGAACGCCATAGCTGCCTTCTATACATACTTCTAAAATGGTGATGTCCTTTTGATATATGGTGCTGTCAGTTTGATATATGGTGCTGTGGTTTTGATAGATGGTGCTGTGGTTTTGATAGATGGTACTGTGCTTTTGATAGATGGTGCTGTGGTTTTGACAGATGGTAGTGTGGTTTTGATACATGGTGCTATGGTTTTGATAGATGGTGCTGTGGTTTTGATAGATGGTGCTATGGCTTTGATATGTGGTGCTGGTACATTGTATCCCTACTTTATTAGTGTTAAATTTTTCAATTAAATATCCTAAACCAACTGACAACAAAATTGCTTCCATTTTCACGGTGTCAGTACAGTTTTACCCTCATCAACCTGATCCGATCAACAACTAGGTCATTTATAAATAGTTCAACATCATCGTAATAACAAAATGACAGAACCATATATCAAAATAGCATCACCATATATAACCGTCCACATGCTATTTTTTAAATATTTAAATTTTTTTCCTTTTAACTAACCCTATAAAAACCAACCCCCCCCCCCCCCCCCCCCCCCCCCCCCCCCCCTAACCCCCCCCCCCCCCCCCCCCCCCCCACAAACAGGCCTTGTTTCCTATATAAACTCTACCCCCCCCCCCCCCCCCCCCCCATGTAACATATCTTAGCTTTCCCCCCCCCAAAAACCACATCACCATATATCAAAAGGACATCACCATATATCAAAACCACTGCACCATATATAAATATGACATCACCATATATCAAAATGACATCACCATTATTCAAAACCACATCATCATATACAAAGCACCATATATCAAAACCACATCACCATATATCAAAACCACAGCACCATATATAAAATGACAGCAACATATACCAAAATGACAGCACCATATATCCAAATGACATCACCATATATCGAAACGGCATTACCCTCTATCAAAACGACATTACCATTTATGAAATCCACAGCACCATCTATCAAAATGACATCACCATCTATCAAAACCACATCACCATCTATCAAAACCACATCAACATATATTAAACCACATCACCATCTATCAAAACCACAGCACCATCTATCAAAACCAAACCACTATGTATCAAAACCACAGCACCATCTATCAAAACCACAGCACCAAGTATCAAAACCACAGCACCATCTATCAAAACCACAGCACCATCTATCAAAACCATAGCACCATGTATTAAAACCACACTATCATCTGTCAAAACCACAGCACCATCTATCAAAACCACCGCACCATTTATCAAAACCAAAGCACCATATATCAAACTGACAGCAGCATATATCAAAAGGACATCACCATTTAAGAAGTATGTATAGAAGGCAGCTATGGCGTTCCATAGTTTTCTTATGATGAAACTTGTACCTGTATACAGTTTGAATGTAAATGCAGTGACCTGAACATTTAAGTTCAGCAAATTGATCTAGATGTATTGTACATTCTGTAGCACATGAAACATGGTCTGCCTTAGCATAACATAACCGTAGTAACAGGAATCATTTAATATTGCCAAGGCGTTACACCCTGTGTCAGCATGGCTTACTATTTAAATCATTTTACAAGTCAACCTGTAAGGTCTAATAAGTAAGAAACTAGCAGGCATTTTTATATTAATGTTTTATATACTATAGTTCCTTATTCTTTAAAAGTGTATTTTTGAAAATCGTTTCCATCCTTATGCAAATGTAAGCCCAATGAATAATTACTAAAAATTGGACATTTTTTTTGAGTGAAATATTACTATCCTTAGCCATACCCCTGTGAATCTCTTTTACGATAAAGCAAAAGATTAAGTACATGTGATTTGAGATTATTTGAATTGTGGGTTTTTCTATTCGGTTATAACAAAATGATAGGCCTTTGTAGCGGTTCACGGCCTGAAGAACGACAAAGAACATAAATTACTATCGGTAGAATCATTCTGGTTGTGTATTATGTTTCATAAATGATTTAACTTCTTCAACATTTAGACTTTAAATAGTACACTTTCAGTTTAATAACAGTATACAACATTGAAAAGCATCGCATACATAACTTCTTCAGTGCTTTTAATTCCTCTTGCAAGTATGGGTTATCTTGACCTCTCACAGTCACTGCTTATGCTAATGTGTCCTTTTAGTTGCTGATTATTTTAATACGGTTATAAAGGACGCTTAATGTCTAAACTATGCATAGAGTAAAGAACCGTGACAATTTCGATAAACTATTTTTCTAATGACTGTCACAATGAAGAAGTTGAAAAATAGAGGTTATAGCATCAGTATATTTAAACGCACTATCCATTTGTTGGTGCAGTATTGTATTAAGAAAATAGATATTACTTTTTAGTGATATACCGGTAAGTTAAGCACTGGGTGGAGTTTATATGCTAAGATATCTGATCACGAAGGCAGAAGGCCTGAGTGAATAATAACGAAGCATCTAAACGACAAACAGTGATAAACTAACCGGTATATCACTTAAAAGTAAAATCTATTTCCATTCTAACAAGTTTACTTGGACAAAATGATGAATTCTTTTATTACGCTGAGCTGAGTGTTTCCCAGGTCGCCAGACAACGTAAGAAAATTTTTACTGTTCCCATAACTTTTTTCCCCATTTTTATAATTATTGCATTACTTGCATTTATTTTTTTTAAAGGATTCATTTTCATATTATATTTTATTTCATGGTTTTCATGTACGTACTGTGATGTTACAGCGGATTGAATATATACCAGATCAACTATTTTCAGTGAAATCATCTGCATTTATCTGTATACCGTCTAACTTCAAGAAGCTTTTGAGCGCTTACGGCGCCAGGTTTAAACGTTGATGACGTCATAATTATATACAACATAAAGCACGAACAACGCTACTGACAGTATCACATAGTTAAAAAATATGCAAAAACTATGCTTCCAGCGTAATATTATTGGAATAACTGTTAAGTTTCGGTAAACATTTAATGAATATTCAACATATTTTGCAGTTCGAACTCAAAGTTCGACATTGTAAACGTGTGTGAACGTTTTAACTATGTTAAAATACGCGCGGGTAATTTTCAATAGCTGAACATTGTTCCGGCCATTCGAGTGATAAACCGTATTGTATATCACGCTCAAATCCTTCTTTCCTTATATGAGACGAAATGGAGTTAGTGTTAGAATGTAAGAAACTGTCTGACAAAATGATGCCACATTGTACATGTACCTGCAAGATTTATACATTTGATTGCATTCCCATAAGATGCACAAGGCTTTTGGAATTACAAGGTCAGGTGCATCGACTATCTTTCACAAGCATTTTCAGAACATTTCTATATTTAAGTTTTCATGACATATTGCAAATATTCACTCTCATATTATCTTGGTACTGCAATAATTTCGTACTTGCCTTTAATTCACTGGGAAATCATTCTTTTGAAAGCCATGTGCTTTCGAATGTCGGGCGCGCTATCTTCCAGACACACATAATTTGAACGGACGTGATTATAATTATGTACAAAGAAAACAAAGTGTGGCTAAATTTGATATATTCACTTTTACATATAATTAAAAGAAAACTGGCTTACGCAAGCATAAAGTTTAACAAAATAATGGAACATGACGCTACCATTAACGGTGTATTTCTTAACAATTTTAGCCACGGCACGAATAAGTTCCGCTACTGTTGTATGTATAAATTAACATTGTATTTAAGAAATAATAAATGCGTCACTGTATTTTATCGTGGAATAAAATACAGCCAGTCGTTCGGATGCGAAAAATTAAATCACCCGTGCTACGCACTCGTGATTTAATTACTACGCATCCGAATTCCTGACTGTATTGTATTCAACGATAAATGCATTTATTATTTCGATTCTAAAACGAAATTGTCTTTGAAAAATACCACGAACGATGTTCGACGCGTAGCAACATTCCATAGTTACTTACAAGCATGGAATGCGATTGGACGCGTGCGATATTTACACCACGTTTTGCCCGTGGAAAACGTGATCTGTTTTTATCGTTAAATAATGTATAGCTTCTTTCCCTCTATATTATATACGAAAGTTGCGGATCGTTTTGAATATCAAATAGAACCAAATCATGTTCTTCTCATGAGTTTTACAACAGGCATTTACAATCACAAAAAGTTATTAGGACACGTGTGCATATGACTGATAATAAAAGCAGGCTATGGCGTCGCTACCGACATGTTTCGTATTCAACAATACTAATTACAAAGTAATTTATTCTCGAGTTTTTGTATTGAAAATGTTTGCCCATTCAAATGTTCCTTTGATCTATCTTCAGAGAAAAAGGTTGTTTTTTTTACATACCATGTAAATATAATTTCACATACAGTAATCACTGGATAATTGCGTGTGTACGTTTTCCATTGCAATTCTACAGGGCTGTGACTGAATACAATCATGGAATTATGTAATTAACAAAATAACATAATAAAATTCCTAATTACAAATTGTCAAATGACCTATCTGTTTCAAAAGTCCATATGAAAAGACAAAGGAAAACTACTTTGTTGACATTTTACG
Source organism: Saxidomus purpurata (assembly GCA_022818135.1). Lineage (NCBI taxonomy): Eukaryota > Metazoa > Mollusca > Bivalvia > Venerida > Veneridae > Saxidomus > Saxidomus purpurata. The sequence continues at coordinate 16,154,749 of JAFMSR010000004.1, forward strand.
AGTTAAGTTTGTATGACTTGCTATACAGCATTTATAATCTTTTGTAAATTTGTATCAAAATATGTACCGTATATTGTGCGTTTCAAAGATATTTTAGATTAGCTACGTGTGTATTGAGTACCCAATTACTTATTATGATAGCTAATGTCTTAAAGTCTAAAGAATAAAATATGTTTTGGCAAACATAGTATATTGTTTGAAAAGAATCACGATCGTATCAAAAATTGCATTTGTCGTATTTACAAGTGAAATCAAGATATGAAGGAGACTAAACTATGATAGCAAAGAATGTAAACAATTTGAACGCAACAAATGGCAACATTTTATGTCACCTTTAAATGGATTTCGAAACTTTATGATAGTTTAACGCTGAAAATATAGAGGAAAATCGTATATACACATTTTCATACATGTAGAAGTAACTGTAAAGTTAACTGTCTGTAATCTTGATTTGCGACAGTCACTATATATACAGTGTACGTTTTTATGATCGACGGCGTTAAGTCAAAACCGTAAGAAGTGTTGCGGCCATAACTTAATCGACCATTGAAATCGATTGTACTGTCGCATACCAAAATATTAAACTGTTATCTCTATTCTTACGCACAGTGCTCTAAAACTCGATACAATGTAATTACGGATCGAGTTCCTGAACTTTATATAAGTTAGTTCACCGCGCAAATGGAGTAACCCATCAGATTGAACATTAGTGCGTTAGACTAGATTTTTCTGAGAATGTAACGAACACCTCTTTCCGAAATATGAATCACATGCTCACTGTATGCTAGAGTGAATTAATGTATCCATATAATATTGAAGTGGAACTTTGGAGACATGAACATGCCTTGGGCATTTTTAAAACTGATTTTGCACACAGAACACAGCAAAACTGAAACAAATATCTGTTTCACAGAACTATAAAGATTATAACAAATGTTCAGAGGTGTTCAAGAATTAACGAAAAACAAAATGCCCACGGTTACGGAAAACAAAAAGATGTATATACTACAGTTCTTTGCTGAACATTTGATAAAATCTTCTGCTGAAGGCAGGATGACAAAAGTTAAGCTTAGCGACAATTCTGAACCTCGGACAACAGCAAATCTCTCGGCATCATACAATCGAAAACGCAAAAACACGCGTACAAAATATCAAATGTATGCGTATGTGTTACTCTACGTTTTTTCGCACAGCTAGTCATACATGTATGTACGCTGTATGTCATTCTTGTTATTTTCGTTTCGCAAAAGACTGGCAACGTCATGGGTGTAGAATTGTTAAGTATTTGCTAAATTTGCAGTGCTACGTAAGAAAAGTATGTTTCCTTATTAAAACGTGTCTAAACAATTAAAACATAAAAATATTCATTTTGTTATCGCATTTGGTCATTTTAAATAATGCTTTACATGTACGAAGGTATGTTGTTTGTATTCATCAGTTGCAATCTGTTTGTCATATTAATCATATTTATAATATGTATATAATTCTTCTATGTTTGCGATTGCCACATGGGTCTAAGACCTCTGAGAGAAATTGAATAAAACTTTAACTTTGTGTAAGTCTCATGTGGTCATATTTTCAAAACATTAGTAACTTTAAAAATCATTTCTTGAACTACTATCATACTTGATAAGCAAGCCTTCACACAAGTACTCGCACTTGATCTGTCAATCTTACCAGTATTATAAAGTAAGTGATTACACAGCAATTGGTTATTAACAAAACGATCCTAATTATTTTTATCAAGAGTTGTACAGGTATTTTCGCAATACAGCTTTAATGATATACGACTCTCTTTGTACTAAAGAACAATAGTTGTCATTTGCCTTTTGAAGAGTAATCAGGTACGAAATCTTTACAAAAATTATGACGATTATTGAGTCATGCACTACTTTATGAACACAATAGATTTCCACAAGGTATTTTAGAGGCATGCATAAATAGTATTAAATGTGACCTGAATATAGGATTATACAATTAACGGGGTTATACAGGTATTACTTATATCAATTGATTGTACTTCTTTGGAACATGGGAACATTTTATTGTAAGATATCACAGATATTTAAGTAGGAAAATATAAAATATTAGCCTAATTTCCTCAGCCGACACGCACAGCCAGCGTAACCAGACCTCTCACAGCAACACAAAATTCCACCTTAAGAAATGAAATAAGTCAAACTGTTAGCAATATCTTAAGGTTTTAAGAAATGAGTAATTAGAAGTGGTTCTTGTATCCACGTGAGTTTATGTCGTGTTTGAAACATCTTACCATTTCTTTACAAAATTGCAAATTTTTAAAATAACATTTTCAATTGACATAACAATCTCTCTGCAGTGTCATGCACAATGGTTGCTCTGTAAATATCACTACATACATGTATCTTACCTGATACAGCCAATTAACTTTTTTGCTATCCTTAAAAATTCCATGTCCCTTAGGCTAACAAATTTTCTCTTGGTCTTAAAATCACCACCAAAACTCTGCCAGGTGAGTATAGTTTTTACAGCCAGGGTTAAAGTCATTTTCTATTGCGTTGAAAATGTTAAACAGTAACTTCTGTGTAATAAATGGAAGAAACACTATGAAAATTTTTATACATGTACATGTTGTATTAGACCACAAGGTAGTTTATGTGTTGAGTTTTGTTAAGCCGGTCATTTTAACAACCTTTAAGTATGTAGAATGTCTGATATAGTAAACTTGGTTGATATCATACCTGTGGCTAAACTAGACCGGATTCTTCAGATTCCATTTTCACCACAGATAATTATTTCACTTGTGAGACAGAAAACAGTGCATGTTTTCCACAGTATGATACAAAGGAAGTATTTGATATTTTTTACAAGATAATTATACGATAACTGAGTAGCATGCTATTGTAGTTAAACTTGAATCTAGTCTACAGGGTCAAACAGATATTAATCATCTACAAAGCCATGTTAATTGGTTGATGAATATAATGTTTTGCTTCGTTAAAATGCTGAAAGCGATGTATGATACAGTTACCATTCACAAATGAAGTTTACTGAAATATTGATGTTCATGAACATTTGGTTGTGTATGTTCATAAAAAGCCCAAGACATGAATAAAAAATTGTCAGGCCAGATATTATTGCAAGGTGCTTTTGTAATTTCATGATCATATCATTATCTCACTCCAAATTTGTTAATATGCCTTGATGTTTTTATGTACTGAATTGGTTACTACTATAAGGAACGTGTGTTTGAATATAGAAAAGTGAACTCCGGTCAGCTAACCTTTCAACTAGAACGATCAAAGTATTAGGGGTAAAATTTTAGTATCAAGCGAAATGCACGACTCAGAACGAAGAAGAATTTAAATATAAACATTATGTATCATTAGGCCAACTTATTTGATACAGATGTAATGACTTCGATGAAGAATTTCTGTAAATCTTTAGCAACGAAAGCATATGCACTAAAGTTCGGGTATTTAGACCATCCGATCTTAAGACAAACATTTCGGAACCAAATGGCAAAGATCAAATCTTTATAAAAGAAGACACTCTCCTGTTTCACTACGCGTTTCGACTTTTAACCATAGTTTTCATCAGGTGAAACATAAAATTGGAAGTGAATAACAACCTTTTGAATAATATAACCTCGTGAAGTCATGACATCACAGCAATGACGTTACACATTTCAATGAATGGTGGCGCGGTGTTCGAGGGGTTAACGCTCTATACTACCAATCCGGAGGTCCTCGGTTCAAATACCGGCCGGGGAACTGGATATAAATCGCTTTTCAGTGTTAGATGAACCGGTCAGAAAAACCAGAGGTAGTCTCGCATGTAAATGTACTATACACCAACACGTGGAAAAGAACCAAAGGGTCTGTTTTTAAAAAGCTAGGACCTGGTACCCTGAATTCTTTGTGCCTGCATCATGAGTCTTGCCACGTTGATCCGCATCGAATGGAACTATAAAAAACGATTACAATAAAAAAAAACTAAATGAAGATTTTCTGTAAACTTTTATCAACGCAAATATATACACTACATCTAACGTTCGACTGTTGATACGTCGTTGCTGTGATGTCATGACGTCATGAGGTTGTATTATTCATTGTTATTCACTTCCTATATGAAGACTGAAAAACTTGATGAAGATTATGGTAATCGGGTTAATGCACGTTTTGTTCGTGCTATAACATCTGCAGAACGCCGAGGGACGCTAAACGATGCGCGAGACAATGTCCAATTGTTTACGTCATATTTATGACACTTTTAACAGATTGTTTACAATGACTCTTTAATGCGCATAAATTGAAACGGGTTATACCAGCGCTTAAATGTCCCCGTTAACAAATATATTTCCTCCTATTAAATCTTCATAATAAGACTACATGTAAGTCAGTACTGATCCGAATGGTGATCTTATCACATGAACCTTACTGTACTATTATTCAATCATGGGATATTAGTTTAAAAATATATTTATTATGCATATAGTTCATAATAATACAACAAACATAATTATTAGGATTGAGAAGGAAGCTAAAAGCTTATGTAAACTCTTTCCTAAAATCATGGGATATTGAACACTATATTAGCAAAAATGCAACTTGCTGATTTCTGGTCTGATAATACCAACGGTTAGTTTATTTTCCCACGGAAAGATATGACATATTAGGTACCCATTTCTATTTAATCAGGTGATCGAACTTGATATATCAATCAGAAGAACATCTGTGGACCACCTGTCTCTTGTCAATTCTTTCGCTTTTGTTGTAATGTATTGTTCTGAAGTACCAGTTGATGATAGATAATCTTATTTCATACAGCTATCTTAATACAAAGTCGTATGTGTTTCAAATTCATTATGGAACACAGAACATAAAGTTTAACGTTTATTGTTCATCAGGGTCACATACAAGGTCACTGATTTCGAAATATCTCGCGTGGGGATAACAAAACAAGCTAACATGATTAATTGTATTCAGTATAGATACTGTATTTCACAAATTGATCAAATATTGCATTTATTTAAGTAGGAGTACACAAAACATATTTCGTGTTCTTTTAAGCATTAGAGAAGTAAACTAACATATTGGTGTTGTATAGGTCGCAAATTGCCATCTAAAATGTTGTTACTATCATGCAAGAACAACATATGCATCACAGCTACTATAAATAATAGCTATTAACCGAAATTAGTTAAACTGGATTAGATATTTACTACGATAGCAACATTAGAAATTTAAAATGCCTGAAGTGGTTATTGATTATCATTGTTTGCCGCATTCTTGAAATTACAACAAACACCAATTTAAAGACTGATTAACTATGATTGAAATACTGAAATGACTAAAACGCAATCGAGCAATGTTATGGTAGTTCTAATTTTTTATAAAATTTTATCGTGTGAACAAGGGGTACATGGCGGCAGGAATATTGCTAAATTAAGAAAGATTATTTGTATGATAGTATCAAGATCACAGCCAACTTTAAAATAACTCAGTTGTTCTATCCACTGTAAGTTTCATGGCAAATAGTTGCACACTGATACATGTAGTACAAAATTCTGCAATGTATGATCTGGTTTCGCAAATACAATAAAGGATTGCGTAGACAAATACATTCATCTCAGCATTAAGAAAGGTGTTTTTAAATGGAAGCACAGAATAGATCAGTACATTGGAATGGAAAAACTAGTTTGTCTAACAATTTATAAGAATTAGGGAATATTTGAATGGCCTAGTATTACGTAATCGAATTCAGCATAGTTTAATAATCTAAGTCTAGCTGAAACGCAGACATTCAGGTACATGTAATGTTCTATTTTATTTGAAACAATGATAACTATTCACCTTAGATACTCAGGAAAAACTGTGACATGCAGATGAAATAAGACTCACAACAATCTTATTCTTATACATAATCGATAATAATTAAAGGGACCATGTGATTTGTTTTTCTTATAAGGCCACACCAAATTAATAAGTTGGTCACCGGAATTGCCGCACGATTTTTTTTATAAAACACAAAAAAATATTATTGGCTCCCGCCTGCACCTTAAGAAAATAATCGGTTATATTTTTGGGTCGCTATTGACAAAGCGCAAAGTCGCGCATTTTCATGGTAAGATAACGGTTTTTACTCCGTCCGGAAACAATAAAGTTGTCCAAAGAACACCTCGGAACACCCGTACTTGGGATGTCCGGTTACGGTGACGTTTTGTCACCGTGAATTGTGGTGACTAGACACGGTGTTTCGCTATGTCCGCATTTGGGTCATGACTTGACTTTTGGTTATATCTTTTTACTGATTAACTTTTATTTATCAATACTAAGATAAAAATTCCCGACTTCAAAGACTCCACAATCAACAACTTAGCATGCTGTCTGATCGACATAAACAACCCAGCAACATACAATCATTCTATTAATAGAAACAACTATATTTTATCATCAAAAATAAAAGAATCTTACACTTACTCAAAACATTATCTTTTCCAAACTATTGTAAAAACATTATAATCCTAAGTCAAAAGCTACGTGCACATGTTTCAAGCTGTCAAAATAGTTCTCTCTTTTAAATGACACGTGCTTCACTTAGATCAAACAAATATGATATTTTCGGCGGCATTCTTTGATCTCGTGACACCTGTGCCTTTCCTGACCGTTCCAAGGCGGTGCCCCACTGTGTTCCTTTAATTGTTCGTTTTGTCCTCGTGTGTTTGCTTTGTATGCTGGTGTGTGTTAGTGGTGTATATGTGTGTGTGTGTGCGTGATCGTGTGTGTGTGTGTGTGTGTCGTGTGTGTGTGCGTGTGCGTGTGTGTGTGTGTGTTGGTGGTGTGCACTTCTGGGTGCTGTGGGGTTCGTTTTGGGGAGGCTGCGTTTTTGGTACGTGGCATTCCCTGTTTGATATTATTTTTGTTTTTACCTCTAGGATTAAAAAAAGTTTGGAGCTATCAGTGTTTTGTGTTGGAAAATGCTTTGAAAATTGGCGTATCCGCGTAAGCGTCTGTCAGAAATTAGGTTCACTTTTTGTATCAGCTGTAATTTAGCTAACAAAAATGAGGTTCATACCTTAGACTTTCCTGTTTAACTTGTTGAAGAATGGACTTAAATACCCTTCAGCTAGTTTTCACAAATTATTTTGCCAATAAAATGGAATTTACTTTTGTTTTATTGCCTTTAATACCGTGCTGACTACCTGTACATATTGTTGACATCTTACTGATTGCAGAACACCTATCATATTGTTTGTTAGCTATTAATATGGCTTTCAAACAGGGCCAACTATTGAAATGAATGTGTTGCGAAAAGTGGTTTTGGGCTGTAACTGTGCATGATTACTATCAAATTACATGTATGTTGTAAATTTTATGTTCAAGCAATAAAAATGCATGAAAATCAGTCTAAAAAAATGTTTTATCTGCATAAAATCTCATAATAATGGTCAATCTCCTGACTAATCACACAACCATTTATGATTAAGTAATATTAGTACTAATTCACTTTGAAACAAACTAAAGACAAATATCTCAGTACCTCGTCACTTCATCTGGTAGGCTCCAAACTTCGCCCTATTTTCAGCTCAGGGAGAAATGACTTCTCCCTAAAACTTTGCTCTAGCTAGACCCCTGGGACAAGGATTATTCATTAGAATAAATAGAAGAAAATTGTCACTGAAGAAATGTTTGACAGCTACTGAAACACACTATGTCTGTGCAAAAAACAAACATTTACTGTATTTTAGCGGAAATTATAAATCTACTTGTATTGTTTATCCCATACACTCAACCACTTTTCTAAGTACACACCTAATAGAAATTGTGTAGTTTCTTCAATTTTCAAGATATTTTGATGAGTATATCAAAGTCATAAGATCAAAGATTGATATTGAACATTCCATCAGAGTTATAAAGATAGGTACTAAATTCATTGGTCCGCAGCACTGTAAACACAATAACCCCAATATTCAAAAGTCACAAAAACGTTAAAATTAACAGACTGTCATCAATCTGCTTGGAACACATACGACCATTTATGATTCACTGAAATAAAATTAGCAGACATGTTTAATGTTTGATTATTCAAATTCTTTACGAGGATGTTCTTGGGCAGATGTAAAGTGTAAAAAGGAAATTTGAGACTTTTGCCTGATAATTATGCCCCGTATCATTTCGATCGGATGAAGATTTGATGGAAAATGAGCACCTTTATGGTTTTTTTCAACTCATTAGTGGCTTGGAACTACTCATCTTCAAGAATTGGTATTTTGTACTTTTCATAAATCGCTAATGGTCAGTTTGTGGTGTGAAAACGGCACGTTGGAGAAAAAACAGCACTGTTTTTAACCAATTGATACAATTGGCGAGGTTTGTTGGATAAATGCATGGGAAAGGTAAAGGTTACACAGATCAACTCCGTCACTAAATTGAGCGTTGATTAATATTTCTATCAAAGCGGAATATTTTAAATTGGTACCAGAAACCGTTTTTTTAACAAAAACTTTACTGTTATAGATGATTTAGCAAAATTTTAGAATAACCATAATTTACAGTTTTGTGAATTTCACATTTAGGGGTGTGGTGATGTAAACTCTCTGAGACTATGCAATCACCATTTATGCTTATCAACTTTATACCGAGTATTGAGAGAATGAATCCAATAATTTGTTGACAAATTTTCATGACCGTATCTTTCAAAATGATTTTGATATGACACATACTTGAGGTGTGTACTTAGAAAAGTTGTCGAGTGTATACATGTAAGAAAAATAGAAATTATGTTGGTAGACAAGGTAATATGAAGCATAAAGTTCGACATTTGCTATTAACTGTGAACAGAAAGGCTATATATATTTCTTCGCTCTTCACTCGCTCCAAATTTTCTTCAAAACAAAAACAAATATTAAAATTATATTTTCGCTCGCCGCCTCACAGTTTTTTTCAAAAATTCCTGATGACCAACTTATTAATTTGGTGTGGCCTAAAGCATATGAAAAATACAGTTTGCGTGTTAATGCATGTATATTTCAGTTACCATTCAACAAACACTTGAAACACCTTTACATAATTCAGTAGAATTGGGAGCAGTTTCGCTTTATTCTATTATTAAATTTAAGTTACACCCATTTCTCATTTCATTAATATATAAAACGGTACTACATTTTCACAAGTTTTCCATCTGTAAGTAAGGGTCTAGTAAAACTTCATACACATCTTCCGTTGTACATTTTCTTTTAGCAGAGGAATATCTCCGATGTGCCTTGTTTTAATGAATAATCTCCCGTTGTAACGTTCTCTCTTAAAAGAATACTAGAAGATACCAACTTTTGTATTGTAATCATGAAGATTAAAAATTCTAGGGTCATTACTGTTGCATAATTTGATGATTTATTTGATATGTTACTTTTTGTCTGGACCTCATCTTGAAATCTTTGAATTTGCATATAGCCATTTAAAATAGTGGCCTAAAAGATGGAAATTAAAGTGGTGGTGAAGATTTTTGCTTTAGTGCTCAGAAATAATCGAAATGTATGATCAATATATTTCTGTCCGTTTACTTTATGTTCGAAAACATACGTTGTAAGCCTCAGCGATAAGTTCTTTAGGATCAAGGTTCGAATCAAACCGGTCACAAACGTTTTTTGTTTCTATTTTCTTTTCTCCTCTCTATTTGCTTCTTCTCTCAAGTACAGTGGAACTTCCGAAAACCGAACACCGACGGGACCTGCAGAGAAGTTCGGTTTTTGGAAGTTTCCGGTATTTGGAAGACTGGGGTGATTAAGACTGAAAAGGGGAGAGATAATCCAAGGTCCGTCTTGGTCTGAAAAATCCTTAGTTTTTAATGCATAGAAGTGATTGTAAATTGTAAATTCAGAAAATTGTTCACAAATAAAGTTCAAATCAGGATGTGTTCGGGGAAAATAAGATACATTTGTACTTCAAGAAAACGATTTTTCAATCAATATCATGTCAAATAAATTAAGAGTTGGTTTTGGAACCAGTTGAGACTCACGAATTATTTTGATCCTGTCCTTAGCGACAAATCAATTCTACGACGTATCGGAGTTGTCTCGGGCATTTTTATTATCAAAATGATACAATTTAATAAAATGTTATAATTTCATTGATATTCTCGTCAAAATGAATTTGTTCAATTTTCACTAACCTATTTCCGAATTTGAAGTCGCGACAGTTTGTGATATATTAAATATATAAATAAATCATACTTTTAATAATAACTAAATTAGAATTAATTGGTGTTTGAAGATGTTTATGTAAACATCAAACATTAATCCACTGATCCTTTCTTCAATTTGCAATCATTATCTAATACTTACAGTCTTATGTTAATATTTAATCCTTTGATTGACAGGTTGTGATTCTAACGCGTGTCAAAATAAACGATAACCGCTAATTAGCCAAACAATGGCAATCACTTTGCCAGAGGCAATTATTCATGATCCAAGTGTTTGTAGTGTCCGGTTTTTGGAAGACAATTTGTACTGAGATAAGTTAAAATTGACGAAAATATCGTCCGATATTCGGAATTTGGAAGTTCCGGTATTCGGAAGTACGTTTTACATAGAAAATAGAGGAGGAAACTTCTGGACTTTGAAAATCGTCCGGTTTTCGGAAGTTTCCGGTATTTGGAAGGTCCGGTTTTCGGAAGTTCCACTGTACATAAATAATGTTTGCACAGCGAATATTACACAACATAACATGTTGAGTTTCTCCGTTGAAGCACATGTTAAACTCTAAATGCTTTGATTTTCTTATTCATTATGATCACTAATTTATTCGAGTACAGAAGTATGAGCGAATCGGAATGGTCAAACGTAATAAAAATATTCATTAAGATATAACTCTTATTGAAACTTAACATTTCAATTGTTTATTGCTTAATTTGTGCGACCCCCCGCATATATTCAGTAAGACATTGTATTACATTTAAGTTCCTTTGGAATCATGTGCACCATTATTTGTTTTATGTTATTGGTTTAGATACTCTCGTGAGCATGCTTTACTTGTATTTTGATACACGAGGTGTCATCAGAAGGCTTTCAAAGTAAAAAAATGATTGATATAAATGATATTGCTTAAACACAAAATAGTCTTCATGAACACAGAATATATTTCCATTATTTACATGTATCTATGAAGGTTTTCAGTGATGTTCATCTTTGCATGATAACGACAGTAATGTTGTCACAAAGGGTTCAACACAAGCTTCGTAGTATATATAGTTCAAACTAAACATTATTCTAGTAAATTTTGTTCAGAAGACAGATCTTACATCACATTATTTAGTTATTCCTAAACTGTTTCAAATATATCTTCTAGATGTTACTACCGATTTGATGTGACAATTTGTTTACTTGTTGTCTATATGTAATGCAAAATATTAACGGTCGTCAAGACTGTTTCATCGTAGCAATTACGAATAACCAATCATTAGGTTCGGGCTGTTTGATATATAACCATATATGGACAATGTAAATGGCTCTCTTTATGCTTCAACAATCGCAAAATTTGTAAAAGGTAACCACGTCCCATTCATACAAAACAATTTGGCGTTGTATAAGATATAACAAATGAAGATGTTTTATGCTGATTAAAACATTAATGTAGTGCGCATATAATTGGTAAATAAGCTATACACAATAACTATTATACTTGATCTGAAAATAATACCCAACACCGCCGATGTCTGTAAATAGGAGGACAATGACTCCAAATAAAATTAGACAATGAACGGGTCAGCTAATCAACTGACATGAATATAACAATAACTATAGGGGTATGAATCGTATATCGACGATCAGCTTATGTGAATATTTAAGGCATACACGTGCGTTCAATGTTGTGGAGAGATATAATTCTGATTCAGCATTAAATAGAAGAATCTGTAATTTTTAAGAGAATGATTCTAATTCTAATCAGTTTACAACCTTCTGTCAAAGTAAACATGTAGACTAAAAACTGGCCTAGCAAACGCACTACTTTAGAACAATTTAGTCTACAGAATTTTCATTGATTCAGTTTTATTATGGTTGATCATTTTAATTTTGATTAAATTTTCTTTCATTTTCGTGTTCATTTAAGAACAGAATGGTACATGTATACACTGAATGATTTAGCGAAACCCATACCCGATTCTTGTTTGTATTGTAATGCTGACTTTTCTTGCGCCCTGTGTATACAGTAAGACCTGTGGTAACTCTTGGTAGATTTGCAGTTTGTTTTCATGAGACAAAGATACATGCAATCTGTGTCAACTACACATTCGTGTTATGTCTCGGTTACCCGACTAGTGGATTTGATGCATATTAAAACTCCTTCTCTCGGACTCAGATATATGTAGCTCCGTTATATGTTTATATATAACTTACATACTCAGGTTTGAAGTGAATAAACATGTTAACTATTTCTTGTTACTTATACATTCAGAGCAGTTTAGCATATTGTTGAGACAATTTTGGACTTGCATGCTCTTTAGGTTGTTTGATTGTCTCGTAGCTGAATTTACAAATTTATCGGAATTAAATCATAGCTTGCGAGAACCCTGCAAAAATGATCAAGTATATTCAGGTCTTTACTCCTTGGTACCTAAACACTAAAGGTTGATCATTATTTAAGTTGCCTGTCAACTCCAGTACACCTGAATGTTATTATTTTTCCTCAGTTCCAAACAATGTATTGTGTAACATGCAGATATGTAGGACAATAAACGATGTATTGATATTGCTTTAAGCAAACCTATTGCACTACTGATATAACCTTTTTCTCCAGCATGTACATGTACTCACTCTCCGATGTTTTTGTCTTTGGCTGCGTTTACCTTTACATACATGTAGTTGGAATCCCGACTTAACTTTATAACGCGGTGACCTAAAACATATTGATTTTAAATGTTTTTTTTATAAATAACACAATATCGCGTGATTTAAGTGTCCTTATTAATTGTCAAATGTTTAAAACCTTTGTATAAGGTCTAGGTATTGCCGATTTTATCTGTTCAAGTTTAGAACGATACTATCTGCCACTAAAATAGTTCATATTCTTTGACTCACGGTGAGTTCGTACTTCAGACAGACGACAGACAGTGGAAATCCCCTATCTGTTACAAAAGAAGTAAGTCATATTTTATGTTCAAAGTTATAGCAGTCAAGATTGATTTTGTGATTGTATCGTTTAAATAGGAGTCTTCCTACTACTGCTTGTTTTTATTAAGACGATCGAGTTTGTCTGTCCTTATAATTTCAGTTTATTCATTTTATTCGTTTGATCTTTCTTACATAGATTAGAATACACGACACAAAGGGCGAATACTTGATGTCGCATGAGTTGGGACGTAGTCAAGTTGTCAGCGTAGTAATACCCCTTCCCCATACCTTTAATTTACCTGCAGTAACAGTCATGAATAATAGTTAACAAAGTCTACTTATGTGTTTGCATTTGTATGTTATTTATAAACACTTTGAATATTGTTCTGTTAGATTGACCGCGCCCACATGTGTACGATGCATTCTTATTAACGTAGGATATCGCTATCGTTTTATAACGTATGCTTGTTCGCGACGGAACAAAAAAGTGGTGGACTTTTAAACATGACGAGTTTACCCCGAGGAATAAACTACACGTGTTCAAAGAAATTTATTGAGTACTATAGAAAAAAACAAAAACTACCCGATAATATAATAAAGCATTCAATACAGGCCATTATTTCATAATGATGTCCGAGGAAAGCAGATGCAGCATTTCATCATTAAACAAGTGAATGCCATGCCAAATCAATTTTCAGTGCCCAGCACTGTTTATAACAGTAAAGGTATACACATATGAATAACATTATAGTTCCTCTCCGTCAAACGAAGGTTGAGGTCTAAAGATGGAACTTTTGTTGCTCACCCTATGGTTGGCAAAACTACTTTCTTGTTGAAAAAATCATTAGATCATAACCGTAGAATGAAAAACTAAATTCATTTGATAAACTTGTTTCGTGTGCAACTTCAATGAATGAGCGTGTTTCAAAATTAAAACACAAACTGAATGACTTTTATAGACATGCAGAGGTCAGTAGTGGAAGAATTAATCATTTATTTAATAAACAAAATTACCTTGAGCTACGGGAACGTAGAAATAATCTTATATTCAGAGGGATATCAGAACAAAAATTAAACGCATATTATGAACAGTTGAGCCATGACTGTCTTAACAAAAGCTGTGAGATGACAACACACTCGGCTATTTGAAAAACTTTGATAATACAAAAAAGGCTAAATTGTATAAATATCCGGTCAATTTATTTAACTATATGGTCATGTCTTGATATCAAGTCTGATGCCCGTCAAAACGTTCTCATACAATGTAGTCATGTCGATATCAGAATAACATAAGCATGCATGAAAAACTAAATTTTCTAAGTTACAAATTTCATAATTCATAAGACAGTTTTTAGTAGAATCTACATCAAGATTTTGTACGGGCTTAGTGATGCAATCCTTGTCTCCGGGGACATGAGTTACATAACTTTTTTTAAAAGCTGCATATGTGTCATCTCTTCTGAAGCGCACTGCAGGGTAGAGACACATATTCAACATTTACATTAAATCAAAATAACTATTTCATAACACAAAATATAATTATGCACAAAGCGTCGACCCTCATTTTTCCAAGTACAAGTGCATTGAGATTATGTGCTGAACTCATGTCCAAACCCTGCCAACATAGGTGTCTCCGCTTTATAGCTTATAAATTCCTTAATGGATTTTCATGAAACTTGGGGTCAAATAGTCATTTCATTAATACGACGTGCAGAACCCATGTTCAAAGCACGCTGACTCAAGGTCAAGGTCATGGGTGTCATTGTTAAAGTCGCATCTCCTCCATTATGTAAACATGCTGAATATTATAATGTCATGCTATAACAACTCTTTCTAGTACATTATTTTTTCATTCATAAATGAAAATTTCCTACTTGTACATACTTCATCAAGTGTCTTATGATAAATAAAATAAATAAATAAAATAAGGATAAATAAATTCAACATAATGTACTTAAGGATAAGAAAATCGTATCTTTTTTTCCTTAGCTAAGGAATTTCGTTCCCTTAAACTTAAGTCGTATTCTTAAAAGATCTGAAGAATTTCTTAACTAAAATAATTCTTAAGTTTAAGAAATAACTTAAGAAAATTCTTTGCCCGTTGTCAAACAAATTGGATTTTCCCGTTTCTAAAAAAATATAGTAACGGATGTCTGCGTGTTTACAAACAGAGTAATACATGTATAAATAGATCATGGCTGCAGAGAAGAAGAGATCTCAAAAATTTTCACTAAATGATTGTTTGCTGCTGTGCGAGCTAATGGGGGAGGAGAGTTCAGAGGAGGGTGTGTCATATCATTTCTACTTTAGGCACCGATTTACAAATAGTAAGTATACACTTTTTAAACACCAGCTACGAAAACGGAAAGTAGGTCACCAGTTAGCCTCAATATTTCGACTGCAAGACCGACCGATTTCACAGGCTGATATTACATAGATGTCTGTCTTTAAGGGCGGCCGTCGTAAATATCAAAAAGCCCTGGCGCACAATTTGTTGGGCTAGTCACCAGTCACCACTTTTGTTTACATGCTGTCAAATATTTACACGATAGAAAAGTTGAATAATTTTATCATACAATGTCGTGAAGGGGGTGCTTCCTATAAGATCTAATAGAATTTAACACTTTACTCATCATATATAAATCATATTTGTGACGCTTTTAGGTTAAAGATGCTGCAGCATAGCTCATCGTTCAACCTGTAAATTTGTCTTGGATAACTGTATATACAAACCGTCTGCCTTTTGCATTGATGTGCTAATCTGTTGTAACAGGACTGACCTATACACAACATTTGGTCATATTTCATAGAACGAACAGATGGACAAAATTTGTCACAATTTCCTTATTTGTATTTACCCAGACTCATTGTCAATTATTTTATACTGTACGTAACACAAACAGATTCAGAGACTCACAGTACAGATGATCATGAGTTTATTTGATATCACAACTCTAGTCATTATTTGACTACAATTTACAAATACAAGTTGACGAAAACAAAATAAAGTAGGTGAGAGAATGGGTTGTAGAAGGGTTGTTCACAAAAGCATGCATACTACAATTTATTGTATTATATTTACCTTGTAATAATGTAGTAGAGGAATAATACGGCGCTTATAAATCTAATGCTGTTTTACCAATGCTATGTCTTTTTGCAAGGCAACTCTTGTAAATGCCTGCAAGTTCTGCCTCAATTGAAAGGATCTTTTCACACTTTATTCATCAAGTCCAATGTTTTGACATTATTATATATTACCTTTTTACATTGTCCGCATCCGTGGTCGAGTGGAAAGAGTCGCAAACTTGAAATAACTGTAACATCTCATAGATCGAGGATCAACGGTTCGAACCCTGCTAACGACCATATCTCTTCATGTAAGGAGGTTGGTATTTTCTTACAGAGGATAGGAATCTAGAACTGGTTCTTCTCAGGAACAATGGTTAAGTAGACGGTCCGTCTGTTACAGTCAGTAGTACGGACGTTACACTCGTACAACAGCATAGAGGATTTTGTGCGCGCTTCATCTACAACACCCTAGCCAGATTCAGATCAAATGATATATAGCACATTTTTCGGATACGCCAAAACGCACTCGTATTGGTACCTCGTACACAAGATATGAAAATCTTAAAATGCCTCTTAAATACCATGTGGAATTGATCGTTTTTGGGGTATTTGACCAGTACAATACATTCATATGCCTCAATAATTATGATTATTCTTATTTCTCAGTGTTTATACAAACAAATGACAGACATTGTTCCTAAGTACAAAACATTAGGAGTATCAACTATCAGTTAATGCCTTTACGGATAAAACGTTTTGATAAAGATCTTGGGGGCGTTACATTTTAATTGTTGGTTTGTTGCGCTTATTAGTATAAAGAACGCCAAAAGAAAAGGCCTCCTTTAAAAATGTTTAGGTTTTCGATTCAATTCTAAAAAGCAAACAGTTTAAACAAATTGCTATCAATAATTTGAGTATCTTATCTTAATACAGTAGGAATAGAGTTACATGTAAGTACATCATAATACACTATAAAAAAATAAGAATTAACTTTATTATGATATTTAACTACATGCAGTCAAATCAGACAGCTTCAGAAATGTATATTCCGTATTTCATTATCTGAAAAGGGAACAATAATTTAGTACATATGCTGCACGGTTATATATTTGCCATTTCATGGATTGTTATAACAAACAGAACATGATTTCACAAATTCGTAAGTTTTCGAGACCACAACAATACAACAGCTTATGGAATAACTGGCTATCAAAACTTTATCTTTCGATTATGGGATACAAATTAAATTTATTTTGTCGTCAGGCGTCCCTCGTACGCATTCCGTTCACTTGTCTTCAACGAATTCTCCTCTGAAACCACTCGGCCAATGTTAATGAAACATTTCAGGAATATTCATCACATGAAAGTCAACTTAAGTTGATCAAAGAATATCATCCCTTTGAAAAACTCTGGTTGTTATGGCAATAAACAGTAAAAACTTTAAATAAAATCTAGTCCAAAACACAGAGTTTAGACATTTGAAAATTGGTTCATCCTTGGTGGTAAAATGTTTTACATAAAAATAATTATGTATTTACTTAAATTAAAAAAATAAGAAACTGCAAGGCATAGAGCTTAGCTATTGTTTGTGAAGGATTGTATGGTGTTCATCTAACGTCATCAATTGGTTAAAATTGGCTAGGCTCCAAGGTTCACTTGCTTTATTAAGACTTTTCAAAAGATATTCTTTAAACCATCTTTCGTGCCGAAAACCATGAAGCTAAGGGAGCTTGGATAGATGTTGTGTAGCATTGCCTAATGTGATGTGCAATACGCGAAGTCATTATGGCGATGCGCGAAGCGACGATGGAGGATACGCGAAGTTAACATGACGATACACAATGATTGTTCATCGTGACGTCGCACATCGCTATCGTAACTTCACGCATGGTCATCGTACCTTCGCGCATCGTCATCATTACTTCGCTTTATGTTCCAATGAATGATTATAGAAAAGACGATGAACTTAACGGAACACCGTGCATATTAAATCCTACAACATCACGCTATAGTTTCTTGTGTTTTAAATAAGTTCAACAAACTTCTGCTTAAGTATTGGAAATCTAATGATTGCATTTATCAAATCTGAAAACATATAAAACTGAGGATTTAAAAAGAAATTCGCAAAATATTTGAAAATGTAAGGCTTTGCTTAATACATGTAGTAATCTCTTGTATAAGACATTGCTACAATGTAAGATCAGTGAACGATATTGCTTATACAAAGAAGTCTTTCATTGTGAAAGGTAGCTTGAAATCCTTTGAATACTAATATCGAAAAAGCGAAGACATGCCTTCGTGATGTTTACAAAGTAGAGTGGTTGTATACAATGGAGCGTACGGAATGTTTGAAAAACAAGGAAGAATATCGATACATGTACTGTTTTCTTTCATTGCAAATATCTTGATTATTAGTGTCGCGCGTTATATCAGGATTCATTACTGTGACAGTTTATGTACAATCCATGGTTATTTTCGTCAGCGGGTTTTCATGATAAAGATTTATCAGTTGGTAAATGTGTCGTTAAAGGACCAATATTATGTTAAACGACATATTTATGTCCGAAATCAAACTGTCAGATACAATGAGAAATAAATAGTCTCGTTCGTAGTCGCCCAAAAAATGTATGCCACTTTGTCTTATAGACTCCTCGTTAGGTGCACATTTGATTGACAGCCAGGTAGGTAGAAAAATAATCTTTATTCGGGCGTATGCACGGGTGGTTAACTCTCCCCACCACCACAAATTGTGGTGCAAAGAAATTGTGGAGAGCATACTTCCGAGGTGGTGGGGTTCTACCAAATAAACAAGAAATGTGAGTATAACTTTTGTAAATTTTGTTTTAAATTGTTTTGTTGAAGAACTGTCAAAAATCGGGCAATGTAGTTACCAGTGGAAATGTTGAGACTACCGTTTGCACGAATTGTGGAAACAAAATTCATAAATTGTAGTCTCTAGAACGTTATAAGTTGGCGAAAATCTCGATTGTCAGTAACCAAAGTTAAAATATCCTTATTTTTTTGTCCCAAATCCCATTTTTCCAAATAAATTATACATGCAACATTTGAGTACATGTACATAATAAGTATTTATTGTCATTAAACGATCCGGTGAGTAAATAAATTGAAATTACAGCCTATTTCTCAAATGAGGTGGTGGGGTAGAGTACGAGGCGGTGGGGATTTGGAGGTTGCGGGGTGGTGCTACATGTATACATGAAACCAAACGTTTTATCTGGTTTCGTGATAGGTTCTCTGTTATCATGAAATCCTCTTACCTGTAAAATAATTGATTACGCATTTATGCTTTCGTAATGGATATTCGTTAACATTATAAAACATTTAATACAGGTCATTTTTGATAATGATATCCGACCAGAAACTACGAAAGAAAACAAAAGCAGTATTCAATTTTAGAATAATTTTTCAGCGTCGAGCACTGTCAATTCGCAATGAAGATATACGTGAGATAATAAAATAATTACACTAACACTTTTAATAGGAATTTACATGTCAAGAGACTTGCAGTATGTATAGCACCACCCCACCACCCCCAAATCCCAAATGCCTCGTACTCCACCCCACCACCTCATTTGAGAAATTGGCTGTACTTTCAATTTATGTAAACATGGACTTATTAGTCATAAAGTATTTGAATTTGTGTTGGACTGTTCGCATTATTTAGTAATTTATCAAACTGCTTTCTTCTTCTTACTTAGTCATAAACTTGAAATTAATGCATACTCTGAAAAGATTCATGTGTTTGAGACCCACTACCGACAATGCTACAATACTTCTTTCGAGCAAAGTTTTTCTATCTATACATTTACAATAGGTTAACACAGAAAGGGAGGTAACAACAACTTTAAACAGCCATTAGCATAGCTTGATTTAATCATTTACATGACAAGCAAATCAAAACAGAATACACATTGTTTATTTTTTATAATAATATTTAAAACTAATGGTGAGGAGATGGTAAATAACGAACAAAGTAAACTCTATTAAATTAAGAAGTAGCGTAATGAAATGTACTGACAAAGGTTGCTTTTTGTATAACAGTGTATATCTTAATAGTAATTTATATTTTAAGTGAATGTAATGGAACGTAACAAGAATATAAAACTTCAATTTGCTATGTAAGATTTATGCGTCTCGTACGAAGGGATTAATGTTGTGACTTTTGAGCGGCTCTCAGAAAGAATGCTTGTCCTAAATATGTATGATCAAAATGTGACAGCAGATGTATAATCAGCAACACAAACAATTTCATTTCGATGAAAACGTGGTCCCTAAACATTGCTTTTTTGGTATCTAAAAGTAACAATCAATACACCGGGATCTAATGTAAAGAAAGGGACGAAACAAGAACGTTTATCTTATATTTGCTTTGCAAGAGTTATGCGACACAGACAGAGGAATTCCGATAGCGATTTCCCAAACGTTAGAATAGCGACACATAGAATTTCTTTTGTGCTTGACTCAAGTTCTGGAGAAAAAAACGAAGTTTGAAAAGTTCGTACACCGAGGCTAATTTGATGGGACAGAGTCAAACCGAATAAAATTTAATCTTACAGCAGGGTATCTAAAGCCAATGCTTTTTATATTTTATTGAGCATTAAGCGTGTTTTCTTCGAAATTGATATTTTCAGGACAAACTTTTGAGTTTTACCCGCAGTATTTTGTACATTCAGTGATAATGCTCTTTGGCAATCATTCTAAAAGATCATCATTAATTTGTCTGGTACCTGTTATATTTTTTACGGAACGTGTTAGTTTCAAAACACAGCTTCTCAAATTAATAAAGGTAGTGATGAAATAACAATCAAAATATTGAAAGTGGTCAAAATCTTGTTTACTTGCGATGTTTTGGCGATTAGTTCTAAATAATTGAAATAATTTAAACAATCAATATTTTTTTCAAAGCGTATACGGGGAACCAGCACGGGATATTTCGTCGTAGTCAAACGTATAATTATGCACGAGCAGCTTTTATGAGGAAACATTCAGACACAATAATATATCTTGACCATTCAAAGGTTCATCCAGTTTTATGTCTTTCAATTACGTTTAGTATCACCAGAATGTTTTTGCTGCTGCACATAAATAGTTTTAAACTTGTAAATGCAACGTGATTGAACATACCGTTTCTCATATTGCATTTCACAGACCTCAAGAGTGTCGATTGGAGCCGCCTTGATGCAGTGGTAGCGCGTTCGCCTCAGGATCGGAGTTTCCCGTGTTCGATCCACACAAATGCCAAGTAGTGGTTTGTGTCCTTAGACAAGACATAATACATTGTACATGTAATTCAACATTGCCTCATCTCTCTCCTTTTCTCCCTCTCCCCCTCCCTTTCCCTCTACCCCGCCCCTCTCTTACTGTCTCTCCGATGTTTATTCCATCTGGAACGAGTCTTGAGAGCGACTAATGTAAGTTGTAAAAATTTGATTCGCAATCGAGAAAAAAGAAATACGTATATATCAAAAATGTCAAATTTCCTTTCTATTTTAGGTACAAACCGGTATTATTCAAATGTTAAACAAAAGGCACACTTCTGTTCTTCACACACGTGTCATTCGTCACGAATAAGGAGGCAGCACTGAATCTGTTGACAATTAGAAATATAAGCATGAACAGGAAATACAATGTATGTAAATAAATAAATCATTTGTTGCTCACCACTGTTTGTCAAAGAAAACCGTATAGAATGGATTGAATTAAACAGAGTACTTTGTGCTTGAAAAATTGTGTTATAATTAATTTTTATGATTGCAAGATCGATCAAAATATACAGAGACTTATGAACTCCTATATAAAACAAGTGATGGTAGAACTTTTACCATGGAAGCTTGGAATTGCGGAAAAGTTTGATCAGAGTAAATTAAACATAATACATAGCCATGGTCAATTGGCGGCTATGAACACACTATAAATGCAGCGAGACGAGGGTAATATATTCATCCGCCACAGATACGATCGAAATGCATCGTAAGATCAACAAACAAACATCATTTGATGATTTATTATGTTCAAAGGAGTTAAATCTATAGTTTTAGCACATATACTGGCCTTCTTCTTAATTAAAATGTCAGGATAAGCTTAATGAACAAAATCCCCACATTTGTGACAGATACAACTTAACCAGAAAAATAAATAGGCAAGAGCTGATTAGAGGTAAAATATACACAATGAAAAACGAATTGCCTGGTTTGCAGTCGCTAGTTTGCCAAATGGTAAGAACATGTATTGGCTTTTTGAATCCACGCATAATTGTACGGATCATTGTGACAGACGATACTCGATAGAATCAAGGCATGCAATATTACAAAAAGTGCAAACAATACACGTTTCGTGCCACCAAAATCAAAGACCTGATATTGAAAGCATGAATCTGACATAAGACAATAATAATATTATTGATGCATGATAAATTGTTATCATATTGTAACAAACTACATGCACAACATTGCCTCACATTCCCCTGTGTTTTATTCTTAGATCCAGCATTTTCGTATAAAATCTTAAAGTAAAAATAAATCAAACATACCCTCCATGCATACAATCATTTCCAACGTTACCACATGATATTTTCGATGACTGGACATATCAAAGAAGCAAATCAATATATAATTACCATCAAGCACGGTAAACATCAGTTTGAAAGTAATCATGGTCCGTTTAATTTGTCACTTCTGAACTAGTTTGATTCACGACCGAAAGCTTAAATGTCACATTCGCGCCAGTAGATTCGGCATAGAAATGTGGTTTTAAGTAACGAAATAGTGGCATCTTTACATAGGTAGAGGGTTATTCTTCATTGCGATAATTACCAAAGCCTGCTTAAAGATATATCTTATCAACAACGGCATTTAAAGATGATGCATTTCCAGGGGTAAAAGTATCACTGGTGTTTGCGTTTCTTATCTCATCTACACTTACAGTAGTTTCACATTCACCTTCGAATTTAATGAATAAAGCATATAATGCCAGCCTTTCATAACAGTAACAAGATACTTTATGAAAAGAAACGCAATTCATTTTGAAAAGTGCATTTGAAGATAAAAGTTGTTAGACTTTGGGTTTTAATTATGTCCCCTTCCTTCGAAGAAGTTTGGGTATATTGCTTTGCAGCTGTCGGCCGGTCGGCATGTTGATTGGTCTGTCGGTAAATAGATCTTTTGTTTCCGCCCAATAACTTGAGAACGCTTTGACATAGAGCCCTCAAACTTAGTAGGGACATTGGTCACGAGCAGTAAATGAACTCTGTTTTATGTTGAAGTCACTGGAACAAAGGACAACGTCACAGTGACATTGCATTTAAAAACGATTCCCGCTCAATAATTTGCGAATTCTTTAACCTAGATTTCGCAATCTTTTATTTCTAGGCTCCTGTATGATAACCCCGTATTCCTCCCCGTCTATTGGTTAAAAATGGGCCGGAAAACCATTCCATAACAACCTTACAAACATACATGTATGGATATACAGTTAAGCCTGCCTTATGCGACCACACAGGGGAAGCTATAATTGTTGTATCTTAAAACAGGTGGTATCTAAACTCAAGATCAATTGCTATCATCTTAAATTACAAGGGAGGAATATAAAGTGGTTGCATATGTCAGGTTGTTGGTTAACTCAAGGTTGATCGCAAGGGCAGGGTTGATTGTATAACATAATAATATATAAACATCAAAGTATAAATACATGAACCTTACATATGCATAGAGGGAGTAAATTTGGCAAATAAAGTTTTTATTATAGTTTGTATTCCTGCCAGTATTAAAAAGTTAATATTCAAACCTGTTCTTCTTTTCAATTCGTGTCATCCTTATGCATGATATTTTTAAACCCGGTTCTTTTTTTCCTACAAAGACTTCAGAAATATTGATTTTCTTTTCTATTTGCAACATAAAATAATGAAAAGAAGCATTTCCAGAAAATACCTCATGGTATTGATAAGTGAAACGGCTACGTGTACATGTATGATAATAATGGAAATTACTTTCTGCCTAAAATAATCTAATTTATTTGAGGAGAATTAACTGTCTATCGGTTAATGAAATGTATTGTTTTACTATTGTCCGTTGCTTGGCAAGCGGTTACCATCGGATTGTATTGTTTCTTTACCTGTACCGTGCTGTTTCCCGTTTTTTGCCACTGTAATTGTATATTAGCCCGGGATTAAGTAAGTTAAACGGTTTCAACTGCCTCTATATACACAGACAGATCCCTGTGCAATCTTCTCAGTCAAGTAATGACCCGCCGAGTATACACAAGAAACTAGCAAGACACTACTACACCTACTACTTGTTCATGTAACATGCCTCGTGGGCGCGGTCGCCCTAGACATCAACCGGCAGTTCAACGGGTTTTGAGAAATGGTAGGAGAGTAAACGTTGAACAGGAGAACTTAGCTCCTCCCAGGAGAGAGGAATCGCCGAGAAAACGTACAGGGCGACGAGAAACGGAGAGTCCCACGAGACAATCCAGCTCCTCCAAGGGAGAGGAATCGCCGAGTAAATGAACAGAGCGACGACAGACCCACCCCTCCAGAACCGTCGAAGCTAACGCTGGGCAGAGTCACCCAGCTCAGCACGACGAAACCGGGAGGTTTGGGTCAGACAATCCAGGGCGAGGGGCCGGAAGCGCACTGCCGACGTTCTGGATGATATGGTGGACGAAAGACTGCTAGGCTCAAATGTCGGTAGGTCAAATTTAATTGACTTTGAACACATTTTAAATAATTCTCAAAACGACAATGTTTCAGAGAATAATAACTGTCCGTTTGTGGGGTGTGGCGCCAATCAAACGAAAATTGTTCTACCCAACAAACAACGATAAATGGTTCGTAGGTAACTGGTTCTGTTACCCATGTGGAAAGCAGCGCAGGTTCGACGTATATTTTGCGTCTATCAGACAATGATTTAGCCGCTCATGTTCCACTTCAACAACAAATCTGTAAGGGCGAATATATCAATTTGTCTCTGTTACATCAAGGGGCGGTGTAACTGTCTGAATTCTGTAAATGTGCTTATCGTGTCCTCTCAAAGGTAGTGCAAAGACCAAATAACTTGCACTGAAAAGTGGACCAACGCCTTCACTATTTACGCCTATATTTATCTGTCTAAACACTCCGATAAAATGTTCGAAATTTTACATTACATGTATAATATACAGGAGAGTGCTATACGTCAAGGGCGATTAGCATGGAGAACGTATGACGAACAATTCCGGTTACGCCAGGCCATTTCACCCATATCATGGTCTCAGATTAATAATGACCTTTGGTGGCGTTGTATGCAGGTTAAACATGCTTCTGTTGCTCAGCCGGCTGTGAGATCTAGGTACTCGTGCTTAGACTAAAATACTGATAGGTGTACATGGCCCAACCTTGCGTCTGCACGAAGTGCTATGGACCTAATCCAGAGTTCAGTTACCCTTCGCCTGTTTTTATGGGTAATCTTCCAACAGGTCAAAGCCCCCCCCCCCCCCTTTCACAGAAATTTTCGAGGTTCAAACTTTCAAGCCCCATCGAGGTTACACCAGGGGTCAGTACAGAAAGTAAGCCTAAGCAGGGATCAATATAAGACGAGCCTTCAAATTTTGATATCGTCAAGCTTGCAAAATCCACAGTCAAACTGCCAGCTTTGGAAGATATTTTACATTTTTTTGACAAAATGAAGCTAAGTTTTTGTTTAATGGATTTTGAAACTGTTTCCCCATTCTATATTCAGGGCCCCGTTCGCTCCATGATTTGAAGAACCTTCGTTCTACCGTGTTATATCCAGAAAAAATAAAAAATCAAATAAAAAAAGTGGAAGGCAGAGTAGCTGGCTCTTTCATCGAACGCCCATTACCAAATTTAATTGTGTCCGCCGTTGGCCCAGTTGAAAAGAAAACCCTGAGTAATACAAGAATGTACATTATTTGTCATACCTACCAGGCGTATCGATCAATGACTATATTGACCTAGTTTTATGCATGATACAGTATACAAGCTTTGATAAAACAGTGATTAGAGCGGCACTGAAAAATTTTAAGGCGGGGACGAAACAGAAGAATCTTGTTTCAAAGCACTTGATATATTTAGGGATACAATGTCGGAATTTGGCGTGCCTTTAGCGGTAGACAAGACGGAAGGCCCCACGGAATGTTTGATATTTCCTGGGCTTGAGCTAGATTCGGACCAAATGCTTGTCAGAGTTCAAAGTTTGAATATATAAGAAGTGTCGTCAAAAAACTACTTTGAAAAAAATGCAGTCTTTGATAGGCTCGCTGAACTTCTGCTGGTACATGTAGGTAGGCCTTTTATACGTCGCCTAATTAATTCAATTTGTGGGTTGACTAAACCCTACCACCATGTAAGACTTTAAAAGGAAATTCGGTTAGATGTTGCTATGTGGTTAGCATTTTTAGAAAATTACAATGGCATTCCAGTCTTTCATGACTGAGTTAGGGTCAAAAACGAGGACGTCCAATTGTTTTCCGACAATACCGGGGGCGAAAATCTGGGTTTTGGCATTTATTTTCAAGGTTATTGGTGCCACGCAAGATGGCCAAAGTTATGGCAGATATCACTGTTCTAGAACGTTTCCCTATATTAGTTGCATTATTCATCTCGGGTGGATAACTGATCAATAAAAAGATACGATTCAACTGTGATAATATGGCAGTAGTACATATTTTGAATAAATTATCTTCGAAGTCGGAGGCAGTGATATGTCTAGTGATAAAAGCTAATCACGTTCCTGCACTGCACAATGATATTTGCGATGCTTTGTCTCGATTTCTGTTGCCACGAGTCAGAGAACTGTCCCCGGAAGCGGACCAGAACCCTTATCAGGTCACAAAATTCCTTTGGAACATCTTCAGTCTAAAGCTAGACAACTGTTACAGTCAGGAGTGGCTTTAAACTCACAGTTGACATACAAAACTAGTGTCAGCGTATTTGACTTTTTGTAGCTGTTATACAGTTTGCTAAAACAATGGCCTTTACCAAATCAGTACATAATTATTTGTATGACATTTTGTTTTGTAAAGGGACATTCACCCAATACTATTACAACATATGTCGCATGATTGAATGTTTTCATAAATTGAACGGTTTTCATGATACAAAACATGTTTTCATTATAAACAAATTGTTAGAAGGTTGTCGTAGAAGCCGTTCTACCTGTGATAACCGGGCTCCACTGACTATGCACGTTTTGACAGCTGTATGTAAATCCGTTACCAGCGTTTGCTATGATATTTACGAGGCTAAATTATTTGCTCCATTGTTCAAATTGGCATATTTCGGTCTGTTCCGGGTCAGCGAACTCGTGACTCCATCTGTTTTACATGTAGAAAGCGTTTTACTCTTAACCAATTAGTCATTTATATGTCACAATAAATATGCAGTCATTCAGCTTATGTGTTTTAAAACGAACCAGAGAGGGCCAACATGCCTTTTTAAAATAGAGAAATACTTGTTGTGTCCAGTCCTAGCATTAACTGAAAGTTTTGTCAATCAGGCCTCATGTACAAGGTCCCCTTTGTTGCCATGAAAATGACAAACCTATTTCTAGATCTCAGTTGTCTGCCGTAAACAAAGTGTATCAGTGAAGCCGGCTTTTCCGAGTCACGTTTCAAATCTCATTGTTTTATAATCGGCAGAGCTACAGATCTTGCAGCGTAAGGTTATTCGTTATCCGTAATAATGAAACTTGGAGGAATTCTGAGTATTATAGACTGTATGTCCGTTATTAAATGTCAATAAATGTGGTCGCCGACAGAGGTTCCGTTCATTAGACGCATTAAGTAATTAGTGTGTTTACATTTAGATATTTGGATCCTTGGTGATTCGATTCCTTTTTGGGCTGGTGACCGTGCTAAGGAAACAGGCACGGCGAATCTCCGCTTGAGGGACATATCAGTAGCATGGTGGGATGTTCGAAGACTGCGTTGGAAGTCCTCCCGTCATTCTGAGTCTCCGTTAGCACGTTCTAGCCACCTCCTTCTGTTATTCTTATAAATCTAGGAGGAAATGATTTCGTAAATATGTCAAGCATAGACCGACATGAGCTTACTTACCTACGTGATGTTTTCGCTCAAACTTTGATAATATTGGTAGACATATTACAGAGGCAGATATGAGGCAGATATTTGTTTCCGCGACAGGCGGATGGGTAGCCATGGAGCAGAAGCGTAAACGTGTTAATAGAATCGGTCGCAGCTTTATAACTTCATCGGGCACAATTGAAGTTACCTTTTATATTAGACCGGATATTGACGCTTAAACTCCCTTTTATCGCCCTGACGGTGTTCATTTAAATGAAGTCGGCTTAGAGTTTCTCATAAAAAAATTGAAAATCATCCTTAAGAATTTGGGGTATACATTTTGGGTATGAATTAAGAAATCTATTGTGGCCATGAAATTCTATCGACCGACAGGTGATCAGGCGTGGCATTTCTTCCGCTTACAAAACTTGAACACTGATTGAGGTCTCACTTCTCGTGACGGGGCTCCCGTAAGGGTAGGACGACCTAAGATCAGTAAATTAATTAGGAGCTGTATCCATCAGTTTGTCCTCAGGGTTGTTGTGACATAAGTATTGCGGTTTTTGGTTTTGCCCTTAGTACTTGGCAATTTCCTATATTGCGTTGCAGTGTATAGCTTTCCCGTACAATGGCTCGGATTGTGGTTCTATTCAGACGTTAGGGATACAGCCAACGATGAATGGAATCTTCAATACGACGGTTATTTGCGGTAATTAGGACCGTTGAATACTGAGTTTTGCGTTTGTAGGATATTGTCTGTGATTCTATATGCGACTGGGATTAAAACAAATTGGAATTTGGAATGTGTTAAGATTATGTATCGTCTGTTCTCCTTTCGGTCGAATACCCCTGTCAGATCTCGAGCGGCCAATTCGATCCAACTTTTTACATTTACTATCTTGTTTGTATAACAAAATAATATGAATAGGCTTCATATACAATACTGAGTCGCTTTATACATAAAGGTTCAGTGGTCATGTTGTGTATATGTAACAATATAAATGCTGAGAACGTTGCACGAGATTTATTTGTTCCTTATTTCGATTACTAAAGTAATACATCTTTCCAAAAACTGTTTTTAACTGTTTTACCATAGTTTCTATATAATCTTAAGCAAAACTAAACAACTTCTCAAAATATACGATACTTCTTTCAAAGGTCCATTACTAAGACCAAATCGAATTTTCTTTTAAATCTTGAATTGTAACGGGCGTCTTCCCAGAAGGAAACATATGACATACTGCATCGGATGTGACCATATTCTGCTGAAAATTTGAGTTTAACAAAAGAATTAATGAATTATATTTTGCCTTTTAAAAAACGAAAGTAGGTTTTCCAGTTTTCAAATATCTTTGTAATTTTCCACAATTCTCCAAGAGGCTGTAAATAGGATGTACGTGTACATGAATAAGCATGCCTATTTTGAATTATAGTTAAGAATTTTACTTCCAATGATGTGCAACGTATATCTCTGACTGTTTACAACATGCAAAAAGCGAAAGTAGGACAAAAATACCACCCGGGTCATCTAAAGAAATACAAAAAACATTCACTCGTTTTTCTGCAGCAGTATTCCAAACAGAGAAATACTCCACGGCTATTGTAAGGTTTTTGAAGCTAGTTTCAAACTGTATTTCCCTATTACAATTCCAGATTTAAAAGAAAATTCGATTTGGTCTTAGTAATTGACCTTCAAGACTGTTGCATTTATTGCTTGTAGAATTTATCAATCTACGTAAACATGCGAGTTTTAAGCTTTTCATAAAAGCAAATTTAGCGAACAGTTTAAGACCACCATCAGTGTAATTCGAATACAGATCTGATGTCGATCTACGATCTAGATTGTCATATTTTTAATGCAGATCTGATTTCGAACTCCGATTATAACTAGATTGTCATTTTTGTATGCAGTTCTAATGTCGATCTACGATCTAGATCATCATATTTTGAATGCAGATCTAATGTCAAACTCCGATTTAGATATTGGAAGCAATGAAGATCTAATGTACGATCTCTGATCAAACTTTACCAGAATGCTGAACGTTTAAGCTATAACTACTGTATTTACTTAATCATGGCAAATATCTTCTATATTTTTAAATCATTTACAATCACTGGTAGTTTAATAATATAAACAAATTTTGGATGGAGATGTTACCTCTTTAGTTAACTGTAGAAGAAGAGAACGCATGTACCGATTCATTGGTTTATAATTACCCACGCGAAGTCATGCGACTTGCTCTGTGTCATTTATAAAAGTCTTTGACGGAAGCGAAGCTTGTTATTTACGTCGGATACAACATTTAATCTCTAGCGATTAAACAAGATATTTACCACTTTGAAACGCAAATATTTTGAAAGTACGTTATCCGGAGAACATTCTTTCAAAATAATCAAACGACAACATGAACTCTTTCTGGTGGTGGTGGTGAAACTTATATAAATAATAAAAATAATAATAAATTATTTATTTCAAGAAGGTGACATACATGTATTAAGGTTATACAAGAAGAAATAAGAGTATACACCTCATTTACAGCATGGCCGTCTTTAAACAAATTAAGAGAAATACACTGAAACTGTCCAATTACACACAATCATTCACTCATTGACAGACATTCAAAATAAACTGATTATAAGTATTGTATAATTAAAGCGTATGATAATTGATTAATTTGTAATACAACAAAAACAATAATATGTTATATATGACAGTTGAATAAAGACGATTTATTCAACACTTAATTTTATTTTCAGACGGATTGAATGTTCATCTATAGCATTCTAATATTGCTTAATAAAATTTCATTATAAATTGAATAAGTAACTGGTGATTGCAACAAGAACTGTTTATATCTGCATTTAAAGGAATTCAATGTTTGATCTGAGCGGATATCAGTAGGAATTTTATAACAGATTCGCGCACTGTAGTACGTAAAAGAATCTTAATAATAGTTTGTCTTATACTGTGATATAACCAGGTTATTACATGACGATGATCTCAGTCTGTTATTTGCATTTTTTGAGAATGTCAGTGATTCAGATGACGATAATGATGATGATGATAATCATGTTCAACATCATCGATCACTATCACTTTCTTCATTGATTAAGCAATGAGCAAACAATTAGGGACGCAGAAAAATAATTATGGAATACAAACTTATGTTTAATGGAAAAAATATCATTACAGCACTCGGGCATAACTTCTCCTGAATATTTGATAACATCTATAATTAAACACTTCTTTACCCATTTGCCTTACCAATTTTTTATATTAACAACAACAACAATATTTTTATTGCAACACATCATTTACATGACTTTGGCAACAGACAAAATAAATACAACACTTCAATTCATATTACATGCGGAGTATATGAGATTTTAACAACAAATACATTGGAATATAGAAATACGGAAATTTTTCAAGAAATATGTTGACATTAAAATGAACTAATCTTTAAACCTTATCTGTCATAATTTCCGAGGTATTTTAGCTTATCTGGCAAAAAATTTCACGGTGAGCTATAATGATCGCTCAGTCTGTCGTACGGTGAACGTCGTACTCTATGAAACCATGGGTCCAATGTTGATTCGACTTGGCATGGATGCTATTTGTATAAAGCTTTATCAAATGTGTTCATATAATTTTGTTGTATTGATATAGTAACCGAAATTTAATACTTTTAAAATCTTCTCTTCAAAAACCGAATGGCAGAGAGCTTAAATATTTGTCCTGTAGCATTAGCTAGTGGACCTCTACACAGATTCTTAAAATCGTGACTACTTGGTCAAATTAACCCCGCCCGGAGGTTCACTCGATTTTACATAGGCTTATATAAAAAATTATTTAAAAATCTTCTGCTCTAAATCCACAAGGTCCCAAACGGCTTAAATATTTAGCATGTACATGTAGCATTGCCTATTAGACCTGTACCAAGATTGTTCAAAACATTATACCCAGTGGTAGCCAGGTGAGCGATATAGCGCCATCTTGCCCCTCTTGTTTTGTTGTTGTATAAAGCATAGAAATATTACAAACGAGTATCTATCTTACGGAAAAAAATAATTATAACAATGATAATAATAATAATTATTATATTCTTTATTTAAAAAGGAAACTCAATAAGTCCATGGACTTTTCTTCCTCATGGCCTTCTTTCATGTTAAGGAGGCATAATCAGGTGACCCTTTTCCATTAAGTGTGACACTGACCATAAGCCAAGCGTAGTTTAAAGACGGATTTTTTCCCATCTTTTCCATGAGATCGGTTAAATCAAAGTTTTAAGGAACTCAAGCCAAAAGGTCTTGGGTATATAGAAACATTACCACTGACACTACATGTGACCTTGACCTTCAGTAGGATTGGTTGAAACATTGACATTGCATGCACATGTAGTCTCCACGAAGTGAAAATTTTGTCAAGTTTCAAAATAATTCTTTTAAATGTCAAGGCGATATAGATTTTTGACCTTTGACTCTGAAATGCGACTTTGGCCTTTAATAGGCAAAATATGGGCAACAACTGTGAGAAATTGTTTCAAAATAAATGTATGCATTTAGAAGTAGTTTACTAGATAATTATCTCGAACATAAGATAATTAACTTACGGCAGAAATATGCTACCGTAACTTCTCATCCAATGGAAGTATTCAATACATAGATACAACAGCGGAATTCTAGGCGTTATGTAACTATGAAGCAATTGAACTTCGAGAGGAGTCCATTTCATGTATGTACCAGCATTACATGTATAATAGAAACAATGTCTGTCTCATGCCGCATGAAGAAATGTCGAGAGGATCACTTCGATCCTTTAGGGTGATTTTCATTTTCAGTCGGCTAATCTGGTTCATGAGTTCTGCAAATTACCTTGAGAAGATAGAGGTTCATGAAATATGCTCTAAGGGGTATAGAAGTAATGGAGGGGACATGAAAAACAAGAAAACCCAAGAGTGACCTTGACCTTATGCTGGCGGGGTAAAACATGGATTATGCACGTCGCGTAAAATTATTATTTGACCCAAGTTTCATGAAAATCCTTCAAGGGGTTTAAGAATTATAAAGCGGACACGAGAAACCAATGACCCGTTTATGTGCCCTTAACATTGAGTGGGCAGAGTTTGGACATAAGTTGCGCACGTTATCTTAAGGAGATGAATATTTGACCAAAGCTATCCAAAAATCAAGGGGTTTAGGGGTAATACAGCGGACAAGAAATATGTCGGACAGACGGGCGGACGATGACTAGTCCTATATCCTATCCCGCTATGCGGCGGGAGATAATACTATATATATAATATATCACGTGTTTATACATGTACATGCCTGTCACACTATCCTGCACACAACATGTTATACTCAATTCATAGAAAAATGACATTAGATGAACATACAACTTTCTTAATGTTCAGCCAAAAACACGTCCAGTAAAGGAATATTTATTTTATGGTACCTAATAAAATACTGGGTTCTATCAGTGGAATATTTGCATATTTTACTAGAATGTGATGATATAGATCTTATATCAGTCAAAGGGTGGTGCTAAAGGTCTGTCAGAGCTTTTCTTTGCAGTGGTGCATTATATAGATACCATGTTCATGTGTTGTAATACATTAGTTAGCATAAAATTAAAAGACAATTAGTTTGTTTTGAGTGGATATGAAATATATCTCAACGAAAATTGATACAATTTTAAAATTTTCACTTGCGCTTTCAAAATGTAACTTTGAGCAATGACTCCTTCATTATGATATGCAATGAAATTATGAATTTAGACTAATTAAGACAGAATGAGCACAAATAAAAACATACATACAGCATACATGTACATGTACTATATGGATCAGCTATTACATAAATAGTGTCCATTAAAAATAAAACTCTCTTTGGACTAGTACATGTTATCACTATAAATGTTCGACGGAAGCAACACACCTAAAATAATTTATAACCTATTTTAATTTGATTATTTATTTGTAGTGTAAACTATGAAATAATGGAATCACGGCTAAGAGTAACCTATGAGCTATTACAATCAAACGAAATTAACAAAGTTCTAAACTTGTGTAGCACAAAAGCAAACAGTTGTAACCATTTTTAACAGAAAAATTAAATAACTTATTCCTTACATCATTCAAAGGCAAAAGATTTTTAAGAACAGTGAATGTGTGCCATATACATCTTTTTTCAAGTAATTTGAATCAAGTTTGATTGAGACTGCTACTAACACAAACTAGAGTGTAACACCTTCAATGTTCACATACGAATGGACGGCGTACACCATTAACCCTAATGCCTATACTTCAATTTGAACATTCGTGTGAAAGACTGAAATAACTTCATTTCATTCATATGGAACTTTCATATGTTTCGTATAGTGGACGTCTAAAATGGCATAACAATACAAACTAGTAATAACAGTAAATATATATGTCTATATATAATACATTAAATTACAAGATTTCTGCATAAAGTTGGAACAAATTATGAGCTAAGATATATACATGCATGACAGTAAAATTACAACAAGGTAGTCAAAAAGACAGCTATATCCCCGGCGCAAATACGAACATTGAATGAATTCGATTCACACGGAATGTTCTTACTTTACGGCAGATCCGCATCAAGTAAAGCAATTTCTACATTTTTATTTATAAGTCGGTACATCAAACAGACAACATATGCTCTAGTGAGATGATTTAACAATACGCACATGTAATTACAGTGAATACTTCCAGCGTATAATACAATAAATAACAAGTTTTCTTCATATCTTCAGTTACTGATTTGTGGTCAATGCAAATGCTCCTGTAGAGTAGGGATGTTTAGGTTTTGAGAGCGGACATATTCACATTCTTTACCGTAAGTTGTGACCTTGACCTTAAGTCGGCGTGGCCAGCTCATCGGTTCTGCACATTAACTTGATGAGGTTTCACCACAGTCTCATCAGGGTTAAGGAGATACGGGGCAGACAAGAAATTCAAGACTCAAAAGATTAACTTCAGGTTTTGACCTTGACCAAACATCACCAGATCATGGGTTCTTCTCATTATCTTGAAATATGTGATCAGTTTACCTCAGTTTCATTAAAATATTTATAGGGGTTAAGAAAATATGGAGTGGACACGAGTTTCAAGACTGGAACCCTTGACCTAAATTTGTGACCTTGACCTTGAGCCAGCGTGACCGTCTCATGTGTTCTATACATCGTTTTGATGATTTGAACATTAACATGAGCTCCATAAAAAACTTTTTTAAAGGTTTATGGAAATATGACTTTTAAAGGAAAACTTCTGTAGTTTCAATGAAAATTTCATTTTTCAGGAATGCTAATCAATCACTCTCATTCCATATTTGTTTCTGCACTAGCCCCTCGTGGCGTTCGCGTCGCAGAGCAGATGCAAGGTCTTGACAGATACTTTACTTCAGTCTTGTAGCATTCGGGGCCCTGGCTAACTACGAGAGAGAGTGGCCCTGCTACAAGGGCTGTTTGTGTGTCCACACGACGGAGGGATGACCCCGAAGTAGACCTACAAGGTGGCGGGCAAAGCGGCTTCTTGAATGGCTTGCTAAGTCCTCTCTAACAGCTTCTGTGCTTTTGGCAAGGTACAAGGGCCCTTTTCAGGGCTTCATTCTTTAGCTGTGCACCACACAGTCCTTCGCAGTGCTAAGTTCACTAACATAGGTCGAATTGGCCGCGTGGGTGACCTACTTTTGAACTCGGAATCAACTTTTTGTTAGGACGTCGCATGAGGGGTTACCTTCTGCAACGCAGATGGGTTGCTGCTATGTTGGTTCTCGAGAATTAGGGCTGGCTTCCCACCCTTGTACATGGAACGTAAGTGGTAGTGTGTTGCTGCGGCACGAAAGCTACAAGCGTCACTGGATACCACTGCAAGAAACACATGTAGTAGCAATTTGTCTCCACCGCAGACACGTGGAGCTTGGTCAAACTCTGACATATACTGACTGGAAATTGCAGTCAGGTAAACTATCTCCTATTTTGGCTAAGATTTTACTTTAACAGCATCACGGGAAGAAATAATGTGGTCGGCTGGTTACTTTGTCTTAGGCTTGACCTTCTCAACACAATATAACTGAACTGAAATCTATATTTGTCTTGGTTCCATTGCCTTTGTGAACTGAAGTTTGACAACTTTTCAATCAAAATCCATTTATAATGTTTTTCAGAACGTCCCAATTTACACTCATAACTTGTTCAGGACATTTGTTAATAACGTTAACCAGGACATCTAATGTTGCTTCGTCAGCTTTCTTCGTATCCCACAACAGGAACATTTTGTATATCTGCATTTCCACTGTTTGATTATTCATTTCAATATGATCGATCTCTACTTTATGAAGGCCTAATTGAAAACCAATTTGTTGCCAACCACGTCCGATTGCCATTGAAAGCGAACTGTATTCTTTACTTGAAAGCTTTCGACTAGGAACGTTTTCAATTTCGATTTCTTGCATAAACCATTCGTGCAAAATGCTCTGAAGTTTTAAGCAGTGGTTACCCTTGTCTGGGCATGGGCTTTTTTCTTGAGCTTTAGATCTTAATTCCTCTAAGATAAGTATCCCATCGCTCCCGTTGCTGCCATGATCTGCGTGAAAACATCGTACAGTCGTATTCTTAATAAGGCGCTTTTCCTTATCTAGCCCATGGAGCTTGCAAATATCGGTATTTATACCAAGTTCAACGTACCTTCGAAACATATCGCACACCTCAGCATTTACACCATCTGGAGGACAAAGGTTGACTACAACTAATTCAAGTCTGTTCTCCGCCAACATCAATATCCCAGCATGGTCATGGCTGACTTCGCAAGCAATCAGATCATCATAGACAACAAATTGTTTAGCAAACTTAACAAGTGGCCATCTACCGACTAATGCTGCTAAACATCGTTGATAAAGCAAAGGCAAAATGGTTTCATTTTCTGGGACATAGCCTATGGACACCTCCGACATGCTTTTACCTGCGCAAAAAGCTTTGCTGATAGCAACGTCTGCTGATTTCTTGAGAAAACTTGGGACTATGTAATATCCTTGTGGCTCGATTGATTTCGTACCAATGTTGTAAGTTAATACTTCTGAAATGATTCGGTGCTTTTGCAAGAACTGCGTCAGCAAATCTCTAAACTTGATATAGCCTTGATTATCATTATGTGTCCAAACATTTTCAAGGAGTTCAGCTCTTAGTATTGCCGTGCTACAAAGTTCATC
Organism: Saxidomus purpurata; assembly: GCA_022818135.1. NCBI lineage: Eukaryota > Metazoa > Mollusca > Bivalvia > Venerida > Veneridae > Saxidomus > Saxidomus purpurata. The sequence goes on from JAFMSR010000004.1 coordinate 16,192,184, forward strand.
CCATTGCTTTCTTAACGGCGCACGTACTTTGCAAAACTCTTTTGAAGTGATTATGCACTTGAAAGCATCAATGAGGTACTGTGGATCTAAGACTACATACTGAGATAGTTTGTCATCATCAAAATAACAGAACGTTCCCCTAGAATGGTGGTATCTCAAGAACAGTTTGATTGAACCTTCATTGTCGACTGTCTGAAGCGAACGTTCATTTTCCTTGTCGATGATCATTATGTCTTCAAACCTGACAATTTTCTTTGCCTTTGCTAGTTTCAAAGACTTCTCTAATAGTATCCATTTAGCTGGGACACTCCTATGCATCTGTTTTGTTCCTAGAGTATATATGCAGTTGCGTAACTGTGTTATATTAGTTTCAGACAAATCTTTGTTTGATATTGCACATTGAAATGGCTGTATATGATTTAGACATAGGCTTCCATCGAAAAGTTGTCTTACTTTTTCAAACTTCTCACTAACACTAACGTTATCTTGCAGTTTATCCGCATGTGTGCCTACCAAGACGATTGGAGGTTCATTGCCATCTACGCTTCCTACGAAAGAATTTACAGAATCAACCCAGAACTTTAAATAATCCCCCATGGTCTTCTTGTGAAGAGGGAATTCCTTATCTTCAACGATGGCATTAAGTTCAACAGTCAAGTTGAAAACTAAGACATAAACAGCTTGTTTCGAGTGAAATATTTGATGAGTGGCGTAGTATACAAACTGACCGCCAAAATCCCAGATATTGATTGTCACACCTTTATTCAATTTGTCACCGGCTAAATCCTGTCGCTTCAATTCATCCTGAAATTGTTTCAAGTGCTTGCTATCAACGGTCAATGCACTAGACCTTTGGCTAGAACTTTTTGTACTTGCAAGTACATTTTCAGAGGGTGTTACGTTCTCAGTCTCACTTTTGTCAGGTTCATACAAAGGTGTTGACGTCGTAGTGAAGTCAGTGGCTACATTAACCAAACGCCGAATGCTTTCGTGTTCAGGGTCTTCTTCGGTCACATGTTCCCATTCAGTATCATTTATCATGGTACACTTTTGTACTTCTATTCCGTTCGTTGTTTCTACACCTTCAATTGACTGCTTTAGCAACCGTCGTACTAATGACGTTTTACCTTGCCGAAAGCAGCCAATGACCATAACCCTTATAGCACTGTCATTTTCAGTTCCTTCCTCTATCGCCTTTTCATATAGTTGGCTGGTGAACGGGTCATGTTCTAGCTCCTCGGGTATTGTGTTTTCTGAAAGACAAAACAGTCTTATAATTAATTACAGTGCTGCCTTTTAATAATTACGTATTATCTGCAGATAAGAACGCTTTCTTTGCAAACATATTGTTGTTCTGCTCGGTCACTACAGCAGTATTGACAAATACCGATTGCGTGTATAGTCTAAAAATGTTTTGTTTGTTTAACGTGTCGAGTTGCTGGAAAAAATTATAATCATTGTAATAGTAGTAAATCTCTGCAATGACAGCATTTCTTTACAGCTTACCTTAATATTCAAAATATTTGTAATTATCTTTATACCCAGCATCCTGAACGATTTCAAAAATCATGCAAGATAAGTCTTGTTAGTTTTCAACATACTGTGAAAATTATCTAACTACTCTTTATTGCCAGAATAGTTTTCTGTAAAACATACTCAAGAATTGTATGTGGCGCATTTTATGAAAAAGGACTTTAAACAAACTTCGCATTCACAAATACATATCCATATATTACCATTTACTCTCCTGTCGTAGAACAAATACTTTGCTAATGCTGATGGGATAAGAAGAAGACGTTTTAATGCAATAAAGCCTTTACGACGGTTTTTAGTTGTAGTAACGACCGACTAATATTCTGTCTCGAATACGAAATTACGACCAGTAAGATTTCAGTTCTTCCAAGCGGCCACTGTGCTGCGTATTGACACCTCTACACTCAATAACTTTTCTAAGTATACACCTCAATTATGTGTCATATCACAATCATTTTGAAAGATACGGTCATGAAAATTAGTCAACAAATTATTGAATTCATTTTCTCAATACTCGGTATAAAGTTTATGAGCATGAATGGAGATTTCATTGTCTCAAGAGAGTTTACATCACCACACCCCGAAATGTGAAATTCAAAAAACTGTTAATTATGGTAATTGTAAATTTCTTCTAAATCATCTAGAACAGTAGAGTTTGTGTTGAAAAACGGTTTCTGGTACCAATTTTAAATATCCTGCTTTGATAAAAATATCCTCTCAACACTAAAATTATTGAGTTGATCTGTCTAACCTTAAAAGAATTTCCTTTCCCATGCATTTATCCAACTAACCTCATCAATTGGATCAATTGGTTCAATACAGTGCTGTATTTTCTCCAAAGTGACGTTTTCACACCACAAACTGACCATTAGAGATGCATTAGAAGTACCAAATACCAATTCTTGAAAACGATTACGTCCAAGCCACCAATGAGTTGAAAAAAAAATTAGGGTGCTCATTTTCCATCAAATCTTCATCCGATCGAAATGAAGTGGACGATAAGAATCAGGCAAAAGTCTCAAATTCCTTTTTACACTTTACATCTGCCTAATAACATCTTCTTAAAGGATTTGAATGATCAAACATTGTCACGTGTCTTCTAATTTTATTTTAGTGAATCAGAAATGGTCGTCCGTGTTACACGCAGATTGATGACAGTCTGGTAATTTTAAACGTTTTTGTTACTTTTGAATATTGGGGTTAGTGTGTTTACAGAGCTGCGGACCAATGATTTTGGTACCTATCTTTATAACTCTGATGGAAGGTTAAATACCAATCTTTGATCTTATGACTTTGAAATATTCATCAAAATATTTTGAAAATTGAATAAACTACACGATTTCTTTTAGGTGTATATTAGAAATGTGGTTGAGTGTACATCGATTTTACTTTTTTTAAATCATAGGATAAAAGTCTCGGCATTTTACGGAAGAAGAGAAAATTATCCAGCATGTATAATACAGCCCGCCGAGAAAATGAATGCAAAACCAAACTTTCCTGAGTATTGTAGACAGTCAAGATTTGGTGTCTTATAGGTATAGAGACACAGCGCTATTCGCTAGATGTCAGTCTATTCGTCATAATTGAAACTTTTAGATGTGAGCCTCCACGCAAGAGTACAACTGTCGTGTTCTCTGTAAGAACAGAGAGGTTGATGGTTGGAGGAACTGGGCAACCATTCACAATTTCTTTTTATTTTTTTTTATGAATGTTTTATGATTACTCTATCTGATATCTCATAAATAGAGATTATGTCTTTTAAATAGAGCTCCGTTGGTGACAGACGCATTGGGTTTTGAGATTTATTCTTTTAACTGAAAACAATTACTGTGATAAGAATAATCATTTCTACAATAATTGCCCAGCACTGATCCGCTCCAGATGTCGCCCGGGTTAAAAACGGACCAGAAACAAGGTCGCCTTTATACTGAATGTTAAGTTTTTAATGATACCGTCTATTTATTTATCTCTCTATAGGATCTATATTAATCAATGCAGTTTTTGTGAAGGTAGCCGACGAGGTAGCAAGCGAATTTATTACAGAAAATTTCTACGATGATTATTTGTGCTAAACTGAGGCATTTTTCGATATATGTTGTTATTCAAAAGTGTATTTATTTGTCATTGTACGTTCATTGAACACGTTATTTATGTTTCGAAAATAAAATCTGTAGGTGAAGGGAGTGCACCTTTAACAAGATAAATTTTAGTGATTATTATTCATAGTTTTGGTCAGTTCAATCTGTTTTGCGGTGTCATTACTTGTTAACTTTTCGGGATTATACATGTACATACCACGTGGATGGATCTTGGTTATATAGGCCTTGAGAAAATTAATAACATCGCAACAGGGAGTATGGCACTTTCGTGTTTAAAGAACATAGAGAGTAGTAATTACCGGTGACATATTGTCATGAACTGATTGTTATCTCTTTTAACGTCCTTCTTTTGGCGTTAACCGGTATTATTCACGCGTTGTTGTGAAATGTCGTTGTCTTCCGCTGTACAGTAATGTAGCCATAAGACACTTAACTCAATGATTAGGTAAATTATCCGTCAAACCCATTAATTTTCACTGTTCATCATATTTCTTTCCTGACAATTACCTTTTCAATATCTTCTTCTCTCATTTCAATAATGATACCGTCTATTTATTTATCTCTCTATAGGATCTATATTAATCAATGCAGTTTTTGTGAAGGTAGCCGACGAGGTAGCAAGCGAATTTATTACAGAAAATTTCTACGATGATTATTTGTGCTAAACTGAGGCATTTTTCGATATATGTTGTTATTCAAAAGTGTATTTATTTGTCATTGTACGTTCATTGAACACGTTATTTATGTTTCGAAAATAAAATCTGTAGATGAAGGGAGTGCACCTTTAACAAGATAAATTTTAGCGATTATTATTCATAGTTTTGGTCAGTTCAATCTGTTTTGCGGTGTCATTACTTGTTAACTTTTCGGGATTATACATGTACATACCACGTGGATGGATCTTGGTTATATAGGCCTTGAGAAAATTAATAACATCGCAACAGGGAGTATGGCACTTTCGTGTTTAAAGAACATAGAGAGTAGTAATTACCGGTGACATATTGTCATGAACTGATTGTTATCTCTTTTAACGTCCTTCTTTTGGCGTTAACCGGTATTATTCACGCGTTGTTGTGAAATGTCGTTGTCTTCCGCTGTACAGTAATGTAGCCATAAGACACTTAACTCAATGATTAGGTAAATTATCCGTCAAACCCATTAATTTTCACTGTTCATCATATTTCTTTCCTGACAATTACCTTTTCAATATCTTCTTCTCTCATTTCAATATTTGACCGCTAATGAGATCAAAACTGTAAATGCATCCAACCATTGTTTTTTGTTTAAATCAATGTATTAATATTCATGTGCCAACAACCATATTTTGCATCGACTAGTTCTTATGATTTGATATCATGAAAGAACAGAAATGTTCAATAGTGTAAAGCGAAGATTTTCATTCGCAATTGACTGTATCTATTTTATGTATAATATTCCTTTAAATTGATATAGCCTATGTGCTTGTGACTAAGCTCAAACCATCCTTTTGAGTGGAAGCCGTTCATTTTTCTTCCAGGAGGCGTCGCGTGTACGTGTATTTCATCGGAAGTCTAATCTGAAGGTCACTGAAGTTTCGAATCTCGTAACGTTTACTGTTAGCTCCATAACCCCTTTGCTTGGTTCTGGTACTGGTAAACCTCTATTATGTAACTGTGATGAGAATTTCATAGGAGTTGTAAGGATTTACGCCTACACTCGGTGTCAAATGAATACGTTTTAAGTATGCAATCTTTTGGATATCACAATTTAATAAGGACCACATTAAAAACTTATGTTACCATGCATATGTAATGATGTCACAACCGTACCTCCTCATATGACACCATTACTGGTTTATCCAGGGCGCTGACTCGATAAACTTCAAGGTTTCTTCACAATCGAGCTAGAATAAATTAGTATAAACTAAACTCAACAAGTGATAAGTTCCGGTCCGAGATGTGAATACTTCACGTGCGTGTCTCAGCATTTGTTTGACGTGGCTAGTACCTGCATAGCAAGACTTTAATGAAATACATATTCGATGAAAAGCACGGAGTGGTATGTCTTTCACACAAATGAGACACACAAACTTCATAATCACGCACGATACTTAAATATTACGGGTCAGAGACGTTGCTATGTGATAATGTCAATTGAAGGAAGAAATAACAAGAGGTGAAAACCGAAGAAATATCTCGAACATACATGTAATTATGTATCAACAGAATAATAAAAAAATGCAAATCGAAAGTCAAGACCGCTGAATAAAATAATTGTACTTTGTATTGATATGGAAATCAATGTATTCCGTTACAATATCGTACCCATCTGCCCAAAAGCTGACTCTCTGGATATGAACAAGAGTTTCTTCAATTACTATGGTCTTTAATAGCTAATTTTAAGCGTACATGACATGTACATGACGAATACTCTTTCAACGACACATATAAAGAAGTATTAACAAGTCATAACAGATGTTTGCTACATTTTATGAAACTAGAACTATCACTAAGGCTGATTAATACCCCCGTTGTGGCTTGAATACAGGAATGGATATATGAATACCTTAAACTGACTCCCTTTCCATCCGATAGTTGCTAAAGTATAGACTGACAAAAATCTCTATGTACACCATACCTGAACAAATCAAAGGGCTGAAACTCAAATTGTTTGAGCGAAAAATGACGAGAATATGCACAAATAAGTACCGATCACACCAGTAATGTTTTATTGATGTCCGTGAAGTACCGCGGACAAAATTTGCTGAAAAAAAAATCAAAGGGCCATAACTCAATGGAAACTTATCCGAGCGCTACATGCCGACAATATGCATAAATAGGCATGGTACTTATCAATCCTCTTAAGTTTTGTTGATTTCCAGCCAGCGGTTGCTGAGAAAAACCGCGGGCAAAAGTTGCTGAAAAAATCAAAGGGCCGTTACTCAATAAAAGACTATCCTAGCGCAAAATGCAAACGGTATACACTAATAGGCTGGCTTGCTATCGCTTAATTTCGTGACGTTAACATGATTTTCCGCCTTTGGCTGCTGGGAATTAGCACGGACAATATTTCCTGAAAATATCAAGGGGCTGCAACTCACTGAAAAATTGCCATAGCGCTACATGCCGATGATAAGCACCAAAAGGTTTGATATCCATCACTCCTGTAAAGTTTTATAGGTATCTGATCACCGGTTGCTGAGAAATACCACAGATAAAAGTGTGCACAGGCGGACTGAGGAACAAGTTTACTCCAGTATACCTCCTTGACTTCTTTTATGATATATAAAAAAACGATGCTATAACTATAAAATGTAATGTATCAAATGATTTAAATGAATATTTTAATATTACAATGTATTTACATTTCTGATTTTGTAAAACACTTTAACAGACGTGGGAACTTTAAGCGACAATAACCATAGCTTCTCACTTTTTCGGATATAGATCTAGCACTTTTTATGTACGTCTTTTGATGTTGATAGGAAAGTGTCCTTCAACTATTAAAACATATGAAAAATAACAGACATGAAATAGAAACTGTTTACAATATTTAAGTTATAAATTTGATTAATTTAAGTTTAAAGTGGGACACAAAGTAAGTGATGATGCCACAAGTCTGAACACCGGACTCATTGGCAGACTGCTAAGAAATGATGAAATTACTACGGCATGGTTTTTGAATGGTTCTGTATATGGCGAAACAACAAGAAATGGGCGGTGGTGTAGAGGTTAAGGTGTCGCTCATCCCGGAGGTTGCGGGTTCGAGCCCCACTCGGGTCACAACCGTACCTCCTCATATGACACCAGTACTGGTTTTTCCAGGAAGCGGACTCGAGAGTGACTCTATAAGCTGCAAGCTTTCTTCACAATCGAGCTAAAGTAAATTAGTATTAAACTAAACAAGAAATGAACGATTTAAAATTTGACATTTATGACAGTATCAGTGAAGTGATCACTTCAGGCAAATTAGGATGCATAAAAAATAAACAGACACAAGAAGTGTTAAATGTTGGATTTACTATTGACAGTACTAGCAGTTCTATATTGGGACTGAAGTGTTAATTTAGAAAAATAAATGCATACACGTACATTATCATGAGAATACTTAGTGTAATTAAGTTTACATAAGATTAAATCAGATTATATTTTTTTTACATTTTGCAAGTGGTTGTACTTGATACCATCATGTTTTTGAAACCACGTCTTCGGAATAAATGCTGTGTTATGCATTTTTTATTGCAATGTAGTCACATGGTAATAGCTGTAGTATTAAAAATTATTATTCAATAACCTTCTACAGTATACTTAATACTTTTTGCTTTGATTTTCTTTGATTAAAAAGCTTGTTCTAGTTTACAGCTAACAGTATATGTAGCGATTATCTGATATGTATTTTTAGAGCTAGCAGTTTCTAATTACTGAAGTTGTGTTGCTGGTCGTAATCCATAAATATTTTTTGAAAGTAATGAAAACACATTACACAAGAGTCTAGTATAAATACGCAATTATTATTTTTATTAAACTATATATGGAATAGTCAATTTGTCCACAGTTTTTTCATGTATTGTGTTGTTCTTATTGGCTGAATATAAATGGAAACTATGACAATCATATTTATAATACTGCAACCGTTATAAACTTGTATATTAGCAAAAGAAGATATTCTAATTTAGACCTAATTCACTGTATTTGTAGAAGATTTTTTGTTGCCATTGTTCACATTTAATTGTTACATTTTACTACACAATTTTCACCAACACTATATATGGGAATTTACTGTCTTTCTCGGCATACACTCTTAGATACATAAACAAACATATTGTACCAAAATATAGTTATTTCATTTACCCGAAAATATAAGAAACACACATAAAACGTTTGCTAATTTTAATACAGCATATCATATACACGTCTTACCCTGTAGACAATACACTCTAGCATATGAAATTGACTTTCTAATAAATTGTAAAAACACATTTTACTTAATATGTTTCTTAACGATACTGTATGGGATATTGTGGCCGCTCTTAGCCGGGAATATGTGACAGAAAATGTGGTCTAGAGGGATAACCCTCTAGACCCGTCGACCAAAAGGGGACCAGTTACTACAAATGATTGACATACAACTCTCCTAATTGCAACAAACTTCATAGAGTGGCATATGCTTTGACTACTAGTTTCCTATCCTTTTCTCTCGTCGCAGTAAAGCATGACATACTTAATGACAAGCAAATGGTATCTTCCATTACTATACAGGTAACCATAGCAATAATGAAAAATATCAAACGAGCCAAAGAAGCAAGGCTGTACTTACTTTCCTCTTACCACAATACAGCACGACGGGCTTAAGGCAAGCGAAGGTATCTTCCATTGATCTACAGATAGCCGTAGAAACAGCGAAATATATCAAACGAGCCAAAGGAGCAAGGCTGCGTTATAAGGTACTGTAATCTAGCTATAAACCGGAAGCAGGGCTAGAATCAGCAAGGCTATGTATCACTAAAGCAAGGCTATGACACATTAGCAAGGATAGACAGGTATTACCTAGCACTCGAGCAATACCTTTTGTACACCCCAACACTCACAGTACTATACAGTTATAGCCACTGTAGCAAAGCCACGAAACAAGGCTATGTATTACTAAAGCAAGGCTAACCATATGCAATATAGCCACTGTTGCAAAGCCACAAAACTATTAAAACTGACCAACTCGAAACCGAGATCTGAACTACTCTGATCTAAGACCCCGATCCGCGCTGATATTCGCGTGTGGACAGAGGCTCGGACCAGAGATTATTGCATCTAAAAAACAGATATAATTCAGCAGCCAATAACAATACGTAAGCTATCTTCAGCTACCTTCCGGTCGACATAATTTTTCCCGGCCAACATGAAAGAGTGACATGTAGAAATAATAATAATAATAAACTTATTTTCGAGTCTGCAATGAATAAGTAGAAAAATTACATCAGATCTTTATGACCTAATGTGAAAATAGCAATCTTTTGTACACAGAAAGGCTTAGTAATGTATAATATTTGTAAATGATGTATATTATTAAGATAACGTTATAATAATCTTAATTTAACTAGAACTATAAAATAACACTTGGAAATGACACATCATAATGAAGTCCTGAGACAATGACGTAACTTAAAGTGATGATCGTTTAAACAAACAATCAGTGTTTATCATTTGATCCCCGGCATTTACACAATGTTTATAATTATTCACTCTTTTGTTCGAATGGAGATCCTTCCATGAGAATGTAGCCAAGCTCGATTATTTATCTGCTTCAACCATCGAGTAAAGCGTCTGTATCACCGCCAAGCTTGTAACAACATCGACAGCATGGTATCTGTAACATAAATACTACCACACACAGTCAATTTGATCCACAACTAGGTATTACAAGAATCAATACATCAATCCCGAACAAAATGGGATAAAATAACAGAAAAAAGTCTGACAACTGAAATTAATCAAAATGTTTGGGTGTGGCGGGAGGGTAACTTTTAGAGTGAAAGAACTTGGTGCAAGCCCTAAACGTGTTTAACTGAAAAGATCATCCGTGATTTCCAGCTATATAGGTACCGAACGGTTCCCTAATCTTTCATGTATAGATTAATATCACGTGTATGGAAAGCAGACAGCCAAAACCGGTTTTACTTGACGACGACAAGAGTTTATACCTTACATGCCCAGTTACGGGACAGCAATATTTCGTGAAAAAATAAAAGAAATTATTTAAATTCTAAAATAATTAGCATAATTTCATTACCCGGGAATATAAGAAACACACATAAAACGTTTGCTAATTTTAAAACAGCATATCATACACGTACATCAAAACCCAAAGTCTTACCCTATAGACAACACACGTTAGAATATGAAATTGACTTTCTAATAAATTGTAAAAACACATTTGACTTATGTTTCTTAACGATACTGTATGGGATATTGTTGCCTCTCTTAGCCGGGAATATGTGACAGAAAATGTGGTACCCTCTAGACCCGTCGACCAAAAGGGGACCAGTCACTACAAATGATTGACATACAACTCTCCTAATTGCAACAAACTTCATAGAGTGGCATATGCTTTGACTACTAGTATCCTATCCTTTCCTCTCGTCACAGTAGAGCATGACAGACTTAAAGGCAAGCGAATGGTACATTCCACTACTATACAGGTTACCATAGCAATAACGAAACATATCAAACGAGCCAAAGGAGCAAGGCTGTACTTACTTTCCTCTTACCACAATACAGCACGACGGACTTAAGGCAAACGAATGGTATCTTCCATTGATCTACAGATAGCCGTAGAAACAGCGAAATATATCAAACGAGCCAAAGAAGCAAGGCTGCGTTATAAAGTACTGTAATCTAGCTATAAACCGGAAGCAGGGCTAGAATCAGCAAGGCTATGTATCCCTAAAGCAAGGCTATGACAAATAAGCAAGGGTAGAAAGGATTTACCTAGCACTCGGGCAATACCTTTTGTACACCCCAATACTCACTGTACTATACGCTTATAGCCACTGTAGCAAAGCCACGAAACAAGGCTATGTATCACTAAAGCAAGACTAACCATACGCAATATACAAATGTACCCACTGTTGCAAAGCCACAAAACTATCAAAACTGACCAACTCCAAATTGAGATTTGTACTGCTCTGATCTAAGACCCCGATCCGCGCTGATATTCGCGCGTGGACAGAGACTCGGACCAGAGTTAATTGCATCTAAAGACAGATAGAATTTAGCAGCCAATAACAATACGTAAGCTATCTTCAGCACACCTGGTCACCTTCCGGTCGACAGAATTTTTCCGGGCCACAAATAATTTGCTAAAATTTATCCCCCAAAAATTCTGATGCGCAATATATAATACACATATATACATGTAATTTGTCTCAAGATTTCGACAATTTAATTTCCGTTATGACTTATGTTCTAATGTTTAGTCTATCCCCTTGTACGTCACTGAGTTTCTACGTCATCTATAAACTTTAACCTAACGACCCGATGATACGTTAGAAATTGTGACATGACTGAAATGCCTTGGGTTTCATATATAATTGTGTGTATTCAGTCAGGAAGGAGGGTGGCCTATAGTTCAGGATTTCGGGCACATAGACATTTCTTACGTCACCTTAAAAATATCACTAATTAAAAAGTTTAACCTAAGAAAACACTACTGTAAACGTCTTTGTCGAAGTTACCGGAACGAGTTTTGCAAAATTAATGAGAACACATTCGTATGAATAAAACTACAATTTGTTCCATAATTGTAACAATTATTTGTGACAAACTTCTACTGAGCGGACATCTTGCCATGACAGCCACCAATATTTTATTTATAACAGACGACTCTAATGACTTATTGATTGTTGTTGAAATATACATAAAACGAAAATTCTGCACAGTATAATTAAATAAGCACAGTGGTTGAAATAGAAAATTACATTCAAAATTATGTACGCATTTTCAATGTTCGTGGCGCTGACGTAGACGCCGAATATAATGGTCACGTTCGTTTAACGCACATGCAACATAGCGGCCAGTAGACCCTAATTACACAAAACATTGCTCTCTAAAATACTACATGTGCATAAAACTGAAACGTGAAATTCAAAGTTAAGGGAGTCCCATTGCATAACATTCTAAACGCCCTGTGTTGTAACAAATAATTTCAAAATATAAATTTGCAACCTACTAATAAAAATGTAAATAAACAATTTCCAACTGTGCAAACCCCTCGTCCTACGATAAACTTAATCTCTGCTTTTAGAAAATATTTTACTCTCGCTGATATTTTGTGAGTCTATTTCAAAGCAACATGCCAATGTAGACGCAAATTGTTTTATGAAGAACCGAAATTAGCTTGGGAGTGCTTGCTAAGTTGTGAACGCTTCTACATCTACTAAATACATTTAAAGGCTGTGCGAAAGGAGACTGGCTATGAACTGTTTTGTTCAACATTGAAGGTGCTCCAGAGAAACGGTGGTACTGGACTGGGTTCGAGGTCAGCCTCCGGAGCGAAAACTCTAAATCTCGTCAGCTGAGAACGAGATAAGCAATCACAGATAACATTATGACGGCCTGGTACATGAGCCGCTTTAACCCAAATATTCAGCTTTAAACAACGCAATGTTATCAATCTCACAAGACACATAACTCTGTCAGATTTTGATGATAACTTGTTAAGTATATGAACGACCACTATATTATCACAATTGAATTGAATTTTTTTATTTTTTAAATTAGAACCCCAAATAAAGAGTGCAACCATAATGGGGAATAGCTCTAAAGTAGTTATATCTGACGTAATGCCCGCTCTGTGCCATTCTGCAGGCCATTTTGCATGGCACCAATGACCTTGAAAGTAAATTCCGAATCCTAAATGTTCGCCGCCAGCGCCGTCCGTAAAAATCTGTAAATCTGCGTTTGACACCCGGTGTTTGTTATGAAATAACGATAAACCATTGAAATCTTGTAAGAAAGTGGGCCATGTGTTCAAGTCTAACCTGATTGCACTCTTAAGTCGGAGGTGGTGGAAAGGCTTAGTGAGGCCAAAGATTGCGTCTATCAGACGGCGAGAAAATGGTCTAACCGCTGAGGGAACACCTAATTCTGTCATAGTTTTTCTGAAAATATTTAACGCCCGTGCACATGATTCTGTTGATTTTTCTGCCCCCAGAAAGTCGTCCAAAACATGTTTTAAGGTAGTTCGCGCTGTTCCTCGGCCAAAATAAAATTTCATCAGATTGACCTGAAACTTGAAAGGATTACACCTGAAGTAACGACCGTTACGGAACTACATCTTTTATTAAATTTTGACGTCGGCTACCTAGCAACAGAATAACGTTAAGACGCCACCTAGCGACACAGTCTGTGTAAGTGCTATATCGTGCGTTTTTCTTTATAACTTGGCTCCGAAATATCGAAAAATAGAAATTTAAAATGTGCTGTTTAGAAGGTGATATTCTCTCTCGATTGGTATACTTCAATGTATTTAACTAACTTGTTGTACATTTCGCTGATAGACAAACGACATCCAAACGTCATCAAGCGGACGTTTTTCGACGTACAAATGTACGCATAAATGTGAATTTAGCCAATACGCCCTGGTAAAAGTCTTTAAAAAATTAACTAATTCAAGAAAAACAAGGATTAAGTTTGTTTTCCTGATACACATGTCGCAATAATTGGGGACAAAAATGACAAGTGGCCGGAGAGACTTTGCAATGGAAGGTACATGAGTTCGAATCCCGGTCCAAGTTCTTTTTTCTCACCATGTGACATTTCCGACTGAATAAAATTATTTTTTTTCTTTACAAATCTAGCATACAATCGCTTTCATATACAAAATGTACTAAAAATTGCGCCGACTATCTTTTTTAAAGGTAGTTCTTGTTTTGCTATATCTTCGTTAATTATCAAAAGTATTGTAACAACGAACATAAGGTTGCTGTATACAAACCAGCATAATACACGGGAAACGAACTGCTTGGTACTAGAGAAGAAAATGGATACATTGAATATTTTATTCCATACATCATCTGTATTACCTGTATAATTGCCAAATACATGTATGCTGGTAAAATCTAAAGAGCTATTTACGAGGAAGACTTGACTTTGATGTGCAGTCACAGTATGCAGTTTGCGTCGAAATATAAATATGGTAAAAAGGACAGTTTTTAAATGTTGTTATGGCTCAATACCTGTTGAAGACATTATTCTAAAAAAGAAAATTTCAGATACTGGCTATATTCGTATGAACTGGCGAATTTTTACGTCGAAAGACGTCGGTTTTTCGACGTTATGACGCAGTACAATGATATAAGAAGCGCATCAATACTGAAAAAAGTAAGCCGAAAGGGTATCAATATTTTTGGCTAATTTTGTAGATAATTGCTTGTTGGGTGCATTGTCAATTTCTGAAAAACTTTTACCAGACCTTTTGACTTCATTCACACTTATGCGTAAATAGTTACGCCGACAAACGCCCGACTAATTACGCTTGAACGTCGTTTTTCTACTGACATAATGTAATAAAAATTAATTTATTAATACTTACATATACCAGTCGAGAGAGAATATCACTCTCTTAACAGCACATTTTGAATTTTCTTTTTGCGATTATTTTAAGTTGAGTTATATAAGAACTCGGCACATGCATAAGAAGTGTCGCTAGGTGGCGTCTTAACGTCACTTTGTTGCTAGGTAACCGACGTCAAAATGAAATAAAAGTTGTTATTCTGTACCGGCCGTTACTCCAAGTGTCATCCCTCCAAGTTTCAGGTCAATCTGATGAAATTTTATTTTGGCCGAGGAACAGCGCGAACTACCTTAATCCACCTGATCTTAGTTTTCTTTTTACACTTAATTCTAAACATATAGAAAGTCTTTCAAATGTAATACAACTTATAGATGCACCAAATGGTAATGCTTTGTCAAAGTAATACTTTCCGTTAAAGGAAAACCCAAGCAATTCAAAGTCAGTAGGTGTTATTGGTACTAATCTATACGCGTTACGAATATCAGTTTTAAACATTTTACATTTATGACCTAAATCTTGGATTAATCTGACTGCTTCATCGAAATTTGTGTATTGGACAGAACGCAGAGCTGGGTCAATAAAATCATTTACGGACATGCCCGGAGGGTGTGATAAATGGTGAATCATTCTATATTCGCAAGGTGTTTTCTTCGGCACAAGGCCGATGGGAGAACTTATTAAATTGGGTAAAGGTCGATGTGAAAAGGGGCCAGCTACCCTACCAGCTTCGATTTCTTTATTAATTTTGGATTGAATCAGATCCGGATTTAATTCAGTGGACTTTAATTTTTTTGAATCTCTGGATGCACGTGGTCCAGTGTACTGAATTGGAAAGCCGTGCAAAAAGCCATTTAAAAGAAACTCGGATTCCTGATCATCATAAAATTGCAGGTATTTCTTCAACGCTAGGATTTTAATAGGCGATTCCTCTAAATTTCTAATATCATGGTTACTTGGAAAAATTCTCTTAGAAGCCTGCTCAGTGCTGGTATTTTCCCTGTGCCCTGAAGGTGATACGGACAACAACGTACTGTTAACCGGGTGCGTTTGAATGCACGTGCGACTCAGGGGCGGGGTAGACCCGCCCTTTTGAATGAGAGTTATCAGTTAACTTGGCATTTGGAACAGAAGTTACAGAATTAAGTTCGCCACACCCCGATTTTAAATTGTTTGAATTTACATCTACATTATCAAGGAAAAATAAATGCGACTGTTCGAAATCAACAAAGCTGCACGTACCAGTATTTGTGTGTAACACACGGTCGTCTACAGACTCTTCCAACTCAATGGCTCTACGTTTTCTCCCGATACTAGGCTCTATAGCGTCGTCTATCCGTTATCTCCTTACGGGCGTGTCCCAACTCGTCGTGTGTTTTAACTTTTAGAGTGAAAGAACTTGGTGCCAGCGCTAAACGTGTTTAACTGAGAAGATCATCCGTGATTTCCAGCTATATAGGTACCGAACGGTTCCCTAATCTTTCATGTATAGATTAATATCACGTGTATGGAAAGCAGACAGCCAAAACCGGTTTTACTTGACGACGACAAGAGTTTATACCTTACATGCCCAGTTACGGGACAGCAATATTTCGTGAAAAAATAAAAGAAATTATTTTAATTCTAAAATAATTTGCATTATTTATCATGTAAAGATTTGATAGAAAAAGAAATGACCAGCTCTTTTTTAAATGGCTGATCTAAAAATATGTCGCGGACTGAGGGATGCCAAAACAAACTGGATATTTTGAAACTTTTTAAAGAAAAAAAGCTGACTATGTTTACAAGAAACACATATTTCTCAGGAAATTGAAAAAACAGTATATACAGAATGAAATGGAAATTGTTTTTTTTTTCAGTTATGGTAAATCTGATGCACGAGTTGTAGTGATACTTTTCAATAAACAGTTAGATAGTAAAATAGTTCATAGCAAGACAGATGAAAATGTTATTTTTTTGATCTTGGAAATAATATATAATGACACAAAATTTGTTCTGATTAATGTTTGTACACCAAATATTGCAACTCCAGACTTTTTCAGTAAATTTTTTGAGGTGGTTGATACCTTAGACACTGAAGATATTATCATGTGCGGTGACTTTAACCTTGTATTAGATACAGATATTGATTATAATAACTAAACATCTATAAAGCATAATGTACATGGAAGACAAAATCTTTTATCCATAATTGATA